>OU343043.1:10355138-10723685 GCA_910593735.2 Ectemnius lituratus | reverse complement strand
GGGAAGAAGAGATAGAAGATCGGGGAAACACCGATGCATTACTGGCACAGCATCCGAGATACAGCTGGATAGATGAAAAAAAAAGAGAGAAGAAAAGTGCGAGGTTCTTCTTCAGTGATCTCTCTTTCTTTCTCTCTTTCATCATATACTGCAGATTTAGGATATTTAATTAATACTAAAGAATAAAAGGGAATCCTCGAAAATGAGACGGATGATGGTATATATCGTTGAAAGAAAGAAGGCGCTCGAGGAACCTCGTGGATGCTGGAGAGCCGCTCTCGTATCTTCTCCAGATCGGTAGACCGTCCCCCGTCCACCTTCGTGGTCCAGCACTCTTCTCTCTCTCTCTCTCTCTCCCTCTCTCTCTCTCTCTCTCTCTCTTTCTTTCAAGCTTGTAGACGATGCACCTGGTGCACATCGGTCCGATCTCGATGCAGCCTTGGGCCCACCTCCTTCAGCTTCCTCCTCCTCATCCAGCATCATTCCTCTCCCCTTCTCTTCTTCGAATGGAGCACGATCTTCTTCTTCTTCCTCGCATCCGCGAGGAGGGGGTGTTCCGTTGTCGGGTATTCTCTCTGCGCCGGGAGTCGAAGAGCGCCCTGGAAATCCGCCGTGAAGGTGCGCGCAATCGATATGGCCGAGAGACGCGTGATCCATCGAACGATAACAACTCCACCTTCTTCTACTTCTTCTCTTTCTTCTCTTTCTTCTCTTTCTTCTACCATGTGTGTATGTGCATTATGGGTCTTGAGTCAGGGCGATATGTGCTTGCTCCTCGTAACTTAAACATTGTGTACTGATCGCCAAGCAGCATACTACTCTCTGCCCCACGGCTAATCGCTTCAGCTTCGACTTCCCTTACACACTCGTCTGCCAACGGGTTCAGCAGCCAGCCACCTGTGTACTTGAAATCATTGATGTTGTACTCTACTTTTTTTTTTATAAGATATTTATTATATACTTCATATGAAATGAGTAGAAACTATATTAGACAGAATTTAGAATGATTATTTTATTCTTTAATCATCTATTAGTCATTCTGAAATGAATTTTCTATTGGTCGAAAGACAGTGGTCGACACGTGGCGGTATATGAATGTGGTGGTGGTGGTGGTGGTGGTGGTTGGTTGTCAGTGAGAAGGCAAAGGCTTGCCCCGTGAATTCCTAGGAATTCCGCGGGCTCTGCTTGGTGACTGGCGGTGGCGACCGCGTGCACTTCGCGATAAGGGTGCCCAGCCCCTCGCGCCCTCCTCTCCTGGCAGCAGCACCCACGACTTCAAAACGAGCAGGCACACACACACACACACACACACACACTAAATCGCACGAACCTGCGATCCTCTCTTTCTCACCCCTTTGCACCTGCATCCACCGAAAGTTTTTGGGGGTGCATACCTGCACAGAGAGAGAATACAGTCGTAGACAAAAGTAAAGGAATAAAATAGTGAAAACAGTTGTAACACAAATATTTAATAACATTTATTTTATATTTCTCTTACATAATATCATTAATAAATTAATCAAATTAATCATTACTATTATAACCTAGTAAATCTAATTCTTATCAATAACTATTCTATTCTATTCTCACAAACACATCATAAACATAAATGAAAAACATCACAATTTCCAATAACAATATTATTCTTTTCTCAGCCCTTTGCACCCTGCAGAAGTTTTCGGGGTTGCATATACTCTCGCACACATCGCTAAATTTTAACAAGGAGATTTGTGAGGGGGTACGTAGACACGTGTACAATACTATAGAACGAGTACGAGGGGGGTGGTGGTTTAAGGGGTGAGGCGGGGGGTGGAAGTGTCGATCGATCGAGGGGCATCCTGAATCCCTTATCATATCCAGCGCCTCGACGTGTCCCGATATATCAGATTGGACTACACACCAGCCGCCCGAGTTCGACTTGTCGAGGGGGTGGTGGAGAATCAAGAGAAGGGGGTGGGTGGGTGGGTGGTAGAAAAGAGGGGAGGGGTTGGGCGAGGTCTCGTTCTCTCGGGGTAATTTTAAAACGATCGGGATTTCGCGCAGGCCTTATTTATGGCCTCGCGAAATCGCTCTACGTACGCGAGAGCCTTTCCTGGGCCAACCCCCTTGCTCGACGTCCGCCTCTCTCTTTCTCTCTCTCTGTGTGTCTGTGTGATAATGGCTAGCATGCCCAATCTCAACCACCACCCCCGACAAACCAACCCCCTTTGGCTTTGGCTTCGTTCTCTCTACCACCAAGCCGTACCGCACTGCTTTTTGCAATCGATTGTTCGCTACTTTTCGCTGCTGGATAATTACTCGCCAAGCCGCGATTAGCCCCCTCGCTTGAGCACCCAACCCCCTCTCATCCCCTTTGCAGGAGATCCTGTTATTGGCCGCATAGGATTTCATGCCAATGCGGCCTTTGATTCGCTGATCTAATACTTTGTTAAATAGATTTTATAGTAGTGAATAATTTTGTATTTTATTTTAGTTAATGTTGATTGTTATTATTACGAATTTTATTCTGTTATTCACTGCATACGATTTCATGCCAATGCGGCCTTTGATTGGCTGATCTAATACTTTGTTAAATAGATTTTATACTAGTGAATAATTTTTTATTTTATTTTAGTTAATGTTGATTGTTATTATTACAAATTGTATTCTGTTATTGACTGCATACGATTTCATGCCAATACGACCTTTGTTTTATACCAGTGAATAATTTTTTATTTTGGCCAGTCTTTATTGTTATTATTCAATTTTTATTTCAATTTTTATATACATCCAAATAATAGAAGAAAAGTTAGCTGTGCAACGCAGACTTAAAGGAAGTTGAGAAAGGAACTGTTTCAGTTCTACGAGGATGCGTCTGCCGGTTTATCTGTCAACTCCGGCTCATCGAGTTCCTCGGTTAAACGTGCGGTGGAGCACACACACACATACATATACATATATATATATATATTGAAGCTTATCGAAGCGGCGTCTCTGCGCGAGCATTACTCCCTCGGTTGATTGATACACAAAGTTGACAAAGTGTAGCGCGCGCCGCGTCGCGTCGCGCCGCGCCGCTTGTCTACGTCTCTCGCATCGCTCGCCTTCTCCGGGGTAATGGCGCGGCAACGCTATCTCCAGTATTGTACCTCCTCGCTTCCGTATCTTTTCTCCCTGAGAGCAGAACTCTCTCTCTCTCTCTCTCTCTCTCTCTCCTCTCTCTCTTCTCTCTTTCTCTTTTGGCTCATCGGCCGATCGGTGACTTCTCATGATTTATCGCGCAGCCAATGCGCCAGCTTCCAATCCAGCATTTACCTGGTTGCGAGAAATCCCACGTACAGACGATTTCTCCTCGAAACCCATGGGATATCTCTGTTAGATTGATTCATGATCGATCACTCTCTAATCTTTCCTCTTTGTCAGTCGATTTGTTATAAATACTGAAAGAATTGAAAATTTGTGTTCAAAATGAATTCTAATAGCATTTTCCTGCTTTTATTTATCACTTCGATTTATTGTCCTCGATTTCGGAATCATTTATTCGGTAGTTTAAAGTGGGCGGTGGGAGGTGGGACACTCTCGAATGCGTCCTTGGAATCCGGTGCACCCACACCTAAGTGCAGCACGCAGCATAGTGTGTATAGTGCTCTTTTTCTGGTCTCGGACACCACGAAACCGGAGATATAAGAGGGAGAGACGCAGCACTTCCTTATCGCTTCGTAACGACTGCTCGTTATTAATCGGTCCTCGCTCTTCCAGATACCACCACTCTACTCTCTCTCTCTCTTTCTTTCTTTCGCTCGCTCTTTCTCTCTTTCTCTCTTTTCCTCTCTGCTGTGTGCACTTTGGTATACGTCTATCTTGGCGCGATGCTTGCCGATCGAACTTTACAGCCAATGCAAGACTGGAGAAGACACAGTGAAGAAGTGTACTTGGGAAGTTGGAGTATATTTCTTTATTATTGCATATCGACTTACATAAAGATTTTCTTAATGTGAGGAAAAACCCTCTTGAAATGATAGTTCAATCATCTTGAAATTCAATCCGATATTACCAAGTATTATTGGAAGGAAGGATGCAGTAAATATTAGAACAAACATGGAAAAAGTCTTTGAACCGACATTAGGACTGTTTACGGGGCAGCTTGGAATTCTAAAATGGAGGGGAAGCAAGCAGAGACGAGAGTTTTATCTGGGCTCGGTGGTTGGGATTAAGAGAGATTTGCACCCCCGGTTGGAAATCGGTTGGAGGAAACGGGGAAAATTATGTGACAGCCGGCGACTATAATCGATTAAAATCACGGCAAGCCAGCCATGGTTAAATACGATTCCTTGGTATTAGAGGGTGATAAGGAAGGAGTTGCAGCACGTTAACTAACGACTCGATGAAAAGCTCGTTGTCCCTCGCGCGTTGTCGCGCGCGCGCTTCTCCCTTTACGGTTAGATATTACTCTGCCAGTAGACGAGAAGTAACCTGCCAGTAAATTTCTTGCTTGATTGCTAACCAATTGCACCTGAAACATATACGCCACGAAATCCCAGCTCTGTTTCTACTTACATATGTCTTTAAGACTTTATATCTTTCTTACAATGACTTTTCTATCTTGAAAAATAGTCTTACGACTTTTTTTTTATTAGAAATCCTTTGATATATATTAAATAAAATCAATAGAAGGATTAAGTAAATCCTTCTTAAGGATTAAATAGATAATAATAATAGGAGAAATTAGAATAAGAAATAGGAGAAGATTAAATAAAATCAATCATTTATAGTGTGAAATAGTCTGAAAGATGGCGTGCAACTAGTCTTTTTTTATTCTTACCTTCTTTTTTGCTATCCCGATAAACGCAGGCTAATTGTAGCCGACAAAGTCGGTGCGTGGCAGTTTAATTGGTGGTCTTGCAGGAGGCATGACTTTCATCGGTAAGGTTCTCGTGCTCCCCGCAATGCGGTAATGTGGCAATAATATGGCTGTTAGGAAGCGGAGCCCGCTGCGCGAGTCATTAGTGATAGGGAAACATTGCGCCGTCGTTCGAGCTCCTACTGATGGCGAAAAGTCTCGCATGCCCCCCCCCCCCAGGAAAAGGAAGCACCAATCACGGTACTTTCATACTTCCAACCTGCTATTTCAATCCACTTTACATTCAATCATTCCAACCAATAAACAACCAACTAAAACTCCATCTAATTAAAACTAGCAGGGATTCTCTCCAATAAACACTAATCAACAGACTAAACTAAAAATCACTATTTCAATCGACTTACACAATCCAATAATTCCCATAAACATACAAGAAACTTCAAACCAATGAAATCCAAATTCTCTCCAATGAACAATAATCAATAAAATAAACTAAAAATCACTATTTCAATCCACTTACAACCTAAACCCTTTAAAACCAACGAAATCCAAATTCCCAAGCATAGCACGACGCGGCATTTAATCCCTAACTCCTGTCAATAATCCAATAGGCAATCGATCGTAATGTTCCGGCAGACAAAGATCGCTCGCATAAATATCCACGAGAGCGGAGGGGGACTTCTGACTGGTAGGGTTTGGATAGTCTGGAGGAAGTAAAATCGTGGGAGTCCATTAGGTTCCGGGTGGAATCCAAGAATGGGTGAGCGACTCGAACGAGAGAGGAGTAGGAGGAGGAGGAGGAGGAGGAGTTTGGCTGGAAAAATTTAAGTGAGCAGCTCATTACGGGTAATCAATAACCGATACATTATCGGCGCTTGTCGAGAGAGAAGAAGAGAGTTGGTTAGATAGAATAAGAGAGTCGAAAAGGATAGAAGATGGGGGTTTGGATGTAGCGTGTGGGTCCAGCGGGGTTGTAGCTCATCTCCGTCGCTCTCTTAGAAGAGGGCGGTGAAGAGGGGTTCCGATTTACACAAGTATATTGAATTTATTGAGATGAGCCGAGGGATAGCGGCCAGGAGGATATTAGCTGCCTACCAACCACCCCGACGTTTCATACCATCCGTCCTATCCTCCCTCTCATCTCCCTTTCTCTCCCATACTCTCCTTTATATACACCTCTCTCTCTCTCTCTCTCTCTCTCTTTCTCTTGCGCTCTCTTTAACATACTATCTTGCCTATACAGTTTCTCTCTCTTCGCTGTGTATACTTTCCACCCTCGCTCTTCAACCCCCGAAGGGCTCCTCCGATCCTCGTGTTGAATATCTCTCAGTCTTTCTCTCTCTCTCTCTCTCTCTTTCTAACGTTCTCTCAAACCTACCACGCTTTCCTTTTCCAGCCGGATCGCCCGCTTCTGATATGCCACAGACATTCCCATACATACACATACACGCACATACACACTTCTATTCTCGGTCTCTCGATGTCGGCCACGTCGTTCTCGCGCATTTATTAAGATCGCCGGACTGATTTATACTGGCCGATAGGCAACCCCTCGCTTATTCCTTCTCTCTCACTCTCTCACTGATATTCGACATACAAAGTGATCTAATATTATCGAACAGTGAGTCGATTATTGTTTCGATTTAGATAGAATTGTATGGTAGTGTTTGTGTTCATTAGTTATAATTGTTTTGATGATTGTTTCATTTATATTGTGCTGTCTTTTTTGTTACAGGTAAGTGGAAGGATTGATATTACGGTGATATTGGTGAGATAAAAAGGAAATAGATTAAGAAAAGAAAGTATTTTTAAGCGATCGAGAAGCTCGTGGAAAAGTTTCGACGCGTCTTGCAGCATCATCTCTCTGGCGGAGATGACGTCGCAACGAGTCTCCGGGGCTCGACTCTCTCTAAGAGTAGAAGGGGGATGGTCGGTCGGTCTGTCGGCTGCTGCTAGTGCTAGTGCTAGTGCTGCTGCTGCTGCTGCGGCGAAGCACGGCAATGATCCCCGCGCCCTTATCTTCGACGACCAGCCGACCCCGCCCGCAACTTAACCCTTCCAAGAGTCCTCTCCGCACTTCTCTCTCTCTCTCTCTCTCTGTAGGGATTACTCCAACGGCGAGTCTGCTTGGACCAAGAACAGAGAGAGAGAGAGAGAGAGAGAGAGAGAGAGAGAGAGAGAGAGAGAGAGAGAGAGAGAGCAGAGCCTGCATTCCCACTGATTCCCATCCGTCTTTCATTCTTCGTCAACGGACAACTCGCGTCTCTCTACGCGTCCATCAGAATGTTTTAATATCCGAAGTATCATTAAAAATCATCGATCTATTATTTAACTCTCTAGTACAGTTTCTATATTTCTTTATTACAAAATTAGAAATAATAGCAGAGTTATAATACAGTAATATATACAATTGTTTATATACTCGCCAAGTAAATAATCATTACTGGCATGCAGTGCATATATTTAAATCATCGGTATCTATAAATTCCGATCTATTAAATTGAATAATATCCCCGAAAAACATAATCATAAAAACTTTATCATACACAAAGAAAAACATTCGCAATATGACTTTATCGAGAGGTCTTTCCTTTGGGAATGTCTTCTCTTTAAAAGTAGGACGCGTGCAAAATGATCGTTGTGTCCTTGGTGGTGGTGGTGGTGTTCCTCTCGTCTGGGAGTCTCGAGTGGTGCATGCCGATGGCTTGTTAGCCTGGCGGCGCTTTTGGGAGATTCGGACGCGCTTGCAACGCCAGCACCACCAAGCAACCCGTGGTATTTAGATATTCTAATGGCCGTCTGATAACAAGACGCCACCAAGCCCGCGAGATAAAGACGACACCCCCGCCGAGGACGCGACGCTGCGCGTCGCTGATAACGCCCTTCTCTTCTCTCTCTCTCTCTCACTTGATTCTCCACCCCCTTCTGTTTACGTATAGCTCTTGCCCTGTAACATGCACCAACCCTTACTTACCACTACCAAGAGACAGTCGACACGCACACTGAATCGTGAAATGGTAGTCATTGCCGAGGAATATTAATGAAACAATTAGCACTAGCCAGTGAAACATAGCTAGGAATTTGGTCATTCAATTTATAGAAGATTCGTTCTATTATTAATATTATAGTGTTATTTATAGATATATGAATTTAATGACTTTATTATTTAGTATATAATTAGGATTGTGTTTTGCTATATATAATTCTAGTAATGAATACTATTTTGCGAGTAATTGAATACGAGAATATCAGGGTCTGCGCAGACTCGACACCCACGTGGCGATGCGTGGATTGGAAGGGTTGGAGTGGGAATAAAGTCGGCAAAGTATAGCCAGAGTTCTTCTGGCTGACGGTGTCCGCCAAGAGATATGTTAATCAGCCTCTGCTGAACTCTCTCTTCCCTTTCTTCTTCTTCTTCTTCTTCTTCTTCTTCTCCTTCTCTCTCTTGCACATTGGCTTTGAGAGTGGATAGTTGCGTGCTCGGAATCCGAAGTTTGCATGGCACTATAATTATAAATCAGCCGGTCATCCAATGCTAATGCTTCTTCGCTTGGTCGTCGACTGTTGTCTCCGGTGTTCGTTGCGTGCGCGCACTTGCTCGTCTCATCCTTTACGCGTACCCTTCTTCGCCTGATCTCCAATTAGGCGAAGATATCGGCCCGCCTCCAGGAATTAAGAGCCCTCTCACTCTAATCCTTCACCTCATCCTTTTTAGCACTTCCTTTCACTCAACTCACCTTGTCTCATGTACGATGATTTATTTCACCACTTTCTTACCTTCGCATTTCAACATTATTCCATTAATATAATACTAATTTATTTAGTTAAGTACTTCGAAAAATTCACATTTATCACAATTTAAACAAAAAAAACCCTCTTATTTCTCACATCAATTAAAATCACATTCTATAGAATACTCAATAGGAATTGAAACAGAACTAGTCCAATACAAAAGGCATCGTTCAAAGGTGTTCTCATTCCAACATTATTCCATTAATATAATACTAATTAATTTAAGTACTTCGAAAAATTCACATTTAACACAATTTCAAAAAATCCCTCTTAATTCTCATATCAATTAAGATCACATTCTATAGAATACTCAATAGGAATTGAAAGAGAAAACTAGTCCAATACAAAAGGCATCGTTCAAAGGTGTCTCTGAAAGGCGAGTTTAATCCTGCTTTTAATCATCGGGAGATTCGTCCTTCAGGGAAGAAGTAGAATCTCCTACTGGTCCATTCGAGTATACACTCACATACGAGTATAGTATATGTATGTATGTGAGAATGGGAGGAGGAGGAGGAGGAGGAGGAGGAGGGAGGGGGGGGGGGAGAGAATGGTGGTTGGCGCGGATGATGGGGTTGGGCGTCGGCGGGGGTGGCTCGACAGCCGAAGCTATGCGGATCGGGCTTATCTCGGACTCGCAGACGCGTCGCAATCGATATATCTCGCGGAGGTTTCCTCGCCGATAGCTGACTACACATCCCCTCTCTGATCGGAGCCACTTCTCTCTCTCTCTCTCTCTCTCTCTCTCTCTCTCTCTCTCTCTCTCTCTCTCTCTCTCTCTCTCTCTCTCTCTCTCTCTCTCTCTCTCTCTCTCTGTTGGACGCGTAGAGCGATCTCAAAGCGCGATGCAAGCCCGAGTGAGAACGTCTTGGTGTCTCGGATATCTGCTCGTGTGGGAGTGTAAAGGATGCTGAATGGAGTGACTGGAGAAACGACAGAGAAAGAGTATGTGTGTGTGTGTGTGTGTGGCTCGAACCACTGCAGAAAAGATCAATTTTAGATTCGCAGCGATTTATAACTTCCTCTAATATGGCAGTGATACCATCTCTTTTCCTAGCACCCTCGGCACACTCTTTCCCTCTCACTTCTTCTTCTTCTTCGTCGTACCATTCGTACAGCATCCCTCTCTCACAAGTGAAAGAGAGAGAGAGAGAGAGAGAGAGAGAGAGAGAGAGAGAGAGAGAGAGAGAGAGAGAGAGAGAAGAGTATGTCCTAGGCTTTACAGCCGATCCCATTCGGGATTCAAACTCTTTATGGATTATTTGTTGCCATATTCGAATCATTTCTCTTAATCTGATTTTAGGAGGATTTGGAAGAATGATTATTGGTGATGATTGTTGTCAGTAATTAGGGAAATATTTCTTGGTATTTGTATGTTGGTAATTTGGTGATGAAGTAGGTTTTAGTGGATGAGATTGGGTGCTTCAGAGCAAAATAAATTTGGCATTCGAGAGGCGAATACCTGTTAGCGTTCGCATCTCTGTCTTCGTGACAGGGTTACAAGTTAATTGGGAGCCGGAAACTGGTCCTGCGAGAGGCTAACGACTTAATGCTAGAGTCACGCTCCCTTTCGATCTGTCTTTCTTTCGCTTTCAGACAGAAGAGAATTTTAATTGGTCGCAATTTGTCGCTGCCCTAAGGTGAAGGGTTGAGAGAGAGTTGCTTCTCGGCTATTTAACTTCACTTGGCCGACCACTTTGTCGTGTCAGAGTGTCAATCCTCTTTTTTGCTTTGTCTTTGATTAAAGGCGCCTTTTAATATTTATAGAGTTTGAATATTGAAAATAGAATATCGTTGAAGTATTTAAGATTATTTTTATAGTTCTCTTGAATTCTTTTTCATATTTTTCTCTCTGTGATTCTTATTTTTTTATCTTTTATTATAAACCTAATATTTAATTCATGCTATTCCAGTAAAGGGTTGCTCATGTTCGAAGAAGTTCCTTCGAAGTTCTCCTATAATCAAGCGCGGTAGCCGCGCTTACACGCGCAACGTCGAATTTTCGTGGTCGATTAAACAGTTTATTACAAGGTTGTATGAGTTTTCAATTACTAATACCGGCGAAGCAGCTTGCTCGGCCCGTTAACTAATTACACAGTGGGCCGAAAATTGGTGTCACTAAAAGTCTGCCGTTCTGTATTATTATCCTCAGTAAGAAGATGTTTTGCTTCGATAACAGCATCCATTTCTGGCATATAAATTATTATATCCCTCGTAAAAATTCCATTCCACGCCACTTAGAACGCCCAAGCGACACATTTCTTGAAGTCTCAATGTTTCTAATTGGGTTCGACAGGTGTCAATCAACCCAAGCAAATTAATACTTTCTTCGTTTCTTCGAGGATAATCGAACCTGAAAATTAATAGTCCGACCTTTAATACACACTTTTCAATAATTCAACCCCTGTTGGACTATAATTTCTTTAAGACTGAATTTCATATCCTAATTATTCTCGACAGCTGTCAATTAACGAAGAAAACCATGTCGATCTCTTTTTCCTTTCTTTTCCTTCCCCGAAATCGAAGGTAAGAATTAGTAAGAGAGATGCGTTTCATATTCAAGTAACACGAGATTGGCTCGTTTGAAGCAAAAGCGTAGAATGTGTATACGCATTGTCGTCGAGCAGCTGATTGCCGGTGCAATCAAGAGCAGCGTTAAAAATCCCTCGTGTTCATAAAGGAAAAAAGCATGCTTTAAGTTTCTAAGTGCGAGCGGTGCAAAAGGATATACACGCGACAAGTCAAATTAGTTTTCCTCACGCTTTCTCTACCATCAACCACTTCCCTCAAGTGTTTCATACAAATAGCGCTCGAAAGCCTTCATTCAAATCTTAAACTACCTGCAAAGGTGATTCATTCTCTCATAATTACCACTGTCAAATCTATAAATTATCCATTCATTCAAATTACCACCAATAATAAATAATTCTTAAATTAATTCTGTATTACATTCATTTATTTAAATATTTATTCAATACACTACAATACTTATTTATATTCCCTGCACTACTATTAAATACTTTTATAGGATTACATTTTTTGACACTTCTTAAATATTTCTCGACGGATAAATAATACTCAAACCTGAATTCTTTCTCCAAATGAATGAATTCAACAATAGCCTCGAAAAAAAGCCGCACACAGTGTCTCATGGATTACCATACGACTCACAATAGGTATCATTAATAAACACTACGAGTTAATGGGTACATTCTACGAAAGGGTCGATTAACATTAATAACAGGTGATTCACAAAGCGAATGATACACAGGTGGGGATACGCATTGGAGAAGAGAGTTGGGCGGAACGAGTCGATCGGTATTCATTACGTTAATATCACGTCATCGGGTGGGAGATATATCCTGTAATCAAAGGGGGACTTTCGCCCCCTGGAGCGAGAGTGAGTTCAGAAAGAAAGAGAGAGAGAGAGAGAGAGAGAGAGAGAGAGAGAGAGAGAGAGAGAGAGAGAGAGAGAGAGAGAGAGAGAGAGAGAGAAGAATCCAGGTACTCGAGCACCACACTGTGTTATTAGACGAGCGAGAACGCCAGACGGAGTAATACGGTAGTAAGCCTCATTGAGATTTATGGTACAAGTCTCCAAGCGATGAGAGAGAAAGAGAGAGAGACAAACTGATAGAAAATCGACAAAGAAAAAGAGAGAGAGAGAGAGAGAGAGAGAGAGAGAGAGAGAGAGAGAGAGAGAGAGAGAGAGAGAGAGAGAGTTATTTCTTCGAGAAATAACACCTGTCCATTTACGTCTCACATTACTAATCGTTTGAACAATAGCCTTATTATCTTCCTTTTTTTCTTTTCTCTTTTCAATTCCACATGATTTTCCACTTGCCTACAAATATTAGCCATGAAAGATAGAGTGAGAGAAAACAGGATGAAATGAAGCGTAGCGGATACAAGAGAGGATTATAGGGATGCTGCGCGCCTCCTGGAAACAGTCGGCCGGCGACGGCATGGTGCTTAAAGGGTAATGGACGATGGTTAACGCATAATGGGTAATGGTAACCGGGTAATAGGTCATGGATAATGGATGCTTCACGAATATTGATAGGGTGATAGATTGTCACGGTCTTGGAATTTTATTAGAATAATAGTATTCATTAAAGGAATTTTCATTGAATTTCATTTGTTACGGTCTTGAATAGAATTTATTACAATAATAGTATTCATTAAATGAATTTTTATTCTTTTATTACGAATATATTAGAATTTCTTTAATGTTTAACTCTCAATAAATGCTGTCTCAGGGAAGATACTTCGTCTTTCCTTGTAGATGACTGTTTAAGATGAGATTTGAGCAGTGTTTCCATTGCTAGAGTAGAACTCGGTGGAAACACTGTAATAATTCATCGGTCTTGAATACAATTTATTACAATAATAATATTCATTAAATGAATGTTAATTTTCTTACGAATATATTAGAATTTCTTTAATGTTTAACTCTCAATAAATGCTGTCTCAGGGAAGAGACTTCGTCTTTCCTCGTAGATGACTGTTTAAGATGAGATTTGAGCAGTGTTTCCATTGCTAGAGTGGAACTCGGTGGAAGCGGCGTAATAACTCGCCGATAACTAATGGTCGAAAAGGGCTGCCTTGCGGGGGAATACGTCCGTAGCGGGACACCAAACATGGTAGGTTGTTGCAGAGCGGCAGATCTTCGCGGCCGACGACGACGACGACGACGACGACGACGACGAAACTGTCTTCCTTCACTGGCAAACCAGCAGCTTCTCTGCAACTCCTCCACCAAGCGTACTTTCCGTTCGCTCGCCCTCTGTTCAGAGTAAATGCGACAGATGCGAGAGTCCTGATATACGCGCGCGTATACCGAAAGGGTGTCCGCTTGAAGTACACGGGAAGCTCGAATACCCGGAATCTCTCATAAATAGTCGATTGAATTGGATTCTGTGCCTACGATGCGAACTATCCATCGAAATACGATTTCCAGAAAATTCATATTCATAGTCAATTACAATGATTTAAAATTGAAAAATATCCTTTAAATATATCTGTCAAATATTATATAAAAGAAGAATTATTCCTCAAGGTTAAAACTTTCTAGAATCTATTATAATAACGAATATCAATTAAAACAGTGAAAGATTGAATTCTTAGGATCGAATGTCCTACAAGGATAATGATCCTTGAAGCTTGGGACTTGAGGACGCAGTGTATCCTGTTGTCGAAAGGCAAGGTAACTGGGTACCAAGTAGAGAGGCGAGTGGTCGAAGAGGGTAGCTGGTAACAGGCGGTGGTGCGGCGGCGGCGGCGGCGGCGGCGGCGGCGGCGGAGGAGAAGGAGCAAGGATCGACAAGGATCTTTCGATCCTGACGAGGCTCTGCACAGAGCGAGTTGCTCCTCCGTGCGAGCTGATCTATGAATGGAAGCACACATCGGAGGAGGTAGACGGTGCCGATTGGCGGAGGCTGGTACCACTCGGGCACCACTCTGGTACCACATCGACCAATCGTTCGTTGGTCTCTCCACTCTTCCTTTGCGCGGCTTCCTATCTCGATACTCGCCTTGGACGCCACCTCCTTGTCCTACCCTGCTCCTTCTTCTTCTCCTCCTCCTCCTCCTCCTCCTCCTCCTCCTCCTCCTCCTCCTCCTCGTCCTTTTCCAGCATCCCGCTCTCGCCACTTTGCTCCAGCTTTTTTTCCTCCTGCTCATTTTATAAATCATTTTATACATTTGTTAGAGTTAAATATTAAAAATTAGTAATAGTAATAGAAATATTTTTCGCTCCTTTTCAGCATCTATTTCAATCTAGCTTTAACACACTCTTCGTCACAAAATTCAATATTAGGAATTATTAAAGTATATACGAAAGAAATATTTTACAGGATTAATAATATACTAAAAGGACAGATATATGTCGAGATTCATATAGAAGTGTTCTACAAGATTGCGTATCCCAAGGGATTCGATCTTGGCGAGGGTAAAAAAGTGGGGGCAGGATTTATAGGGATCTTTTCATCTCGAGCGAAGCAGAAGCTCTTGGCTTTGATTCCTTCGTCGTACATCGATGCTCTTCTCTCCTTCTTCTCTTTTTCTTCATGTTCAAGACAGAGATGGAATAAGAGAGAAAGAAAGAGAAAGAGAAAGATAGCCGATGGTTGAATCCGCGCGTTCGACTTGTGCTCGCGTGAGCATTGTTTGGAAATACGCGGCTGATCACAGCTGATATCTTCTCGAACGCGCTCGCTCGCTCGCTCGCTCGCTCGCTCGCTCGCTCGCGCGCGCGCGCGCGCGCCCTCAGGGTTGCGCGGTGAATTTTTGCTCGTTCGGCTTTCTACCCTTTTTCGCAGTTTGCGTGCCTCTGGCCGAGAGAGTTCGCTTTTATTCGCCTTCTCCTTCGGCCCTGGGATATATCCTCGTATATCCGCGTGGAAGGCGCGCACGCCTCGTCTTGTACGCAATTTGTTCCCTTCGATGCTGGAACGCCGCCTTCCGACGATAGCGCGCATTTTTTCGACCAGTCTACCCTTCTCTTTTTCACTCCCTATCCTCTCTCTCTCTCTCTCACTCTCTCTTTTTCACTGTATGGACCGCTGGAATCTCAGCCGCACACAGCTATCCTTACCGAGGATCTCGCACTCCCGATGTATAATGCGAAATTTCCTTGCTAGATGGAAGCTTGGGAAAAGCACACTAGACTCATACCACTTTCCTAGTTTCTATTGCATGACTTTTTTATATTCTTGATTCTCTTGTGAAATATTGATGAATTTAAAATATGCTATTCTTAAAAATAGATCTACTTTTTATGAATATAAAAGAATCACTTTAAATTTTATATACTAGAAAAATGATAGAATGTCAACTAGTTTCTATTGCATGACTCTCTCATATTCTTGATTCTCTTGTGAAATATTGATGAATTTAAAATATGCTATTCTTAAAAATGGATCTATTTTTATGAATATAAAAGAATCACTTCAAATTTTATATACTAGAAAAATGATAGAATGTCAACAAGTGGTCGAGGAAAAATTCCAGTAGTATGGGTCGCAAGGAGTGGCGAATGTCAGCTTCCGCCAGACATTGCGCGAGCGTGTCAAAGAAAGGACCTTTTCGAGCTCGAACTCCAGCAGTCTTTCTCTTGTAGGATGAAGCTGTGTCGCGCAAACCGTAGGTGGGACTTGTGTGGAAAGAGAAAGAGTCTTCTCCTTCTCCCTCTCTTTCTCTCTCTCTCTTTCTCTCTCTTGGAGAGTACCTTTCTTTCTCCCCTTTGGCATGGCAGGGAGAAGGCGAGTGGCGACGATAACGAGGCCGGGCGAGTAAATTCGCTGCCATTAGCCGCGCGAAAATAAAGGACGAGCGAGATATTAAATTAGCGGCTGGTCGCCCCGCTCGCACTCCTTATACACATCGCGTGCTCCACTCTTTGCCACGTTGCCTTTTACTCCTCCGTAAGAGGGGCTACTTCCTTTCGTACACTTATCCAATAGCTTAAGACGACAGAATTCCTTAACTTCGCTCACTGAGACTTTCCAATTGAATTTTTAATCCATCAATAATATCAATTGAAATATAATTCATTCTAGTTTTATTATAATATTTGTAGTAAATAAACAAGAACGCGAGTGATAGAACAATTTTATTACACGTCTTGTGAATTCACAAATCAATAAGTGAGCCCTCCTTGCACACGGTTGTCTCGTTTTTTAAAACATACAAATCTAGTGTTAGATAATTATAGCAGCATCCTTCACTCTCACTCTTTCTATCTTTCTCTCTCACTTTATCATACTAGTCTCTTATATTATTTTATAATTCTCCGACATATTTAATGACAGTAATAAAATTCTGTCTAAATAATAATAAATCAATAGAAATCAGATGTGTAGAATTAATCGTGCTGTATGTTAGGTGTAACAAGATCAATTAGAAAGAAGCTCGATCATTGGAAAGTAGGATAAGGTCGAAGGACTGGTTACGATGGTGGTTGAAAAGTGTCTGTAACACGAGGTTCCTAGATGACCTCGGTGAGAATCGTTCTCGATCTCCGAAAGATCTGCTACTCTCCGCGGCACTCTCCGCGGGCTCCGCGCTCTGCTAACGAGACGTTTTCCCTGCGCGCTCGATTTATCGAGTCTTGTTTCGAACGACGTACTTCTCTCTCTTTCTTTCATTCTCTCTCTCTCTCTCTCTCTCTCTCTCTCTCTCTCTCTCTCTTTCATTCTCTTTCTCGCAGTGATATTCCGCTCGTTTTCTCCGAGCGCTAATCGTTCGCGTTGGTCGACACCGATTCCTGTGATCGACCTGTAAAGGCCATGCTTCGCCTTGACGCGGACACGTCCTCTTCCATCAGCTCGTAAAGAGAGCACCTAGCGAGCAACAGCGGAAGCAACAGAGGATTCTCTCCTCTTCTCTTTGGACACATCAGCTATCCAATACAAGAATACTACTAGCGTAGACCACCACCCGGTTATCCAGACTTTTATCACTTCTACTAAATTGCCAGTGTCTAGAATTCTCCTCTATGTACTCCTCGATCGCCACCGCCATCTCCTTGTTACTCCCAAGGAAATGGGAGATGCCCGCTTTCGGCTGACTGCGGTCGCCGTTTCTACTGGCAGTTCGTCCAATTCCATGGAATCACTTCCGTCGAATACGACACACGAATAACGAATATACAATATTATTATCATTTATATATATTGTCAATCAATTTTAAGGTACGAGTAAAACAATGTTAGCTCCGGGCTGACTAGAATCGCCCTTTCTACTGACACACGAATAACTATACAATATTATTATCAACCCTTTCTAATTCACTAAATTTGTAAAAATACCAACACAAATCATAAACATATAATTATAAAAATTCGAAGAAGTCTATAAATATCGAAGTCTGGGTGAGGTCAGTCAAGGATTATCATTTATATATATTATCAATCAATTTCAAGGTACGAGTAAAACAATGTTAGCTCCGGGCTGACTAGAATCTCCCTTTCTACTGACACACGAATAACTATACAATATTATTATCAACCCTTTCTAACTCACTAAATTTGTAAAAATACCAACACAAATCATAAACATATAATTATAAAAATTCGAAGAAGTCTATAAATATCGGAGTCTGGGCGAGGTCAGTCAAGGGTTCTCATAGGGTGCGATGAAAACAATGTGGTCTTTGTACTGACGGGTGGGGGGGGGGGGGGGGGGAAGGTTTTAGAAGGGTTGTAGAGAGTGGTTGGAGGGTGGTTGCAATTGAGAGAGAAAGAGAGAGAGAGGGTAGCAGTAAAGTGGCGGAGTCAAAGGGATCGTAATCGGGCGAGTGCTGTGAGAGTGCGAGCGGCGAAAAAGCAGCGGCGGCGGCGTCGGCGGCGTCGGTGGTGGTGGTGGTGGTCGGCGAGTAAAAAGAATAATAATCTCCTTGTGGAAAGGCGAGCGGCGAACAGCAACAGCAGGTTTTCTAGAGGCTGGCACAGAGGCTCTGCCGAGGAACGAGCGAGAACGCCAGTTGGGGAGCGTGGCGTGATAACCCTTTCGTTATCAGGGGTTGAATGCGCCGAGAGGGTGGGAGAGAGCTTACCACCGGCCCGGCCGATCCCAGACCATGATAAACCCTCGATCTCTGATAACTCACACTCTACATTATAATACACACCACCTACAGCCTATATTCCCCCCCCCCCCCCCCCCCCCCCCCCCCGTTTCACCCTTCCACTCTTCTCTCTCTCTCTCTCTCTCTCTCTCTCTCTCTCTCTCTCTCTCTCTCTCTCTCTCTCGTTCGATCATCGAACGCGCCACTGATCGAGCAAACATCCACTAGAATTAGTTTTATTCTTTCCCCTATTAAATTCAGAGATATTTAAGAAAATAATCTAGATGTAGTAATACAAAATTTGTATACTATGAATTATAATATATTAAAATACAATTTGATCATAAATACAAAATAGATATTCGATGAGATCAATGGTGTAAAGCCCTGATTAATCATTCGCATAGGACTCGCTTTATTAACTCTGACGTTGCGACAAGTAGCCTCGGAGAACTCGATCTTAATCTATAATTGAGCCACTACTTCGCACTCTCCTTTCTCACTCAGCAGTAGGTATCGTATCGTTCGCTAGGCCGACGCCGCCGCCGCCGCCGCCGACTAGCAGAGAGAGCAACAGATTAACACTACTGCCGGTCGAATTCCAAGTCTCCGGGAGTCTCCTGGAAATCCAGCGAGACGCCGCGCCGCGCCGGGCGATACTCGTCGGGCATTCGAGCGGGCGAGAACAGAGTAACCAGGTTAGCGGGAGAGTTTCCAGGGCGTAGAAGGAAGAGGAGGAGGAGGAGAGAGACTCGAACGCTGGACCAGTTTGATAACGGCTGCCAGCCACGTATCTTGGACCCTGCAGGCTTTATTATAAACCTCCACCTTCCCCCCCCCCTCTCTCTCTCTCTCTCTCTCTTGCCTTCTTCCTTTGCTCCCCGCTAGAATTACGAGGTTAATCCCGCAAATAGAAAAGCCACGCAAATGCTTCCGTTGAGTGCTTAAGTCGACCACAGCCACCGCTCGCAGTGGACATGCGAGTCATAGGAGAAGATCCTTCTTCCCAAGAGAGAATGAGAAAGAGAGATGATGAGTGAAGGATAGATGGAAGAGGAATGTCGGAGAGGGTTAAAAGAAAAATATCGAAGAGAAAGGAAAGAAGGAAGGACACCTTCGGAGGACGAATAACGTTAAGAGTCAAGAGTCAAGAGAGAGGAAAGAGAGAAGAGGTGTTGGGAGTCCAGTATAGGGTTTCTTCTCTGGCGAGAAAGAAGAAGAAGGGCCTTTTCTCTGTGGTGGGAGCTCTTTATCGTGATGCCCGTCCTGCAGCTCAGCTCCTCATTAGCTCGGCCGCTCATCAATCACTCGTCCACGACGACCACCGTCTCGTAAAGTCCCGAGGCCCCATATCGCCCTTACTCACCCCACTAATTCTCTCTCTCTCTCGCTCTCTCGTCTTCTCTTTTATAAGAGAGTAAGGAGGACTGTCCCTTTCTCTCTCCTCCGTGTTCGGTCCAGTTCGTGTGTCGGATGTATGTCGCGACGACTATAACATGCACGTGTGTCAAGGAACTCGCTCGCACGTCGCGATGCGATGCGATGCGATGCGATGCGATGCGGCGCTCTTGACACTTTTTCGTCGATTCTCTCTTCCTTCTCTCGTCTGCCTTTGTCTTCTCAAAGGATCCTTTTCTCTTGCTCTCTTATCTTTTACTATATAAGAAAGAGAGAGAGAGAGAGAGAGAGAGAGAGAGAGAGAGAGAGAGAGAGAGAGAGAGAGAGAGAGAATTGAATAAGCAAATGCCGCCGGCACACTTCTCAGTCACTTTGGATGAACGCCGGTTGGTACACCAAGAGAAGAGGATGTGTTGGGTTGTCCCAATATTTGGACCGGGTGGATCGCCGCGTCGAGCTGTCCCTTCGCGCTGCGGTTCCTCTGCTCCCGGAGATATTCGATCGACGGTGGTGGGACCACTCTGCCGAAGTTGAGCCTCTCTTCTGCGCTCTCCTCTTCAGCCTCTGTAACAGCAGTCTTCTTCCTCCTCTTCCTCCTTCTTTCTCCTCCTTCTCCCTGCGTGCCTCTTGGTTGGACCAACACAACGTAACGTGTGCTGGTTGCTTGCTTGCTGCTTCTACGGTCCTCTCTCGTCCAGATCGATCGAGATACCGCGCGTCGTGAGAGGACCGCCGATCCCCTCTTTCTCTTTCTCTCTCTCCTCTTCTGGACCGCGCGCGCGCGCGCGCGCGCTCGAGATCCTTCCTACACCCATCCCGATAGCGCGTTCTCTCTTCTCTTCCTCCTCCTTTTTGCGATCGGCCCCACGCGGATTCGGCCTAACTCCTACATAATTTCCCAACTCTCTCCCCCTCTCTCTCTCTCTCTCTCTCTCTCTCTCTCTCTCTCTCTCTCTCTCTCTCTCTCTCTCTTTCTCTTTCTCTCTCTTGAATTCCTTTAACAAGACTATACAATTGTAGTTGCGTATCTGCACTGACTGCCAAGGGAGATTGGTGCCCAAGAAAGAGAAGGGGTTATGATTTCTTGGAGATAACAAAGAGTATTATCGTCTTAAGAGAAATAAGATAGATAGAGAGAGGAGAGGAGAGAGGTTAATCTTCGGTGGGGAGTGGTGGATTCTCATATAGCTCGATATTGTTTAACTTGGCTCGTTATCGCTAGATGCACTCTATAGCCATCTCTCCAGGGGTAGAAGATAGCAGCGTGCACCTTCGAACCCTCTAACACACCCCCGACGATCTTCTCTCCTCTCATCTCTCTCTCTCTCTTTAGTAAAGCTTTGGCATGGCTGGGCTCTCCTTCCATCGAGAGGAGCAGTTGCCGAAGAAGGAGTTGGGGGCTTGGAAGGGAGCTGCATCCAGCTGATAACACCTCCTGGACTGATAACGAGCCGGCCAGGCACTCGTCCTACGTGCTACTCCCTCTCTCTCTCTCTCTCTCTCTCTCTCTCTCTCTCTCTCCTACATACCAAGGGCCAAGTCTCCACCTCCTTCTCTTCTGTTGCCGCTCTGTTTCTCCGACGTCGCGAAATCCCGGTGAGACCCACGGGAAAGCCCCCCAACAAGAAAAATGTTACTTCACCCGCGCGACCCTGAAAAATTTCCTGATATTTTTATTGGTGATTGCATTGTTATCCTGAACTATTAAAAATATTTTATAGATATATTTATATCGGCGGAAATTAGTTAAGTAGTAGTTTTAAAGGACACGAAAGATACTGGATGTGGATTATTACTGTATTACATAGCGATTGGCGGACCAATATTCTTCAGGAAGGTTTGATAAGAGGCATGGAAGTTGCAGTGTGATAGTATTGCATCGAAAGGTTGAAGGTTCGAGCAAGGGCTTTCGGCTCTCCATTAGACTGACGGATAGCGCGCGATTAAACCTTCGAAGGATAACGAACGAGTCGAGACACAATTCTCCCTCTCTCGAGAAACCCTGACAGAATACATATATAAAAAAAATACCAAAAAATCAGCAGTATAAAGCATAAGCAATAACGAACTATTATCCTTCGAGTATCGGAAATAATTATTCTCCTTCTATCGAATTCTCGATGGAAGCAGCAATAGAAAGAAGAGGAGGAGGTGCTTTCGAGAATCGAGGGAGTACAAAGGGTGGCGATGGAGGAGAGGGTCAAGAGAGAGAGTAAATGAGAGAGAGTGAGAGAGTGAAGGGTTGGGGGTGTCGAAGAGGGGGGGGTATAAGTAAGTATAAGTGACTTTGCCACACGGTCCTGAGATAATGCCAAGGGCCACCTTCCAGGAATCAGTATTTATTGTGACGCGATTGAGATAGCGGTCACGGTACGCCCATCGGCTCTCCTCTCTCCTCTCTTGGAGTCCCACGAATTATGGTTTTCAATATGATGACGCTTTCGTATCTGCCGGCCGACCTCGCTTCTCTCATCTCCTCTCTCTTCTTCGATTACTCTCTCTCTCTCTCTCTCTCTCTCTCTCTCTCTCTCTCTCTCTCTCTCTCTCTCTCTCTCTCTCTCTCTCTCGCGCGCGCGCGTTGAGATATCGGTGCGCCTTTCTCTTCGGCAGCCTTCGAGATATACGGCCGGTCCGCGGGCTCGTAAAGCGTCTAAAAGGCTCTCGCGCGCCGATTTTTGCAACCGCGTGAGAGGAGACGCCGGGACGCCAGCTTTCGACCTTTCGTCGCACTCTCGTCGACCAACCTTCGAAAGTCTACGCTTGTCTTACTTTATGCCACCCTCTTTCTTTTACGCTCGCAGTTACTCTTAGTAAGTGTGTGTTTGATTAACGAGTCCTTGGTCCTTCGACGTCCTTTATTGCCTGTTAATTGGGAGCAATCGAAATTCTGTTGTTAGTTCGAGCAGTGTTTCAATCGAGGGTGCTAGTGATATTAATATTACTGTGTTCTGATTTTATAGAGATTATGAATTATATGTTATGAAGGTAATTAAAGGTCGTGGAAATGAAGAATATAGAATTCGTCAAGTATTTCTTTATTCGGCTTTTATATCGTCGATGGTAAATCGGAGTAAGTGCGAATGTTATTGATGAGTTGCTTTCTCATTTCACACAGTCGTCGCTAATTAAAGCAATGCGGAGGCGGTGGTTGGCGGTTGATGTAGTCGAGTATAATTAGTAAAAGATTTCTCCAACGGGCGGTTTTATTGGCGCGTATATCAAGGTGTGCGGATCCGACGACGACACTGCCACGTGTGTGTCCCACGTAGGAAGGATCCAACGCGAGCGAGCGAGCGAGCGAGCGAGCGGTGCAGGAAGGAAGGGAAGTCGTAAACGTAATCGTGCTTTTTCAGGCGCCGCCCGTAAAGCACCCTCCGCCGATCCAGCGTCGCGCACACCGGCGCTCTGAGAAAGTGGGCCCAAGAGAGATGAGAGAGAGAGAGAAAGAAGGAACAGGCGTCGAGAGCCGCTTAAAATATTTTTACTGCGTGCAACCACTGCGATGACGCGATATTTCCTGCTTACGTGGCATCGCTGATAGTCCCCGTTTCACCACGCACAGCAGCTTCTCTTTCCACCCACAATCCCTCTTCTTCCATTTCAAAATTTTACACTTCAATGAATATACCAAAAATCCTAGTAATTTAATTCGAATTTAAAATGATTCATACTTTATTAATACAAAAAAATAATATTACAATATAATTAAAAATAAAAGAAAAATTCCTATAATACCTTCGTCATTCGAGGATCCTTTTTCCACTGTCGATACACCTGTGCATTCTTTACAGGGGGGGTAAAACAATGAATTTCGTTGTGGCCATGGCTAACTAGCAGGGCTTTCTTTCCGGCGCGCTCGGTTCAAAGTTTCGCGATAAAATCCAGGATAACGCTTGGCACAGGGTGGTGGTGGTGGTGGTGGTGGTGGTGGGTGCGATAGATGAGCGAAAGGGGGAGATAGCCTTTGCTGCACCGGTCGGCAGCAGGAGAGAGAGAAAGAGAGAGAAAAAGGGAGAGAGACAGAGAGAAGAGTGCGGGAATCCGAGCAGACAGGCAGAGAGCGAGTGGAGAAGGAGATAAGCTCGATTATGATCCCCGGTGGTTAAAGTCGAAGTTTTTACGGTAGATAAGGTCGCACGAATGGGTTGCGCCAGATAACACTCTTTCTCTGTCTCTCTCTCTCTCTCTCTCTCGTTTTGCCCCTCTCTGTATTACTCTGTTTGCCTTCCTCTTCATCTTCCAGCCGCACTCTCCTATCTCTCGCCCAGTGATTTTTCGTTATAGTCCCTTTTTACAAGAACCCCGTCATCCTTCTTGCAATGCTTTTCCTAGTTATTGGTAGAAACCTCTTCATTTATATCATATTCCTTTTGAAGATAATAATTCGTTTGTCATACTATATTTTTATTAAATAATATTCTTTATTATTACTTCATTCTGAAGATAAATTTCATAGAAAGTCTGACATATGTTCCTTTAAGAAATAACGCTTGTGATCTTAGAACCCTTGAAGGACAGCTTGCATCCCTTTATTATAGTATCCGATCGGCTTGTCGAAATAGAGTGGAGGGGAGGGGGAGGGGAGGGGAGGGGAGATTTTACCGAAGCAGCGGCGGCGTCCTTTACGCGTTTACGGCCCTTCCAAGTATCCCTCGCACGCCGGCACAAGCAGGAAGCGAGTGTGTGCGCAAGCCGGCTGGTTACACCGAGATATAACGGCCCAAAGAGAGAGAGAGAGAGAGAGAGAGAGTAAGAATGAGAGAGAGATTGAGTAAGTAGAGTGTGTGCATTATATGAGTAATGCGCAAGAGCGAGAGAGCGAAAGATTGCTCGTTGCGGACAGAGTCATAAATAACAGGCCTTCTTCGAACGGCGCTCGCTCGCTCTCCTCCTCGTCGTCGTCGTCGTCGTCGATCCTTCTCTTTCCACACCAATAGGAAAAAAGCCAGCAGCAAAGTTCTCGCCGTGAGAGAGATCGCCGGCAGAAATTTCGCCAGGACACCCTACCTACCACACGATTGTACACCAAAGGAGAGAGAGAGAGAGAGAGACAGACACGCGCGATTATCGAGAAATGTATATCGAGAAATGTGTCTGGCACGCGCGTGGGTTTACCTTTATACCAGACTCACTGAGGCCAAAGTAGAATGAGTAGAGCCGTGTCAGTAGTAGTCAGCCCGAGCGAGCGAGCGAGCGTAACTCGAGAAGTGTTCTCGGCAATCGAAGTCATCCAACTTATTACCATCCACTCCTTGAGTATTCATCAATAATTATTTCTCCGCTTGTCAACCAGCAACCAAATGATTATTATCATTAAAAGAGAACGCGCGCGCGCGTGTGTATACGTCATCGTTATAGGATTCGTCCTTAAATTCGTGTTTACGTCGCTTGGAATGGCAGCCGCGCGAGAACCTGGAGACGATCTCTCGAAATGAAGAGCGAGCGACAGAAAAAGGAATGATGAAAGAAGATTCCTTAAGAGAAGATTCAGAGACACATAGTTGTAAGAGAGAACGAGAGAGTGAGAGAGAGAGAGAGAGAGAGGGGAAGAGATGGTGCGAAAGAAGGAAAAAAGGTGAAGAGAAGGAGTCAGTCGAAGAGAGTTGGCGAGGTGGCGAGAGATGTACCAGCTTGGACGCGCTCGCTCCATTGATAATTATTCATTCGCTCGACTTCGAGAGCGGCTCGATATCGATCTTAAAACGTCGTCCAGAAGGTAGGCGAGAAGTGTGTGTCCTGCTCGGAGACACGAAATCTCGTGTGTCGGTTCGCCCCGTTGTCGTCTTCTTGGTCGATCATTGAGAGAGGAAGAGAGAGAAAGAGAGAATTGGAAGAGAAGAAAGAGAGAGAGAGAGAGAGAGAGAGAGAGAGAGGGAGAAGATCCCATGAGAGAGAGAGCGTGCCTTGGTTGCTTTAATGTATGCACGTCGAGGTCCTGCCGAGCGATAATTGCCCGATGTGGCATTGCCTTCGTGGCAACGAGCATTGGTCACGTCTCAATGTTTAAGCCACGCTCACACTAACTCCCAGAAGTTCTCCTCATCCTCTTCATCCTCATCCTTGTCTTCATCCTCCTTCTGGATCGCATGCTGCGCGACAATCCTTACAGGATAGACTTGTCACGCTCTCCTAGACTGTGCTCCGTGTCTCTCGGCACCTCTCGATTGGGGGCCAATGCCACTACCTTAGATCACTTTGATGTACTTTATTACCTCGACTTACTCTTCCTATCCTCGACCTCTTCTTACCAACCTCTACTTTTGATCCTGCCAAACAAAAGTATTATTGGATACTATAATATGAAAGGTATATAAGATGAAAATTGTAGAATTTTACTGTTTGTGTCATTAATTCTTTGGTTTTTATGAGTTTTGATAATCTAAGAATTGATTTATCAAGCGTTTGGTAAAGTTGAAGAAGCTTTGAAAAATCGACAATTTTTGAAATATCCTTCCCGACTGTTTCAGGGTCTGGTATTTCGTGGAGAGATTCAGTATTTAGCTAGGAAACAGTGGTATAAATTCCAGAAGCCTAGGTCAAAGTTCATTTTTTGGCCGAAAAATTCGTCAAGGGGTATACCCAGAAAAATTTGCGAAAAAATGAATTTTGACCTAGGGCTTTGGAATTTATATCACTTCTTCCTTGATGCAAGAAAACATTCCCCACCAAATTTCAGCCCCGGAAAATGTCGGGAAGTATGAAAAACATAGGAAAAACCCGTCTAAATCAAGAAAACTTGATTATTCAAGATCGGTTTTCCACATGTTTTGGGTAAAATTCCGGCATTTCTGCCACTAGTTTCATGTTTTCTTTTCGTTTTGATACACAAACAATCGAAATATCAAGCATTCGTCAAAGTTCCAGAACCTTCGAAAAATCGAAAATTTTTGAAGGGGGTACACCTTCAAAAATTTGCGAAAAAATGAATTTTGACCTAGGGCTCTGTAATTCATATGACTTCATCCTCGATACAAACAAACATCCCCGACAAAATTCCAGCCCCTGAAACAGACAAGAAACCCCAAAAACCTATAACAAACCATAAAAATCAAACAAAATCTCTAAATCCCTAACACAATTCCCCCGAATTCTCTCCCTAATTCCAATCTCTCCACCACTAACTCTTACCATCCAACACATTCCAATACTCTCTTCAATCACCAATCAACTATCACATCCCAACACGAAGAACTCTTACAACCCAACAAAATCTACCTACAAGATCTATCAAATTTTCATCTTCTTTCTCACGACGAAGTCCTTTACACACCAATGAGAAAGAAAGAAGGATACATCGAAAGGGGAAGGGAAGTAGAGGACGCAATTGCCGTCGAAATTTGTAAAGAGTCCGATATCCCTTATATGGGTGGAGGTTCGAAGGGTGGTGGTGTCGGATGAGAAGAGAAGTAGTAGTAGTAAGAGGAGTAAGAGGAGGAGGAGGAGGAGGAGGAGGAGGAGTAGGAGGAGGAGATTGGGGAGGTGGGTGCTGGTCGAACGGAGGGCCGAAAGGTAACGAGACCAAAGATTGAGCGGATCAGATAGGAGGCACGGGTAGGACCGGCCAGTCGAGATCCTTGCGATAGGAGAATTTAATAACCTGCTACGCGCGGCCACGCGGGAGGAGAGAAGAGATGGTGTTTCAGAGAGAGAGAGAGAGTAAGAGCGACAGGGTGGTTCTGTAGTCTCTCACGTGGGGGTCGGTGCGAGAGCGAGAGTGGAGGGGGTGAGAAGAGGAGAGAGAGAGAGAAGGTGGGGTGCAATAATATCGGGAGATATCGATCTTTAATTAGGCACGCAGCGCGGCAACGAGAGATTAGATCTCTCGAGCTAGACGAGAAGCGAGTCCTGGCCATCTTCTCTCTGCTCGCCTCCTCACCCTCTCTCCCCGCCTCTTTTGCTCCCAATCGCATCATCTCTTCCTCTCCTCCTCCTTCTCACTCTTTTTCTCCCGTACTGGCCCTCGCTCTCCATCTGTCTCTCCTTTTGCTCTTCCTTCTTAAAGATATCCCTCTTCCTTTCCTCTCATCTCCCTCTATGCTATAGTTTTTCTTTCTTCGATGAGAAGAGAGAGAGAGAGAGAGAGAGAGAGAGAGAGAGAGAGAGAGAGGGAGAACGATCTGTCTCTCGAATGCTCCACTCTCCTAGCGCATCTTGTCGATCTCTCCTCTCTCCTCTCTCCTCTCTCTCTCTCTCTCTCTCTCTCTCTCTCTCTCTCTCTCTCTCACTTCTTTTCTCCTATCTCTACCGCTCGGCCACAATGAGACTCGATCCAGATCCATTTTCGTCGATTGGATCGGACGAATGAAGACGGGCGCGCACGGTCTTCTTGATCTTATCGTAAGCTCTTCTCGCACACTCGAATATTTCGTGAATATAATTGCCTCGCCTCCAAAAGAACTCTCTTTATCTGAATGCCATGCTGGGTTAGACTAAAGATTCAAAATCCACGACGCAGCATCCGTTGTGTTTTAGAAATGCTTGCGAGAAATGTTGAAAGAATGATTTATTCGTACGTTTGATTGGGAAATGTGTTAAAATGATCCGAAGAGAAAAGGATACAGGGATGCTGGGGGCGGTCCAGACTCGATGGAGAAGTAGAAACGCAAGAGGGTTTTATCAAAGTGGTGTCCGCGAGACGTCGGCCTCGTCGTATCTCTTAATGACTGACCCATCTCGCGAAGGTTTAATCGTCGACACGTATAAAGCATATCCTGGACCATTGCATATTCAATAGCCATGCCAAGCGAGGATTTCTTCTCTCTTCTGGAATCCTCAAGCAGGATTTATTACTCTTCGATATTATTTGAACAAAGGAAAAGTCTTATTAAATAATAATATAATATAAATTATTATAATACAATTAAATCTATCACAAATATATAAACATATATCATCCTCACCGATATATATCTCGTTCCCTTCGATTTCACGCGAGCGGCGCATGTACTTACGCGTCTCCTCTCTTTTCTCTCTCTCTCCTTCTCTCTTCTTAGCAATCGGAACGGCCGCTCGGCGTGTTTCTGGTTTTCGTCGGGGCGGAGAGAAAAAAATGCGCAGCAAAAGCAGTGAAAACCAAGTCGGTGACAGATGGCGAGTGCCGATAACGTCTCTCGAAGGTCCTGCTAGCAAGCGAAACGACCTGCACGGATCCTGTTCCTGTCGCGAGATAAACGAAACAGCTGCGTCCCGGCGCTGATCGGAGATCGCCGCCGCCGCCGCCGCCGCCGCCGCCGCTGCAGCCTCGCACATACATACAACTGTATTTCTATATATGTGTGTGTGTCTGTGGAAACACTTATACCATTGAAAGGCCATATGGGAATCATGACCAGCTCGGCGTTGGACAATCGCGCGCCAATTTATGCCGATCATTTGTTCGTCTACTTATACGCGCCACCCCGCAAACCTCCGCCGTAAAGCCTGGAAAACACGTGTTAATACTACCCGCTCGATAACCAGACGCTAATCGCTGTGCAAGGTGATTCCGATTGGCGATGAGCGCGGATGAAATCGTCACATTTATTTTAGTCACTTTTATCTTGGGCCTTTTTCTTTTATTTTATAGGTCAATTCATTTAAGAGTAGTTATGAAGTATACAAAGTAGTTGGGAGAGATTTATTTTAGATGATAATAGAATTATAATATAAATAATTGTATAACAGAACTTTTACCTTTTGCCTTGTGTTTCTTTAATATAATAATTAAAATTGATACACGAATGGCATAACAAAATCATGAACTTTCCCAGACAAAGTGGTACAATCGAGTTAATCCGATCGGAGGAACTTTATCACCGTCCATTAAAAATCCCCCTCTGGGACTAACGATCAATCGGGCGAGGTCGGCTGCTGGATAAAAGCATCGAATGGACCATTCGGTTGGCCAATTAGAGCCTCTATGTATCTATTAAGCGCGCCAGCGAAGCAATAACGCATCGAGTCTGCACTACCAAGGGTAATCAAATTACAAGGGCATTACAGACAGTAACACGTTTCATCCCTTTACTGAAACCAAGAGAAAGAGAAAGAGAATAGGAACAATATAGTACGTTGTCGAATTCTGCAATAAAGCTAGTTAGAGTTGACTCGGCAATAATAATTCTCATTATCCTCATCTTACTAATACAATAGAAACTAACACTGTCTCTCTGTGTGTGTGTGTTTGTGTGTTTGTGTGTGTGTACATATTCCTAGGGAAATCTCTGTCGGATTGTAATTAAGTAGTGACGCCTTGGAAGTCGAAGCGTCTATCTAGCAAGCGATATCACCGTCTCGCCGGGATTTATCGGCCGCCCTTTAACATAATTGCTATCATTACTCGAGATACATTCACCTCGGCGTCTGCACTTGCATATTCGAGCGCAGGGGGGTCCAGGGGATAACGATCCGGTCTTCCGATCAAGAGAATTCCCTCTCGCTCACTCTCGCCTCCCAGCATCTCTACTCCAGTAGCACATAGTCCATCTAGTTTTTCATTGATAACACATTACGATCGAGAGCACTCACATTTTTCACTCACTTCTAATTCAAGAAGGTTATCAATTCGTGCCGGCGAAGAAAGCATAATACTATACTAATATTGTAGGAGAATTATAAAATAATACAATATACTAGTATGATGAAGTGTGAGAGAATGTGTGTGTGTGTGTGCGTGTGTGTGTGTGTGTGAGAGAAAGATAAGACTACATTTGTATGGTTTAAAAAAAGAGACAACCGTGTGCAAGAAGGGCTCACTTATTGATTTGTCAATTTATTCCTTTAAGAGCCTTAAACGAAACAAGACGTGTAATAAAATCGTTCAATCACTCGCGTTCCTGTTTATTTACTACAAAATAATAACATATTAAAACTAATTATTCTCTCATTCGAATGATTATACTATAATTATATATTAACTCGTACGACAGATTTTTTTCTTATACAACAGTAGCACTATAAAGTAGAAAGAGGTTCCACGGAGGTTAAATCATAGTAATACGAGTCGATCTTAACTGTCCATTGAATTGAATAGCGGACTCTTTATCGCTTTTGTTCCCGGGGCTTTTCTAAGCGCGTGGCTAGGAGAGTCGGCAGCCGGTAGATCTAAATTCAATTTCCAAGCAATTGCTCGGAGAGAGGCGCTCCTAGATCTCCGTGAGATTGGAGAGCTCTGTGGTAAAAGAATAAAGAGAGAGAGAGAGAGAAGTATATGCATAGATACACACACGGTTCTATCTCGAGTCGGCCAATTTGTGCTAGGTTCTCGCTTCTCGCGCTGCTATCAGATGTATCGCGTGTTCCTTTCATATTCATGATCTCTGCTAATGCTCATTGCCTTTACCGCCGTATACACCCTTTACTCCATTCCTTGTATAACTCAATCTTCCTTCACACACCTTTCTTCTATCTTTCTTTCTTCCTCCGTTAACTATCTTATAACACAACTCTCTTCTTTCATTTCTTATAATAACAGAATTCTTCCACAATAATAATTCTAACTTTTTTCATTTATGTTACATTTAATGAAAGATACAAATGTAAGACTAAACGGCGTCTTAAGTTGGTATATGAGTGTCCGAAATAAATGTGACACGTCAGGATTTCTCAAGTTAATACAGGAATGTCGTCGTTGCACAATAATAATTCTAACTTTTTTCATTTATGTTACATTTAATGAAAGGTATAAATGTAAGACTAAACGGCGTCTTAAGTTGGTGTATGAATGTCCGAAATAAATGTGACACGTCAGGATTTCAATTGAGAGATGTGACGTACAAATATATTGCGAGCTCAGGTTAATACAGGAATGTCGTCGTTGCACAATAATAATTCTAACTTTTTTCATTTATGTTACATTTAATGAAAGATACAAATGTAAGACTAAACGGCGTCTTAAGTTGGTATATGAGTGTCCGAAATAAATGTGACACGTCAGGATTTCTCAAGTTAATACAGGAATGTCGTCGTTGCACAATAATAATTCTAACTTTTTTCATTTATGTTACATTTAATGAAAGATACAAATGTAAGACTAAACGGCGTCTTAAGTTGGTGTATGAATGTCCGAAAGAAATGTGACACGTCAGGATTTCAATTGAGAGATGTGACGTACAAATATATTGCGAGCTCAGGTTAATACAGGAATGTCGTCGTTGCACAATAATAATTCTAACTTTTTTCATTTATGTTACATTTAATGAAAGATACAAATGTAAGACTAAACGGCGTCTTAAGTTGGTGCATGAATGTCCGAAATAAATGTGACACGTCAGGATTTCAATTGAGAGACGTGACGTACAAATATATTGCGATCTCAAGTTAATACAGGAATGTCGTCGTTGCAAGTCAGTCCAAGAGTGATGCTCTCGGACATCACTCGCTGTCAGGTTACCTGCGTGGTCAGGTTTGAGGGTTTATGACCTCTGGGTTTTCCCTGAAGGGTGCCCTGCAGAACCTCCACGAGGTCTGCTCTACACACGCATACTAATACCGATTTCTAATTTTCTAAGATAAAAACGAAATTAAATGAAAAGAAATCTCTGTCAGGGAGAAGATTGTCACATTGTCGCCAGAAGTAATTCAAGAGAGAGAGAGAAAGAGAAAGAAAGCAGAGCTTGTCTTTTACTCGCCATATGACAGGCTCACATACGTGAGAATAGAGAGACAGCCATCCACACAGTTACAAAAGTCGACGCATACATACACAGACGATATAAAGGCGTGCGTGTTGATACGCAGATAGAGAGAAGCTGGACGTAGTAAGAGCTTTGCATGAATAATGTGCCCCGCGACGTGATCTGAACTTCTTGGAAGGGATGGACGAACCTCGACGTATCCACACACACACATACACACATAGACATATATTGTAAGAGGGTGAGTAGCGGTGCAGAAGAAAACGACGAGAGAAGAGAGAAAGAAAGAGCGAGAGAGAGAGAGAGAGAGAGAGAGAGAGAGAGCAGTGGCCGGAATAAAGGCAGAGATCGCAGATAACCGATCGATCGGGTAGATTTACGTTTTAATGAGGTGTGCTCGCGCTCTCCGAATCCCCACAAGAAAGAAAGAAAGAAAGAAAGAGAGAGAGACAGAGAGAGAGAGAGAGTTCCTCGGTTGGAGAGCGTGTAACGGGACGAATTGAAGTGATCGATTGCAACGATTCTTAATTGAACCAACAACCCAACCACAGTCTCTTCCTCCTCCACCACCTTCTGCTTCTTCCATCTGAAACACATACCTATAATATACTCTACATAAATTCTTCCCAACATATCTTACCAAATTCACAGCATCCAAAAGTCTGCCTCGGACGGAGAAAATAACATTTCTTCTTAAAGAGAGAATAACAATGAAGAATCATTGAATCCTCCTGAACGTTCTCTCTTCAATAAGAGTAACTGAGAATAAGTAAAGTATTCCCTTCTCAGTGGTCGGCTCGATGAGAAGCTCTCGCTACTTGAGCTCTCACTTAGCCGGCGCAGTGTCACGATCGGGACGGCTGCATTAGCATATCTCCGCGCGATGCAGCGTGTACCTCAGAGAAAAAGAGAGTGCCATGTGAAGATCCTAAGAGAAAGAAAGAGAGAAAGAGAGAAAGAGAGAGAGAGAGAGGATAGGTTAGGGGACAAAGAGAGCAATGAGGATGGAATGAGAGAATGGTCAGATCGAACCAAGTGGCAAAGAGACTACGAGCGAGCAAGCGAGAGAGAGAGAGAGAGAGAGAGAGAGAGAGAGAGAGAGAAAGAGAGAGAGAGAAGACAGATCAGTAGGAGCAAAGTGCTCATGGATGCTGCGAGTACGAGTGGCATGCATCTCGAGCGAGAAGGCATGGGTCGTGGCCCCGTGCAAAAGCAGCCAGCAAGCAGACTAGCATTATACGCGCGCGCGCGCGCAAGAGAGAGAGAGAGAGAGAGGAGAGAAAGAGAGAAAGAGGCTATGAAAGAGAGTAAGAGAAGATGAAAGAGACGAAGCAGAGAGAGGACTCACTCAGGGCGCGCTCAGCAGCCCTCTCCGAGCCTGTTACCTGTACGTCGCGTGTTTGCCTACCCGCGTCACGATCAGGATCCTATTTGCATAGCGCCGATGAAGCTGCTACCGTTCCGCTCCTTTTACTTCCATCCTTCTACAACCTCCACGTGCTAGCCTCCTTCTCTTTCTTTCTCTCTTAAGATTTCTTCTCTCTCTCGCTCGCTCGCTCTCTCTCAGTAATGCCTGCCGGACATGTAACAGCCACACACATCTACGCCCTCTCCAACCCGAGACGATCATCTGATCCCGAGGAAATAGTACTCCGCCACGTACTTGTAGTTTACACCCCCGGAGAGATGCCGGACAAGCTCCTGGTTCTGCCTTATACTACTACTCTCTTGGTTGGTCTTTGGTCTTGGTCTCTCTCTCTCTCTCTCTCTCTCTCTCTCTCTCTCTCTCTCTCTCTCTCTCTCTCTCTCTCTCTCTCTCTCTCTCTCTCTCTCTCTCTCTCTTTCTTTCTTTCTTTCTTTCTTTCTTTCTTTCTTTCTTTCTTTCTTTCTCTTTTGCTTCGAGTGTATATCGGACTGGGCTACCGGGTATCCTCTTGACCACTTAATCCTCCAAGCCCTCCTCTCTTTCATACGCCAAGCACACGAGCGCCAGCCAGCCAACCAGCCAGCCAGCCAGAGAGCCCTATCGGACCCGCTGGCCATTTTAATTAAGACAGTTCAGAACCTCGACTTTCCATCCGCATCCGGTATGAATAGTTACCTTTTATTTAGATCGTGTAATATTAATCGATCTGTGATCTGAAATCTTTTCGAATAAGAATTAATGTTAGAGGGCTTGCTTTTCTATCGTTTATCAGTGAATTTAATGAGTTGTTCTTTAACACGTTATGGATATAAATCAGTCTTTACGTGACGTGAAAGAGTACTTAATTCTAGTGTAATAAAGAAGTCATTAAAGATCGTTTTATACTTATTATATAAAATTAGTGATTTCTTAGAAAAAGGATATATAAAGAATTGGAAAAGATTTAGTATTAATATCATTCAAAATGTAATCTATAAAGAACAAAGAGTATTGAAAGTAGTGTTGCTTCCGAAGTGAGTTTCTCACGGGGGCGCTGTCGGCAGCGCTCTCTTCGCCTTTATAAAGCCTTCTCTCACTCACTCTCTCTCTCTCTCTCTCTCTTTGAGGTGTACACGGGCGCGGTATCGGTTCCGAGAAAGGCTTATCAGGCCGCGGATATGTTAATGGTGGCCATGTTGCACCCCCTCCTCGTCTCTTTTCGAGATATATTACACCCTGAGGAGAGCGGGTGTGCTGCGCCCGCCACTGTTAGGTGGTGGTGGTGGTGGTGGTGGTGGTGGTGGTCGAGCCAAGGGAAAGAGCAAGGTGCAGCCCCTCTCGATCGGCAACTCCGGCCTTTGCATGCACGTGCAATTAAGAATGCCTCGATGCCTGTGCGAGAGAAGCAGAAAGAGAGCGAAAGAGAGGAGGAGGAGGAATGTCCAGGAGAAATAGCCATTGAATCCAAGAGTAACCACCGATAGATTCCCGCCCCCCCCATTTTCACCCTTTCGCGCCTTCCATTTATCGAGCAGTCGCTCTCTTTCAATAAAGCTGAGATTAACGTTTCAGACTAAATAATAGAATTGAATAATACAAGTGTTAAATTTAGGATTACAAAATATATCTTTGTATGATTTAAAATATTTAAAGGAACAAATATTGGAGACAGATGGAATTTGAAGGGATCCATCGATGACCGCTTATTTAGAGAATGAAAGAGAGAGAAAAAGAGCGAAGAGGGGAAAAATGAGAGTGGGAGGGAGATGCAGAAGAAACACGAGCGAGCTGTAGATGCGAGGGCAGGATAGCAAGCTAGAACTGCTCCGCAACCCTTTCCTCCAATCTCCATTGGCATCTCCTTCTCCCCTTTCTCTCACTCGCTCTTTTTTTCTCTCTCTCTCTCTCTCTCTCTCTCTCTCTCTCTATCGCACTCTCATGGCTCTCTCTTTCTTGCTCCCGCCAATTCTCGTATCTCGGCGAGCCTCGCCCGAGGAGGCAATTAAAGCATCCGGGTAATTCGACGTGAGAGGAGACGACGACGACGACGACGGTGTACGCGTGTCGTCCTCTCATCTCAGCGAGAGCCACCTGGATTCTTGATTCCTACTCTCGCACTCTTCCCACCTAAATAAAAGCAGCCAAGACAAACGGACACACTTCATTCAAGAATAATTCCTTACAATATTTAATATTACACTGAAATAAAATCCTATCGTGATATTTAGAATATCCCAATAAATAAACATAAAGAAAAATAAAAAAACACCTCGAATAAGCAGAAGGAATTCAAGGATCGTTATCGCCAGGCATAGTCGGAGGAACTTTATCTTCGAGATCAAAGGGGGGGCCGGCCCCCTTTTTTGTTGGCTCGACAGGAATGCATTAAGCATCAGCCAGCTCGGAGATAACGTTATCTCGGCAGGGTTCGCTGGTGGTGGTGGTGGTGGTGGAAGAAGCACGTGATGTATCCGATAGCGGCTCCAATTTTCACCTAACACTGAAGCCCACTTAAAAGAGTACCGAGAGAGAGAGAGAGAGAGAAAGACAGGCGGGTGTTCAGCTTGTTGTTGCTGTTGCTATCGGCTCGGCGAAGTTCTTGCCGATCCTAATAATCCAAATAAGCCCTCCTATACCCGGCTTATCCAAGAGAGAGAGAGAAAGAGAGAAAGAGAGAAAGAGAGCAGCCCTTTGCCACTCACTCGGCAGGCTCCAGAAGGGTGCACGAGTGGGGTTGCTCGAGAAGGGCTACAGATAGATGAATAGAGAGAGATAGGACCAACGATAGGGATTCAGAGAGAGAGAGAGAGAGAGAGAGAGAGAAAGTAGAGAGAGAGAGAGAGTGAGCAGGAAGGGTGGACGGAGAGGCTGGCGTGGCGAGCGACCATTAGGCAGCCGGACGCCCGTAGAGACGCATCGTTTCACGTGCGTGTGCTATACCTTCTTTTCCTCGAGGAACACTTTTTCCGTGGTAACTTCCGTTAACCCGCATCCGGTTACCAGCTGGTTACCGGGGGAATTCGACATGCTGGTATCACAGCAACCCTTCCAGAGAATCTGGCATAGTTTTAATAAGAATAATGAAGGTGATTGTTGAAATTGAGATGCGGGGATTTTTTGTGATAATTGTGCGTGTTTTTTTTTTGTATGTGATGATTAATTGTTTATGTGGGTGGCTTTTTTTTTTTGTTGGATTTCAGGGGAGGATGAGGAATGGAGCGATTCGGAAAAGACACCCTCGGTGAGCAGTGGTGTAGAAGGCGGCGGCTCGGCAGTCTCGAGTCCAGTCGCACCAGCTGTCGATGATGAGTCGAGCCTGCCACCATCCGCTAGACTCAATCCATCCTCTTCACTCGCCAGTATCGTCAATTCCGCGGCAGAAGATATACGATTGAGACTCGGTGGACTTCCTGATGAAGCGAGGAAAAGACTCGCTAGTCTTACCGAAGATCTTGAGGTATAATAAAATTACTATTTATACTTTCGTTCCCATTTTAAATGAAATAACACTGTCGAATATTTTACACGCGTTTTATTTCGAACACATACAATTTAACGTAAGTATAATAGTTAACAACTATTGTTGAATCGTGGATGATCTTTGTTGATCAACAGTCAGCAGTATTATGAAAAAGTATTGTCCTTGAGGAAATCAGCCGAGAATTGATAGAGGATTTTTAAGGATGTCAGCGAGTTTCATAGGAGGACCTGCGTTGTCAGCTTTGCCAGCATCGTCCTTATTGTCAGGTCCAAATTTGATCAGGTCTCCTGGTAGCTTCACTAGTTGATCAGCTAGTCCACCAACTACTCCAACTGCTTTGTCAATGACACCTGGTAGTCCAGCAAGGATTTCCTTCGGGAGATCAGCGAGTTCCTTCGGGATGATTCCCTTGTCAGCTTTGGCATCGTCGCCACTTGGAACAGTCGCTCCATAAGTCTGTACGACTAGAAGAAGTGCGATGGAGAGAACAGTGAATTTCTTCATGGTTGCTATGTGTTGTTCGAGACAGTACTGTGCTTAACATTCGAAGATTCGGATGTCTTTATATACTGATTGCCAGAGATATTTATAATAATATCAACAAGTTTGGATGAAATTCCTTTTGTTTGTACAGTGGTAAAACTTCCGTTTTCGGCTGTGTTTAAGAAAGAATTGTGTACACTTGTTCAAACAATTGTCTCGTGACTAAAACAGATGGATGTTTATTGATGTGTGAATTTGATTTTCATTGTACAGGTCGCTCGATCGGCGAAGGATCGACATGGTGGTTCTAGGACTAATCAGAGAGAGTCCAGTCCGAAGGATACGGATGAGGATTCTGGTATGGTTGTCGTTAAGGAAGAAGATTGTCAACCAAGGCCATCTTCTTCCTCGTCCTCATCGACCAGGAGAAGGGATTCCGTTTGCAGAAGGGATTCCGAAGATTCAAGCAGAAAGTCTACTTCTGATGAACCACCTCCTGATGCTAAGAAGATGAGACTCGATGATGAAGCTGCACCAAGACTGAGACTCAATGCTAGTCTAGCGACGGATCCTGCCCTTCGGCCCGCCGCTGTAGCCGCACTTACTGTCAAACCGGAAAATACCTCGCCACCCAATCCTGTGCCACCTTTGCCAGCTGGTTTGCAAAATGGTAAAACCCTTAGTAACATTCTATATGATGTTTCATCAAGAATTTAATTAGAGTGAAAGAATACGAACGACCTTGTGTTTTACGAATAAAAGTAACAAAGAAATAAGGTTCATTCGCATATGAAAACAGCTGGTTCGAATAAAAGAGAATCCGGTTGCCCTGGTTATTGAGAATGTATTTATTTTCTTTTAATCTTTGTTTGTACATTCGATCTTCTTATAGATTATAATTAGGATGTGGTGAATCGGCAGCACGTGATATGGGTTTCTTCTTGTATTGCAGCAATTGCATCAGGTCGTCTGTTCGTTCTGCCGACCGACGGCAAGGAGACAATAACTGTGGAACCAGCGAGGCCAGCGCCCCTCATTTGTCCTCCCTGTGGCATCCGCTTCAGTTCAGCGAGTACCCTGGAAGCTCATCGCACTTTCTATTGTGCACATCGGCCTCGTCTTGAAGAAGAAACGACGAATGATGAGGATGAAGAAAAGTCGACGAAATTCGAGACGAGGAAAGCATACGCTTGTCCGCATTGCTCTTATAGCGCTGACAAGAAAGTCTCATTGAACAGACATATGCGAATGCATGCTGCGTCGCCAGCACCACCGACGATGCCAGTCGTCCCGACGGCCGCCGCTACGCCTGGCACTGGCACCACAACTGCCTCGAATGGCTCTCTAAACGAGGAAGCCGAAAGATACTGTAGGAACTGTGACATCAAGTTTAGTTCCTTGAAAACATATCGAGCGCACAAGACTCACTATTGCAGTACCAGGCATGTTGTGAAGGATACGCCAACTGCAACAAATGTACCTTCATCCTCGGTTAAAGCATCACCACCGACGAGTTCCAGTCCCGGGGATTCGCCACCTCCTCAGCCGTGTCTCGCACTACCTACCAATCCTATTTTAATCGTGCCGTATTCCCTGTTCCGCAGTGCTAGTGTCTTAGCTGCTTCGGCACTTCCTGCTCCTGACACGGCATGTTTCCTTCTTCCAAATGGTAAGTAATCCTTGATTTATTAATTACTTATCATCGAAACTACTTAACATCGAAGTATTGAACTGAACATTTTCTCGTAGGCTCTCTACAGCCAATGTCAAGAGGATTGGCAGCCACGGCTCAGAACGCTACCGTAGTCGAGCCACCAGCCGTCCTGCGAGCGGCGAATAAGCCTTCGACGCCCGCTTCGGCCGTCGCTGTATCTACATCGCCATCCGTCGCGGCACCGCTCGATCTAAGCATACGAAGATCACCGGCTCATCAGGATGAAAAGGAGAACAGGATATCACCGGTTCCCCCTTCCCTCCCGCCGCCCCCCGGTAGTCCAAGATCAAGAGGAAGCGCTAGTCCTAGAGCAAGATCTATCGGCTCCAGTCAAGCTACCCCTGGAACTGTCCCGCCAGCTCCGCCAACTGAACTTGCTCTTAGGTTGGCAGAGCTACCGCCACCACCTGTTCCTGGGGTTCTTGTTAAACAAGGAGTCTCCAAGTAAGTCACTAATCTAATGTCATTTTGCATGGAATTGGCCGCTGTATTTATAGAGATAATTAAAAATCACTCGTCTGCAGATGCAAAGAATGCAACATTGTTTTCTGTCGCCACGAGAACTTCGTCGCTCATAAGAAACACTACTGCCAAGCCCGAGAAACGACAGTGAGCAGCAGTCCCCCACCTCCTGGCACACCCTCGCCACCTTTGGTTCAACTGATCTGTGCTGCATGTGGTATTAAATTTGCATCAATGGATAATCTTGCGGCACATCAGGCATTTTACTGCCCCAAGAGGCCGGAACCCCAGGAGCATCACACACGATGTTCAAAGTGTAAGGTGCGTGAGTGAGAGGATAATATAATATTTATTATATGAGTTAAGCTTGTTACTGAGGCGAGCCACTATTTATACAGGCGATAATTGAGTCCGGAAGCACGCATACTTGCACGGGAGGGCCGACGGGAGGATGGAGGTGTCCAGTTTGCGGAGCGATTAGTCCCACAGCCGGCGCGGCTCAACGTCACATGGACGCTCATCAGGGTGTCAAGGCTTTCAGATGCACGATCTGCCGTTACAAGGGTAACACGCTGCGTGGCATGAGAACACACATCAGGATGCACTTTGACAAGCGCAGCACCGACCTCCAGGTAAAGATACGAAGCATCGATGAAGTCCAGTGTTTCCCTTCGACTGTTAAATAAAGTATAGAACCACTACATAGTAGGACACGGTAGGAAAATCCATTCTGACTTTTCAGGAAGAGAATTACATAACTTGCATTCTCGATGACGAAGCGGTTATACCTACGCCTGAACCCCCGCCAGCCACCACACCTGAGGAAACACCAGCAGAAGTGCAGGTAAATGGAAAGAGTGAAGTTCGAAAAAGCCCGCAACCACCACCCCCTTTACCACCGCCAACAGTTACGAGTAAGGTGAAGCAGGAACGCGAAGATACGCCACCTCCTGAAGAAAGTCTCGATCCAAGCAAGACTGGACCGCGATATTGCCGATCGTGCGACATTAGCTTCAACTATCTAAGCACCTTCATAGCCCACAAGAAGTTCTACTGCTCCAGTCATGCCGGAGAGGCGAGCAACAACAATAACAATAATAATAACAACTCAAGCAGTCACGCGACGACACCGCCGAGCGGCAGAACCGAGGCATCCGTACTTTAGGTTTTCTCCGAAGAAAAGATCTGTTCACGTGGACGATGGGCACACGGGTAGAAACAGCCCGATGTACATTGCCAGCAGAATAACCATTGGGACTGTTAATTGTTGCCAGTTTATATATAATACGATTATCGAATATTGCGATTTAGTTAACCACCGTTGTGTGATTTTTGTTGATCCAGGGAATTGTTCGTACTTATAAGCAAAATTATCGACGTGTATATACGCGTACTTGAGGCGTAAAAGCCGCGAAAGGATATGCGGAATTAACCGTGAATGAGTCGGCGTGTTTGGACCGGATAACTTTTGGTGATTCGCTTCGGATTTTAGCAGCGGACCGATAAGTGGAAAGGGGAAGTTAGAAATGCAGGTTTACCGGATACACCAAAGTGAATCCGCCGAATGTGGCGTGTTGTATAAAAGGGAATCGCCGTGGCGAGGAAAGACGCGCGATTCAACTCACGCGAAGGTGTGCAATCTCATGACTCTTCAATAATCTCGTAGTTGTAGCTAATAATCGACATACCTATGGAACTAAGGAAGGTAAAGTGAGTGTAAAATGTTGTACAGTAGAGAAAGTAGAGTATTACGGAACGATAGTAACAACCGTGAATGATACCAATCTCAGCTTGTGAATCTGCTAAGTTAAGTTGCAATATGACATTTAATATATATTATATATATAAATATATATATATATATATATAAATATATGAATAAATGGTTCCACACCCGTTGAACGCGCTCATGTTTAGGGTGGATGAGTACGTCGATAGACATGTCCAGGATAGAGCAGGAAGCCTTTCGTTCCGAGCGATTTATTTATGAATAGCAATTGCCTTACGATAGAATCAGAGCGAGACTTTGGTGGTATCGTTTTCTATTCCCGAGTTCATTAGACATCGGATACTTGTCCCCCGTACTTTCCCCGTATACACACAATCAAAAGCCGGGCGTGTACTTGTAAACAAGTAATGATTCGTCGCGAGCGCGTAAGTGTAAAAATTAGGAGTAAGGCCAGTGTTACATGTATACGCAGTGTACTACTCATATCATATGACAAGTTCGCAAAATGACATCAATCTCTCCAAAAATGAATAAATGCTACAGAGAAGCTCGTAACGAGAGCCTCATGGTTGCCGAAATGGTCAGACCGCGGGACACCAGGAAAAGAAATGTTCGACAAACAACTATGTCAAGATTAATTTCGTATTGTTTCGTTCTTCATGCAGTATTTTCGTTGCTTATTCGCGCGCGGTTTGGCCCTACGACCATTGGATTGATTGCAACAAGGTGTAAGAACGAAATTTGATACGAAGCTACGGAGAAATTAAGTTATTATTATGAAATTTGTAAATCTCTACCTGGTACTTCCAACACACTTGTTATATACATTATAAAATTGGTATATCACAATATGCCATATATCGTCGAAGACAGTTTTCTTTCCCGACGCCCGTACACCTTCCTTTATTGGACATCTCAGTGTGTCTAGGCTTACTTTAATTGTTTTTATTTTCATAGATGAATTTTACACACAAGATATATCTATATAAATATGTAATAAATATATAAACATATGAATAAAACCCTACAACATTCATAAATCCCTTTTTGTACAGTGCTAGGAAATCAGCTTATTTTTTGAATACGACACTGCTTTTTATTGGATATTTTTATGGGAAGCGCTACATTAAAAGTTAATCGTCATCGGATTCAGTCTCACTAGTTTCAGCGGGAGAAGCTGTCTCGAAGCATTCACTATCACTGCTATCCAGTTCCTCGATTACTACGGCTGTATGTTTTTCGAACATGTATCCGCCAAACATCTCGAAATCAGCTTCCTCTTGTCCATAGAGAAATTCTTCGTCACTGGATATATCCGACTTGCTATCCAGATTCAGATTCCTAACACCTTCCGAGCAGCATGCACTGGATTCGGTATCACTGCTCGCCAGTTCTTTGCATACTATGGCTTTGTATCTTGCATACGTGTATCCATATTTCTCCACATCAGCTTCATTCAATCCATAGGCAAAATCTTCATCACTGGACAAATCCGACTCCTCTTTTACATACATAACTGCCTTCAGTATATCAGCTTCATTAATAGAATCCATTGAGTTATCAGAGTCCGGATAATCATTCCTCCAATTAGATTCGGAATTCGAATCCTCGGATTCGCCATCGCTTTCTGAATAAGCTGTTCTATAAGTATCGAATACCAGCTCTTGATCAATGCCGTGAATAAGCATGCTCTCATCAATACATATATCGCCAGCAGTTTGCGCGTAGTATAAATCATAGACATAACTTTGATCCTAAAGAAAATGAGAAGAATGAAATTATTTCAATATAGATTTCCTACAATATTGTTATTACGATACTAACATCTTTTGAGTTAGATGCAGTGTTTACAGCGCAGGACAATGAATCTTCAACATCTATGACAGTCATGACCTTCTCCTCTAATTCCTCGGCATTGGAAATGTCCAATGACCTGTGACAATTCACAACTTTATATCTATTCTCGACAGAAGCCTGTTTCACTTTACGACGGCTCTCTTTCAACACATCGACAGGATGTTGTTTAAAATTCGATTTCAGCTCATCCTTGCCCAGGCTCTTGACGATATGCTCGACGACATTATTCTCCTAAAAAGAGATGATCAAAATATTAGACGAATTTCTTAGCTGTCAAAGTTTAGAAAGTCTATTATTAGTATTACCTGATTCACGACAGTGCCTGCAAATTTCAATACAGTTGTCAAAGGTGGCGAAGTAACCGTTTCGGACTCCTCGTCCTTTTCACTGGATTTGAGTCGTTTGCAAGCGATGACCAATGCCTCGAGAGGCTCCCCGTCATTTAAACGTTTAACACGTAAAATCGCTGCCATTCTCCGCGGTTTACAATCGCAAATACAATTTACGTTGCGGAGTCGTCGCGTTCCCGCGTACAGAACAGTTCAGAGCAGTTGAAGGGAGTGTGTGGCGAAGGAGGTGCGGAGAGAGAGTCGGCTACGAGCAGCGCACAGTGGATTCGCCGAACTAGAGGAAAGGGTTATATACAATCGTATCTAGCGGCTCGACATATCGATCATCAGCGCACTGGCCTGGGCCAGCAACAACGCTGTCACGATATACAGGAGTTTTCGATATGTTTTGGAGTCGGTCTTTCTTCATTTTCTCCCGTTCGAACCGCTGGTGAATGCCTGGCCTCCGCTTCCTCATTAAAATGAATCGCTAGATTCCCCGTCAGAAATGGCGCAATCTATTTTTGACGCCCTAACAGGTAAAATGCGTGTTGCCAGGAAATAGGTGGAGTTAACCAACAAGTGATTCTTTGAGAAAGAGCCATGCGAGGGATAGAATCGGAGGTATGCTTTATTAACGGGTTCATCTATCGCTACAGGTGTGTCCTTGGATAGTCCTTCCGTACAATCGTTATTGGACTCCCAGCATCTTATATCGGAAGTCGAGCAATCAGGTGAGTGCAACTAGTGGGAGCATTCGGACTTTCTTGTCGGTGAACAACTTCCAAAGATAATACGAAGATACGGTTATTGTTAAATAACACGATTGAAGAATCACTTTTTCTAAGCCTATCTTTTTTCCAGTCATTGACCAAGATGACGAGGATATCTTCCAGTGCGGCAAGTGCAAGAGACAATTTACGTCTCTGCACATGTTTGTATTGCACAAGAGGGAACATCAAAAGACGCACGAACAAACGGTGGACTTGAGTCAATTTCTAGTAAGCGACGAAAGTCAGTCCGTGCATCCGGATGAAAATATGCGAGATGATACGGAGTACAATCCTCAAGAAAGTTTCGAGTCATCCGAGGAGTTGCCTGAGCCTATTATACTCGAAGAGACAGATATGTTGTTTAGGTAACAAAGTTGAATATTTGTTTTATTTCTTTCCGAAGTAAGATACATCGATCAAATTTTCTAAATCTTTATTTCTTTTACAATAGCATGGAACAAGATGGAGTAAGTTACTTTACAACGGACTCTAGCTTTAACGTACCGATAATATTAAGTTCGGATGGTCTCGATACGTTTGAAACTTCCACAATTGCCTCTGAAAGTGATCCTGTACCGGACGATACGATCGAAGTCCGTCATGACTCACCAAATGATATTAGTCTCAATAAAGATAAAGGCTTTGCGGATATTGAGTGTGATACTGTAAATAATACTACGAGTAATGTTATTGAAAGTAATGACACACAGAGCACAGGATCTGACAATCCTACTCCGACCCAAAATTTAAAAGTATACAGTTTCTTCTTTATAAATAATTACTACCAGTTTCTACAGTTTTATAATTGTAGTATTTCATTGCAGTATAAGTGCGGGTATTGTAGCAAGCAATTTTCGAAAAAGTTTTATTGGCAGCAGCACGAGCGCTCTCACACAGGAGAAAAACCATATCAGTGCGTCGTGTGTGGACGAGCATTCGCACAGAAGTCGAACGTGAAGAAACATATGTCCTCACACAAAGTATGGCCTGGTACTGCCATTCATTCATTGCCACCCGAGGTATAAGAATCAATTAATTGAAAATAGAGGTGCCTCTATAATTCTCTTTCTAAAGTTTGAATGTTCTTAGGCTCCACCGGATGGCAACATAGATCGTACCTACCATTGTCAGTTTTGCAAAGAGATATTCGACTCGTACAAAGCCCTGAAGGCTCATTTGATAGTCTCTCACTTAGCTCTAAAAGTGTACAAATGCGTTCAAAGTAGTTGTAGTAAGATGTTCTCTGAGCTCGAAGATTTTCTCGAGCATACGCGTAGCCATAAAAGATCGGAATACCGATGCCATGTTTGCGGCGAAGTATTTAATACTCTTTCCGATCTTGGCTTGCATCAGTACGCTCATTCCGTCCAGAAGCAGAAGACCACGGAAAAGTACTATTGTTGTAGTGTTTGCAAATCATCGTTTTCAAATTTGGAAGCCCTGCAACACCACATGGAGACCACCACTCACGATTACACCTGTCTCCATTGTGGTAAAAGTTTTCTTATTGAGAGATTTTTACGTCGCCACTTGAAAACTCACGCGTCGTCAGCGCGTTTTGTCTGCAACGATTGTGGCAAGGCCTTCAAGACCGAGCAATACTTAGCGAATCATAAGTTAATACACAGTGAGGAGACACCCCATTTATGTCCTGTAGGTAGTTAATTTGAGCGAGGTCAATTATTCCTTCGAGTTATATAATAAAAATTCATCTTGCAGCATTGTCCAGCGAAGTTTAAGAGAAAAGATCGATTGGGTCGACACATGTTGATTCATGATTTGACGAAGAGATTAAAGTGTCCTTATCGGGGCTACTTGGGCTGCATGAGCGAGTTCTCGAGGCCTGACAAATTGAAACGTCATCTCCTTACTCACAGCAATATCAAACGTTTTACCTGTTGCCATTGCAACCGCAGTTTCCATCGTGCCCAAGCAATCAAGCATCACGAATTAAATAAACACAGTATCAAGTGCGAGATTTGTTCACATGTAAGTATCCAATTCCATATAATACAATAATCTATAACGCATTATTGTCATAAGACAATTTATTTCTAGATATTCAAAGCGAAAGAGCACTTAATGTCTCATAACTGTGACCTGTTAGCGGAAGCTAAGAAACACACAACGTCTCAATTACCCAGAAAAGCCTCGGGATCATTTAAACCAAGGAAACCTACTCCAAAGAGACAAATATCCTTAAAGACTGCACTTGGTCTTTCCGACAAAGAGAAACTAGAGAAACTTAAGGCTGACGAAATACAAAGAAAAGTATTTATTACACTTCAGTAATACGAATAAAGATTCCCTGAGTTCTGGATACTAATACATGCATAATTTTACTTAACAGAGAACCTCCGACGCGTTAAAGCTAGATGAATCTAAAGACGAAGCGTGTACCAAAAGAATAGAGTGTATTTCTATATCAAGGGAACTGAGTTCGGCCATTGAAGCCCTTATCAAATCCGAAGTGGTGGACGACGAGATGAGGCGCGCCATTGATACGAATTTGGTACAAGAGCAAATGGACGAATAGAATGTCGAAATATATTTTTTAATCGTGTTTAAATTATACATAGTCTAGTATGTAGATAAAACTGGTCATAGTACGTGCAATGGGATCATCGCGAAGCCGCAGATTGCATTTTCTGATAGTATGCGATATTTTGTAGTTTACATATCTGTGATAATTGTATTATAAAGTATATCAATATAAGTAACTTATACCCACTCCCTTCAAAACATTTTTGACGATGTCTTATCTAGCACGTACGTTCGGTAAGAAGATACCGTGTCTAGTTTAAAAAAAAAATCTCTACTTGTTCAACTCTCGTCATAATAAAGACGTATTTTACAACCCTACGCGTTTCAATTTCAGAACGAACATCTTTGTATACCTTATATTACAGGCACTGCTTGGCGGTAGTACTTACAATCGTAAGATAAAGTTCGGAAGGAAGTGGTTATCGAAACCGCAACCACCTCCTTCGTAGGGCTTACAATTCAAACATGCAGTTTAGTATGAGAAATAGTCTACTACTGTAAACTAGTACAGTTGCGTGATCCAGTGTAAAACATTGTTCCGGGGTTTTATATAAATTACATATTCAATTCTTCCTACAAACATGCCTTCCCGTGGAAGTTATCGAGTCGCGAGTCTGGAGGAAGGAAAACGACTGGAACGAGATCATTCTTTCAGAAGTTGCATGTTAACGTTACTTATTTTTTTCTTTCTATGTCTTACTCTTCTGTTAGCATCTTTACCGTGGAAAGGACAGTATTCTCCAAAGAATTCTCCAGAAGAATACGAGTACCAGGATAAACACGACAAATCGGCACAGGTAAAGTGTAGTCGAATATTGAAATTATATATCGAAGTATCGGCTTTTTATATTAATTAAGCACTTCATGCACCAACAGAATTCTGGAGAACGTAATCGTGGCATTATTACGAGTACAGAAAATGTAGAAATCATTACCGAGAAGCAAAAAGAAGAAAAAAGAACTCCCATTCTCTTCGAACGTTATTCAAATAATGTCACTTCAACGCCTGAACCGGATGATATAAAGACAGAATCAAATACGATCTTAGAGCTTGAAAGTGCAACAGAAACTAGTGTATCATATGCAGATAGAATTATTAGTGATAGTACTCCCACATCAGAGCAAGATATAAGTTCGACTATCCCAGCGGTAACTTCGCTTTCGGTATCTTTGGATTCAGAATTAACAAGCTCAAGTAGCGAAGTTTCAACAGAACGATTCACTGAACTCTACAAGGATCAATCACTTAGAACAACAGATAATTATGATAATGAAACTGCCACACGTGAAACGCAAAGTATCTTTACAAGTACTGCAAGCTCCGCGGAAGAAGATGCCACTGACACTACTGTTAGCAGTACTTTGCAAATTGAAGAAATCCGAACCAGCGTATCGAGTGTTGCTGATGCAATCTTAACGAATGAAGCTACAGAATTTCTGGCGGATGAAACGCGTGCAAATACTGAGAGCGTCAATATTATCACAGAATCATATAATCAAAGCGATTCTGTATGGACAACCGGAATGACTGAAATCATAAGGGGAGCGGAGACGGAAACATCTGTAATAACAAATCGTTTAGTCATCACGACAATGCACCCACCGATTAATAATACGACGAATGAAGAAATATGTGTTAGCAACGAGTGCAAACAAATTGCTAGTAAAATGTTGTTCTATATGAATCATTCTAGCGATCCTTGCGAAGATTTCTACGAGTATGCTTGCGGTACTTTCGAGACTGATCCGCAAACGATTGATCGTGATTTGGAGAACATTGCTTATCAGCGGATAGCAAGTATATATTATTTATTACACATTTATTAATAAACTTTTCCTTTTACTATCGTAACATTTGTCGATACTTTCAGGAGAGATGCGCAAGAATAATCGTAAGAGGATAATGTCCCCTTTCTCTAAGTATTATAATAGTTGCTTGGATTACGAAACGAAAAGTCTTACGGATAGAATAACATTGGGTATGCACGTCTTATTTTCTGTAGGAATTCAGAGCACCTTTGTTTCTATTGTTAAAATATTTGTATTCCAGTGAAAGAAGAACTGAACAAAATTGGGAAATTCTATACTACTGATAACTGGCACGAGAATCAGGATTCCATTACTGATTTACTTGCCAAATTATTATTACACCACAGGTAGGATAACAATAGGGGATATTTTACAACCGGTTGACTTTGGTAATGAAAAGTCTGTTTTTATTACCAGCCCATTACTTTTTGATATTGCACCTGATCTGAACGAGCGGGTACCTGAACAGTACACTCTTAAAATTGGACCAACGATTTTCAAAGATCCCTTTGAAAGCGGCACAGTAGACGACGCGTGTTTCTCGGATGAAATTGACAGGGATGTGGAATCCGTGGACTTAAGGGAATTGTACAAAGAGTATAGAATGTGCAAAGTACGAATGTATAACTTATTAAAAACAGTACATGTCAGGGCATAATTTTAACTAAGATTTGCATATGTCTCAACAGAAGGACACCAAGAAATACATAAGCTCTATCGGGGAAGCTCTCACGCAACTTGGCGTCTTCGACGAGCTAAAGAATGAGTACAACATTTCGCAGTATATACAAACGACAGTGATTAACATCGATCTGGAGATAATACAGAAGTACTATGCGGTAAGGATCGCTGATCTATCACCTGTGAAAGACAATAGTCACTGTTACATACGTTTCAGGCTTTCCCAGGCAGTAGCGAGATAAGAGAAGCGTACTTAATGAAGAACTATACCTACGTCCGTGTGAAGAACTTGAGCGGCGATACTCAACTCGTGAGAGGCTCGCTTATTCCTACATTGATTCTCTTTTACAGATAGATTGCTACTGATATGTTTGATTGTCCGCAGGTGAATTGGACGCAACTCATTACGACACTCACCGACAAGTATGTATTACCCGAGGCACAATTGCAAGTATACTTTCATGATAAGTTGATTCAAGGATTGAAGAGCCTGGAGGATTTCGGGAGGAGGAATGCCATGCAATTGCACAATGCATTGCTAGGACTTTACGCCCGAAATCTTTATCAAGTGGTAATTCGTTTAAAATCTAATCCATTGTGTATGGAGGATTTTGTTAAATAATAGATTCGTTTCAGTTGGTTATCGAGAGGCATCAGAAGCCTAAAGAACATTGTCTTCGCGTTGCCACGAATCTTATGATCCCGGAAGCCTCAAGTTTGTATATCTCTTCGTATTCGGAAGACGAGCTCTCCCGTATGAAACGAACGGTAAGATATAAAAGCGATATTTCTTCGGGTGAATGAATTACAATATACTCTTAACTTTCGAGTAATTGATTACAGATACATCGGGTGTTTGAGAGTCTCAAAGAAACCTTGAAAATAAAGATAGGCGAAGTAACGTGGACCACGGATGAAGGTCGATACTGGTTGGAAAAGAAAGTCGATGCACTTAAGCTCGCTGTTCCGGATATCTCGTACTTTATAGATGAAAGTTCGACTTTCAAGAACTCCACTACGGACAAGGTACAGGTGACAATCGTGCATAAAGGAAGTATCGGAAATATTGAACAATGTCTTGTATTTGATTGTAGTTCTATCTCTCGAGTAACTATGTCGAGAACTCCATGATCTTAATGCGGAGATATCGAACTTTGATATATGCCGAGTTATTCACGAATCCGCGAGATCTTGAACAAATGTGAGTTCGCGCAACTAAAAGTATGTTCGTATAAAACGTTTTTTCGCAATCATTATGTTAATCGGATTAAAATACGCAGTTGGACGCATTATGCGACACCTTTCCAATCGAAAGGACTCGCAATTTACGGACTAAATCTTGTCGTTATTCCCTTTGGCGTTGTCGACTGGTCAACAGTTGTATACGACAATAGTCTCCAATATCTAAACTTGGCGACTCTGGGCACTGTAATAGCGCAAGAAATCGCTCATCATTTTGATGCTAACGGTAATTCGTAGATACATTATACGTAACATAATGGCTATACAGAAGTCAACATTCTATACTCGTAACACTAAATATCTTTAAGATCACTATCGCGGAAGTTTTGACATCCAATAACAGACCTCTTATCGAATTCAGGTATCTATTATTGGAATGAAACACGCAGGAGTAATTCATTTTTAAGCGAAAATGAATTGCCCAACTCGAATTTCGAGGAGTACATCAACTGTCAGAAGAATGTCCACTTTCAATCATCGATGAAACTGACATTACCATCGACAGGGCAGACAGTACATTATCCTGTAATGTCATGGCTTTATATTGTGGTGGCAATTCTTTGTTATGCAGTCTAGTCAGCGATATATGTAATATTCGAAATGTTTCAGATCCCGCAGTTAACGCTAAACGAGCGATTATCCGAGGCCAATGGGCTTAGATTAGCCTACGACACTTTGGATAGACTGAGATCTTCTGAAGAGTCCGGGTCCCTTCTCCCATGGCTCGGGAGTAATCGAGCCGCTGTCGGGGTCGATGAATTATTCTACCTTGCCTACGCTCAGGTACTCTTTTCTCACAGTTTGGGTTTATGGCATCGTATATACAGTATACCTCCAGTGGAGTTACGGTTCATTACGCCTTTGTCTTTTCCATAGATGCATTGTACAAAAGTACCTCTCACATCATCGTATGTATCACTGTTTGAGAACGAACAGTTACCAAGTCGCATTCGCATCCTTCTTTCCGGCTCAAGCAATCAGCATCTCGGTCAAACTTGGAGTTGTCCGACTGGTTCAGGCATGGTTCCTAGCTATACGTGCAACGTCTTTCCGTACCTTCAGTCAACTGACTTCGTTAGCGTATATACGGAGTAGTGAAAGCGCGTGAGCCTGTGTGGTGTATGTGTGTGTACGTGTGTGTACGTAACTATTTCTTCTAGGAAAGTACGATAAGGTGGTAACAACGCTCTCTGCATTTATTCTGAGGAACAAGGCTTTTCTGTTAACATTCACACGCAAACACTCGCAATTGGAGAAACCCATTAACTCTCATACACTCATCACATCCTAATAAATTCTAAAGTATACGTCAAGATACGCATACGTGTGTTACGCGTGATGTAATACGACTAGATCGCTCAATAGTACAATCGTTCGCCGTCGATCACTTGCTCGGGCGAACAGCCTCACTGTTGTTTCTTCTCGAACGAGTCAAGAGATTTTGTAGGATAAGCCAGGTCCCCTGAAAGAAATTCATTTCATCAATATCGTCACGTTTGATCTTCCGATAATTAAACCAATCATGAACTGAGCTCCGATGTGATATACATTCGTATTTTAGGGGCAGACATGTATCGATTTTATCATGCAGGACATCAATACAAATGTAAATATGTATTGGAATTATGAATACATGACGACACTCAATAAAGATATCTACTAAAGATACTTTTCTTTCGAATGGTCAGAAGTTAGAGAACAGATTCTATGATGGTCGAAAAACACTCTGATTTTACAATATTTAGTACTTATTCACAATAATCGTTAATCTCGTATCAATAGCCCAGTACACTATTGGCTTAGGAGCGAAGCGTTATTTCCGCTTCAGTACTCGGTAGTAGCATCGACACATACCGCTGCAAAGTGTTACATCCACACTGCTCTTGCCACATTGGGCATTCGTTTGGTTTATGGGGCCCTTTCTTTCTGTCTACGGAGATGAGTGCCATGCGAACACGCATAAAAAAAATGCATCAGGTGATTGTTCAGTTAGTTACAGAATAAACGAGAATTATAAATCGTCGTTCCTGAAAGTGCATACCTCGAAGTACTGATGCCACAATACACAGCCATAGACGCATAGAACAGAGACTAGCGATTGACAGAGTAGCCAAAGAAGTATATTTAGGGCCTGTGTACGTTCGAATAAAGCCGCCCCGTGTCTTATACATAATAATGCCTCTGTTACCATAATTGCACCGTATACCCAACACTGGGTTCCCACTCTACTACATGTTGGATCTGTCACAAACATGTAGTACTGCCTATAATTCATATAAAACAACCATGAATTTTCTCATTCAACATTCTACTTATCTTCTACAACAAACTTGATGAAACCCACCTAACAGAAGGTGCAACAATTACTCCAACCAGCACTAGCCTCGAAACAACGAAGAGATGCGACGGAGGAAATTCATAGACGTGTTTTAAGAAGAAGGTATTTAGTTCCGACACTTGCCAGAAAATAACCAACTGACACAGAGCTACGAATCTCATATGTGTACATGTTGGATCAAGCCATCTAACCGAAGTCCAACTACCAGGTGTAAATTGTAATACGGCTCTTTTCAATTTCCCAGTGGTACTTTCAATATCACGAATACTGACCCATTTATATTCTCTCATTTCTAAGATAGAACAGATCTTCAGACCCACCCAAATTCCTAATCCATTACAGACTAGAACATCCAATACCAAAGCGTCCCACCAACATTCTACAAAGTTGGGTAATAAATGGGCGAATGCTATCTCAGTGACTTCCCACATAACACTGATTGCCCAAAGAATACCCAAATGTCTAATGAGAATCGCTTTAAATGTCCAACCCAAGAAATGGGCTAATGCGAATACGTCCAAATGATTCCAAATCTTTTCTACCGAGATATCGCTACAATTGACACCGTATTCTTTGTCCATGTCAATATGAAAATCAGCCAATCCAGGATCTACCCAGACTAGAATCTTCTTAACTGTATCATAGCTCTGAAATAGCATGAACAGAAGACCCATGAGGTACAAGACGCTGCAACCAAAGACGAGTCTCCAAACCACAGGATGTGGCCTAGTAAAAGGTCCATTGGGAAAAGTAAGTATTGATATGATCAGGAAGAAGAAGACTATGCAGAGCATTCCAGCCCACATGTTGTCCTCCACATTGTGCGTATCCCTGTGGGAATAAAAGTAGAATCGAATTGATAGAAAACTAGTAATGGAAAAATGAGCTGATGAAACAGGTGGGGAAATTTGAATAAGTACCTCGTGAAGGCGCAATAAACCACGGCCACGATTGAGATTAGAAGAAGCGTAATGCTGTGCGGCTTGTAAAAGAACTCGATGGAAATATCGTCGACCGGTCTCTCATTAATATTCGGAAAGCTATCAGTTCCATGTCGTAATTTATGCCCTTCAATGTTGTCCGCGCTGCTCCTAGAATTTATTGCCTCGGACTCCTCACCCTGGCCGAACCTCTCGGCAAGGGTGTCATCCTCGGGTTCTTGCTTGCTCGTCATCCTCGTGGATCGTTCCTCGTTCACGCTCGTATCCTCACCATTTCACACGCTGCCTCCCTGCGCGCTCACACTTCTTGCTCGTAATAACTCGATCAGTAACCAACCTGAACCAACCTAGCTTTACGTTGGAATTCGAATAAGTCTTGAACTAGCAATAAATTTAGATAAGAAACTAGTTTATTATTAAACACACTTCCGCCGGAAGTACTAAACTGTAGTATAGTTTACTAAAATAGCCGATGACGGCAGGACTAGTCATTTCTATCGAGGATGAGTGAATCTTACAGGAAGTCGTTCGTTAAGCACAAGCCTTTATTCGTGGCGAACAGCTGGTGCGGATTGGTGCGTATCAGTGTGGATGTCACGCGTAACCTTCCTGTTCCGCAGCTTACGTGCGTCGTCGGCTTTTTTCCAGGGCTATCGTCCGTTTCCCGAGGGCCAGTTGCCCTAGGCGCACTCACTGCACACTAATTAAGAAAGAATGGCCGAGTATCTAGACTCCGAGGCTGAGGAGAGCGAGGTAAGGATACCAATTACTCTTGGCAGCGGTGTTCCCAAAGTGTCCAGAGGTGCAATCCCGCCGAAGCAGACTCGCTGATGATCTGTATTCCTTCAGGAGGAGGAGGAGTTGGACCAGAACGAGAGGAAGAGACTTAAGAAATTCAAGGCGGTAGCGGATAGCGACGAGGAAGACGATGAAGAAGGTAAATGTAACGTGTTTCAAAGTAACATGTTCCAGAAAGTGTTGTATATAGCGATCGCAGAGTACTCCCAGTTATTCCTAATAAGATGTTCCTCATTCGTATTTATTTCGATGTCTGCACGATTATTCGAACTCTTTCGTGCGTCTCGACACACATACGCACGCAAAGGCTACATTTTTGTGTATTGAATGTATGTGTAAACGCGTAGACGAAGATGGAGTGGTACCAGGCCTCATTGACGATAGGCCGATTGACGAAGACGAGGACGGGGAGGACAGTGATGGGTCAGGGGATTCGAGAAAACGGAAAAAAAGTGATGACGAAGACTTTGACGATCGCTTGGAAGACGAGGACTATGATCTCTTGGAGGAAAACTTGGGTGTGAAAGTTGAAAGGGTAAGAATATAATGATACGCATTGTACAAAGTATTCCTGTGTGTGAGAGACTTGATAAAAACGATTGAATTTCAGAAAAGACGCTTTAAAAGATTGAGGAAAATTCAAGATGAAGAATCGGAGGAAGAACAAGAACGGGAAACGGATGATGAGAGAGATGCAATTGCTAATGAATTGTTTGTTGGATCAGGAGATGTATGCTTCTAATTTCATTTTCCCCTTTGAACTACAAGGTATTAATAACTATTGGATTATATTTAATATATTTCTGTAGGAAGAAGAGCATCGTAGCGAGGGAAGTCAGAGAGCTGAATTGGAAGGCTTTGATGAGGAAGAAAGCGAGGATGAAGATGATTTTATAGTTGATGGAGATGGTGTACCTATTGCTGAAAAGAGAAAGAAAAAGAAGCCTATATTTTCTGATGCGTAAGTTATTATATATTGATCATAGTTATGTATATTAACAATCATGAGAACTAGAATAAATATTGGATATTGTTTACAGTGCATTGCAAGAAGCCCAAGATATCTTTGGGGTTGACTTTGATTATGATGAATTTGGCAAATATGGAGAGGAAGGTTATGAATACGAAGATGAAGAGGAAGATGAGTACCTCAATGAAGAAGTACAAGAACGTCGGAAAATGTCCAAAGCACAGATGAAGAAGAAGAGTACCAAGAAAAGCATCTTTGAAATATACGAACCAAGTGAACTTAAACGTGGTCACTTTACTGATTTGGATAATGAGATCCGAAATACAGATATTCCTGAACGAATGCAACTTCGTTCTATACCTGTGACTGCTGTTCCGGAAGGGTCGAACGAATTAGACTTGGAGGCAGAGTGGATATATAAACAAGCTTTCTGTCAGCCAACCATATCAGTCCAAGATGCTCACTTGAACGAGGAGGCCAAAGAGAGAGCCAAGAAAGGTCCACAGACTGTTGGCAAAATTAAGAAGGCTCTCGACTTTATGCGTAATCAACACTTTGAAGTTCCTTTCATATCGTTTTATAGAAAGGAATATGTGTTGCCTGAATTAAATATTAACGATTTGTGGAAGATCTATAAGTTCGATGCCAAGTGGTGTCAACTTAAGCAGAGGAAAGAAAATTTGTTAAAGTTATTTGAGAAAATGCGTAATTATCAATTGGATGAAATTATGAAGGACCCTGATGCACCGCTACCTGATAATTTGCGGGTGATAAAGGACGATGATATAGAGCGGGTGACGAATGTTCAGACTAACGAGGAGTTAAATGACATATATCGACATTTCATGCTTTATTACAACGACGATGTTTCATTCATGCAAGAAACTCTGAAGAAGAAAGAAAGGCAAGCTAGGAAAGAGGCTAGAATACAAAAGAGGAAACAACAGATTGCGGAAGCTGAAGAAAATGGGGAAGATATTCCTCCTGAAGAAGAAATCGATGTCGAAGATGAAGAAGAAGAAATGGAGGATACTTTAAAACAAGCTGTAAGAAGAGGACCTTATTCAATTTGCAAGAAAGCAGGACTCGACGGTCTCGCAAAGAAATTCGGTCTGACGCCGGAGCATTTTGCTGAGAATCTTCGAGACAATTACCAGCGTCATGAAGTGGATCAAGATCCAACTGAACCATCATCGGTAGCCCATGATTTTTGTACCAAGAGATTCCAAACAATCGACGAAGTTCTTAAAGCAGCCCAATTAATGGTTGCCATTCAATTAGCACACGAACCATTGGTACGAAAGTGCGTCAGAGAGACATACATGGAGAGAGCAAAGATATCAGTGATACCTACTAAAAAAGGTATCAAGGAAATCGACGAAAATCATCCACTTTATGCTTTGAAATATCTTAAAGATAAACCTGTGCGCGATCTTGTTGGTGATCAATTCCTCAAATTGATAATAGCCGAGGATGATAAATTAATCACGATTTCCCTCAGCGATGTTATTGAAGGAAACACTACCGGCAATTACGTGGATGAAATGAAACAATTGTACTACCGTGATGAGTTCAGTAAGAATGTACAAGACTGGAACACACTAAGAGTTGGAAGTGTTGAGATGGCATTGAATCGTATGATAATACCACAATTGAAGAAAGAATTACGAACGACTCTTCTAACGGAATCAAAGGATTGCATAATGAAAGCTTGTTGTCGAAAGATGTACAATTGGATCAAGATAGCTCCAAATAATTGTGAATTCCCTGAAGAAGAAGACGATGAATGGGACACCAGTAAAGGTATCCGAGTGATGGGTTTAGCATATGTACCAGACTATTCCCAAGCCGCCTTCACTTGTATAATTTCGCCCGATGGTGAATGTACGGATTATTTACGATTACCACATTTGATGAAACGAAAGAATAGTCCTCGAGCAGACGAGAAAATGATGAAGGAGGCTGACTTATTAGCGGTTAAAAATTTTATTGCTACTAAGAAACCCCATGTAGTGGTTGTTGCTGGTGAATCAAGGGAAGCAATGATGATAGTAGCTGACCTCAAAGAATGTATCACGAATTTAGTAGAGGACGAACAATTCCCTGCCATTCAGGTGGAGATCTGTGATAATGAATTGGCCAAAGTGTACTCGAATAGCAATAGAGGTATCGCCGAGTTTAGGGATTACCCAGACTTATTGCGACAAGCAATCTCATTAGCCAGAAGAATGCAGGATCCACTTTTGGAGTTCTCTCAACTCTGTACGATAGATGAAGAGATATTGTGCCTTAAATATCACACCTTGCAAGATCAATTGCCAAAGGAGGAACTCATAGAAAACTTGTACCTAGAGTTTATCAATCGCGTGAATGAAGTCGGTGTTGACTTGAATCGTGCTGTACAGCAACCATATTCATCGAATCTGGTACAATTCGTATGTGGCTTAGGACCAAGAAAAGGACAAGCCTTGATTAAAATCTTAAAGCAGACCAATCAAAGGCTTGAAAATAGAACACAACTTGTTACCGCGTGCCACATGGGTCCGAAAGTTTTTATTAATTGTGCTGGATTTATTAAGATTGATACAAACAGTCTTGGTGACAGTACAGAAGCATATGTGGAAGTCTTGGATGGTTCAAGAGTTCATCCTGAAACGTATGAATGGGCTCGAAAAATGGCAGTCGATGCTTTAGAGTATGACGACGAGGATGCAAACCCAGCAGGAGCGTTGGAAGAAATTCTTGAATCACCTGAAAGATTAAAGGATCTCGATTTGGATGCATTTGCTGAAGAATTGGAGAGACAAGGCTTCGGGAACAAGTGTGTTACACTCTACGATATTCGAGCAGAGTTAAATAGCAGATACAAAGATCTCCGTGTGGCGTATCAAACACCAAGTGCCGAGAAATTGTTCGATATGTTAACAAAAGAAACACCAGAAACATTTTACGTTGGCAAAATGGTTCTTGCAACAGTAGTTGGAATAAGTCATAGAAAGCCACAAGGCGAACAGTTGGATCAAGCAAATCCTGTGAGGAATGATGAAACGGGATTATGGCAATGTCCATTCTGTTTAAAGAATGACTTCCCCGAGTTATCTGAAGTGTGGAATCACTTCGATGCAGGAGCTTGTCCAGGCAAAGCAACTGGAATTCGCCTCAGACTCGACAATGGGATATCAGGCTACATTCATGTTAAGAATTTATCCGATAAGCACGTTGCCAATCCTGAGGAACGCGTGAGCGTTGGCCAAGTGATACATTGTCGCATTACAAAAATAGAAGTAGAAAGATTTAGCGTAGAATGCACCAGTAAAACGAGCGATTTAGTAGATAAAAATCACGAGTGGCGACCACAGAGGGATGTATATTATGATACAGAATCGCAAGAACGCGATGCAAAAGTCGAAGAAGATGCAAAGAAACTAAAGCAGCGACAGACTTATGTCAAACGTGTTATAATACATCCCAGCTTCCATAATATCACATTCGCAGAAGTAGAAAAGTTAATGCAGACTGTTAAGCAAGGAGAAGCAATAATAAGACCAAGTAGTAAAGGAGCAGATCATTTGACAGTGACTTGGAAAGTTACTGAAAGTGTTTATCAACATATTGACGTGAGAGAAGAAGGCAAGGAGAATGCATTTTCATTGGGTCGCAGTTTGTGGATTGGAAGCGAAGAATTTGAAGATTTGGACGAAATCATAGCGAGACACATTAATCCAATGGCGGCTTATGCTTCCGAATTGATTGACTTCAAATATTACAAAACAAGTATCGAAGGTGTTAAAGATAAAGCAGAAGAAATCATAAAAGAACAGAAGAAACAAAACCCAGGTGGAATTCCCTACATCGTGTCTGCCGCAAAGGTATGATACTTCAAAAGAATTAAAATACGTAATATTAAACTATATGTTAAATCTATTTATCCGTTAATTACAGAATTATCCAGGAAAGTTTTTGCTTTCCTATTTACCACGGACTCGTTGTCGTCACGAGTACATTTCAGTCTCCCCAGATGGATTTAAGTTTAGAGGCCAAATGTTTGGTCGTATAAACGATCTTTTCCGATGGTTCAAAGAACATTTCAGAGATCCTATACCCGGCCAGGCTACACCAGCTACTCCTCATGGTGGCATGACTTCAAGAACACCATACAATGCTACTCCTGGAGGCGTGAATGGTTAGTAGAGGACTTAGAGGATACAAATGAGGAATGCTTTAATTTTAATAACATCCTTTGTTATTTTAAATCTGTACAGGAATGAATCAAGAGGCGATACAAAGAGTGGCCCAAAATCTGCCGCATCATATGTTCAATTCATTGTCTCAAGTGGCAAATCATACGCCTCACCATTATCCACCTCATACTCCGGGCGCTGCAAGTGTGACCTATGGAGGAATGCATCCTTATGGCAGTACTCCTTACACTCCTTCGGGTCAGACACCATTTATGACACCGTACCAGACGCCTCATCACACTCCGTATCATCAGCAGACTCCAAATCATTCGCAAGGCCCGTTCCTTCAACCTATTCCACCAGTCATCAATTCTAATTCCCATCGGTCTGTCAGGTCACATAGACAGCCGACGACATCAGGAGAGTCGACGGATTGGTCGAAAGCAGCGGAAGCGTGGGCGAATGCAAAACAGTCAACCTCCAGAGGATTGTAAGTTCGTGCGTACTGAAGATAGAATGTAACCCAGATAATACAATGCTTTGTTTACGTAGCGCTGGCTCGGGTACCAGGTACAACGAAGCGAAGAAGACCCCGCGCAGTGGCGAGGAAGCACCAGGCAGATCAACACCACGCAATAAACCACCATCAGCACGAACACCATCTTATAAGTCGCCTAGAGGGACTCCATTCACGAATTCTAGTCCTCGGAGTATGTCTCTCAGCGGAGATGGCACCCCTCTGTACGACGAGAGTTGAGGCAATAATATATCCTAAATGTAGTTAGGAAAATTCATGTTACCTCCGATCAGCTCTACGGCAATGAAAGCGCGATACGTAGGTAAAAATTTACTAATATATGCTTCACTATTGCCCTTTCGTCTTGAGATGTTCTTCCAACATAGCAGAGTGAAGCGTCCATTGACGCGCAAGTACAAAGCTCGTATTTCTTTTTTGACATACTTACTTTTCAAGACTTTCTTTTTAAAGAATATGATCGGCCCTTTGTGCAAGGTTCTCAAATTTGACGACGACGAGCGAATACAAGGACCGTGAGATTGTATTAATTTATCAAGAATATCCTGTTTCAGTTAATAATCACTTACCCGTGTGCGAAAAGTGGTGTATTCGCAGCTTCCTCTCAGTGCATTATGTTCTACGGTTTTTCTACCTCAATCTGATCCGAGTTTCATTTCGAAGCATGTATGTCTACTTGCTCAGCCACTACTGCATTATCATGTAGGTACAGAATTTGTGATTCTAATCAGTAAGAATAGCGCGCATACGGGAATCACATGCAAAGTCCTACTTCTGTAAGGGTCAATTTGATACTTATGTACTACATATGTAACGGTGTACCCCACTTTTGACGAATATTTTATTACCAATTAATGTGATGACATTAAACGTATGGTAATTGATCGAAAATATCCATGAGCAGGTGTTATGATTATGGATAGCGTACGACCAGATCTATTTCAAGTACGCAATGGTATCAGTTGTTTTACTTGGAGAATAGTTTAATCCTTATCTATCCTGATTAATATTAATTGCGGGAACCCCAACGATTACCTTTTATTTAACTCACTTTAGCGCAACGTGAGAAGGGCAATGGTATATGTATAAAAAAACAAACTAATCTTCACTCGTAATACTCCACACTTTTCAATTTTTGTATATTTTGCGCTATTTTTTACATATACAACGACGTGTTTACCTTTAAATAAACATTCCCATAATTTACGATGGTCCCTGGTGACACTTAGCTTGTCATTTCTAGTTAAGCTCGAAACAAACGTACTCTCTCTCTGGCTTCTCGCAAAATCGTGAGAACCAGTTATACCCACCCCACCATATTTGGCACGCGGATTTTTCTGTCCGTATGGTCACACAACGGTCAGAACGTCCCACACGTCTGAACGTACGTTACCGGAGATGCAGACACATGATTCATCCAGAATGAATCTTTTTCAAACAGCCCCGGCGGACCTACAACCGCTTACATTTTTTCGGCGAACAGGAACTAAGGAAACGTCCGTTTGGAATTGATTCCGCGGCTCATTAGCATTTTACTTCAGCCAACAAAGACCTCTTCCTTCGAAGAGAAGACGAATTAATCAACGACTCAGGTGCGCAAGCATAAGAGAGATTTGAAATTGCGCATATGGGCTAGCATTGCTCCCGCAACGTATATGAACTAATTCGGGACCCCCTGCTGAAGCTACGGTCATCGATAAATAGATCTCACAACTTTCCTCGAGCAATAACAAGCTACCCTCTTATTGTTTAATTAAACTGTTGATTTGTTACGCGCTATCACATCCCAGTCTCTCTTTTATATACCGTCCCTCGTGTTTTGCCATTGATAAGAAACGTCATTGTGATCGGGGGGCTCGCATTGAGTGCCTGGCAGTGGAATTACCAAAAGAATCGAACTTTTCGAACAAGGGGATCGTTACTCGTTGAAGACAGAGCGAAATGGCAGAAAGTGCACCTTGCATCTTGAGACGTTTGGCTGCGGCACTCACCAACACAGAGACAAGGGCCGATTCAAACGGGCCAATCCCCCGAGACCGATAGCTAGCCGTGGCCAATAATGTGGTGCATGGTTTCGAACCGGCTTCAAGTGGGGTACGCGTACGTGTAGCCAAGGAGTGCTAGTGTGAATTGCAGGGACACACAGGGACAGCAGAGTGAAGCCGACAATAAAAGCGGCCAGCGAGGCGAGCGACCGTTCAGATTTCGTGTTGCATTAGTGTCGAGTGTGTGCGTGCCGCATCGGAGCCTCCGTAGCCGCAGGATCTATGCGTCCGCAGTTCGATATCGTCGCCACGCTACCCTTTGTTTGCATCGATCAAGCCCGAAGGTGAGCCTCCACTCACGTGTATCATTCTCGAATTTAGCTCGCCAACAAAGAGACAACGACGCTCACCGCTTTATGTAGTACACTCATCCCGTCTTCCACTGGAGTAAAACCTCTGCGACGCTCCAGTAACCTGTTCAGAGAACAAAGAACACCGACTTGTCCTTCCTTCTATCTTCTATGCATCGTCTTAATTTCGAACATTCGATTCCTACCGTCTTTCTTCGGTCGATCGGTGCAAACTTGTCTTCTTTTTTTTTTCTAAGTCGCCTGTTGTATCGGTGACAGCAATGCTTGTGTTTGAACGCTTTGTTAGCGACTACCGCGCTACTACAGGGAGGAGGGGCAAAGTCGGTTTGAAGTCTCCTCTTACTGGAGCCGTTGACAACAGAGAGAGCCTCACCGGGCTTCTTCTTTTCATTCCAAGTGTACATGTGTAGCACTGTAACGAACAGTTCTGACCCCTTCGGTACAGACGAATATCACGAATCCTCACAAATGACAAAGGTTCACCCATGCTTCTTTCTATCGTGTATCTTACACACTATGGATACGTCCTCCTTGTATTACCGAATGATAAGAACGAGACACCAAGATGTAATAGAAAGCAATTGTTACGGCGCAGTTTCCGATTGTTTGGAAGATGTCGTGACAATTGCTGCCGGTTATTCAAATCGAATTATGACTTCTCGTGGCTAGGTTAACCTTTTGTCTTGCGATATCTTCCCACGGGAATAGAAAAGGGTGCGCCATACAATTGGTTAGGGCAGGGATGAATGAAAGTTTGATTTTATGTAGATCCTGATCAGCAGGAGTTACATAGCATATAAGAACAAACATTGTTGCAGAGACCGCAAAATGGCAACAGCAGCGGAGTCTTCTCCAGCCAGTAAAGAGCGTGAGTACGACGCATCACGATATCAGCGAGATAATAGGCTCGCTATCGATAACGGTGATCCAATATTGGCAAAGGTACATTGTCCTCTTTTGTAAAAGTCTACATCACGCGACATTGCGTAGTCAATAGCTAGCTGAGAAAAGATAAAGGAAACTAGGAATTTCTGATAGTAACGAAATAGTGCGTAACAAGTTTGGAAGATGGACCCCCGGGTGACGCGCGACACCGTCGTAACAAAGGATCCTTAATTAGAGTTGGGCAATTTAGGCGGTAGTGTGGAGGAGCAGCGGTGCCTGCGGCTGCAGAAAGTAGACAAGTTGGCGAGAAGAGGTCAGAGCCCTCCATTGGCGTCCTCGGAGGAGTGCGGGCTGTACTTTACCGTGGCAACTGCAGCTTTACTTGACTGCAGTGCCGAGACACCTTTCAGGGGTTCTCACTCTGTCCTCCTTCTCTTGGAATGCTTCATGTATCTCCTCTTTTTCTCTTGACTACTACGACCCCGACCTAAGAGAGATAAAATCCATACATTTTGTTTGCAGCATCCTTGGAAAGTAGGTCCGCCGGAACTCCTCTCTTGTAACTGGTTGAATTAGATGGAATCAGTCGCCTGGTGGTCTAGCTGCGCTAATCCATTATCCGACACAGTAGCCGTAGTAGAAATACAATATACCGGCAAATAGTACAGCTGTTTCGCAATTTGAATTCGATCAGAGCAAGTTGTAATCAGAACTTGCCCGCTTTTTTTTTTTCTTCTTCTTCTACTACGTGTGTGTTGTCCGCGGTCTCTTGATAGAGAATCGGATTCGAATCCTAGCTTTACTGGCAGCTGGCTTGGTTGTTGTCGTGTACGTGAAAGGCCACTACTCGCTCGACTTTACTCGAGCATCGAAGAACGTGCTGGCCACAACGGTGACATTGAAATGCGTGGGTTAACCCGATTGTGTCCGACACACCGTAGCCAAGATGTATCGAGAAACTTGAAGTATATGTGCACACGTGCACTTGCGGAAACCACTCTCCCCTTGTTGGCTCGGGTGCAGAACCTTCCCTTCTTTTCTCGAGAGTCATACAGCTCGCAGAGGTACAATGCGACGCATTCCTAAATAGCATGCATTCTTTCTGCCCCGCTGCTTTTCTATTGTCTCTGCTTTACCCGTTGTCGCCAGGCCGAACTCAATTAATGGCCAATGACCCTACAAGTAGGTACTTGGGATTTCCCAACATGCGGTGAATCTTATTATTTGACACTAGACCGTTCAAATTCTACCTCTGCTAATATAGTTCCTTTTTCAGGGTATACTACAAGTGGGGGAGATATACGATCAGTGACGTATTTTTTCATTTTCCCAATGCAGTCGAGGAACGAGCAGCATTTACCACTGCGTGGGGGTGTTCTGTAACCAGTGTGATTTACGAGGGACAGAAGCGAGAGGAAAAAAGGGCTTCTGCATTATTAACTTTGCTTCTGGCTCGGCCGAGTTCGGGAAACATTGCTGCGCGTTATCGATCCTCGCGAGAGAATTCACTTCAGTAGCATGACTTATCCTTCACTCGGTATTGCGCTATCGCGTTACCACCGTCACTATATATCCCACTCGTTCCAGCCAAATGGAAAAGTTTGCGGACTCGTGATTACCATTTGCCCCATATTTCCCGAGTAGTTCGATTTCGCAGCTGGCCAGTCTTGCTGCTGCATTATGCTTTCTGTTCAATGCTTATACACTGATCAATGTCAGTTGACACGTGGTCCGTTAGGACGACACAGACAGTATACTCAATGGGTCTTTGGCTTGGTCAGTCAGGTCCAAGGATAAGGGGTGTGTCGATCCGTGGAGTACAGCCACTTTAGTTTGAAATAGTGTGCGATCCACATGGACAAACTAAATATAGAGCAAAAGCTGACTTGAAAGAGCAAGTGATCGATGAGAGTCACTCTCAGTGAAGAATAGCAATGCTTCCTTCAATTATTTATTTGATATACCGATCACTCTTTAAGTTACTTCGGAAGCCTTCAATTCGTCTTTAATCAAACTACTAACACCCCAGCACACAATGATTCGAGTACAGCTAATTTCCTTCTTACAATCGAATTCCGTTCGATCCCCTTCGTGAGATTGGATAGCGAAACAGGGGCGATGTAAGACCGTTAGTTTCTTAGTCAGAGCATTCGTGGCATAAGGGGGATATCCTAATCGGCACTAGGGATCTAAGGGTGGCTTCCTAACAACTTGACACGCGGAGGAGAGTCCCAGAGAATTTCCTATCCATCTGTAATACAGTCATCCTTCTCAATTTGTAATTTACCATTCTTGGCTCGTGCTTTCATCGTCAGGATATAACAAGCCACGGATATTGTAGACTTACTATGCAAACGACATATCGAGTCCTTAGGAGGGGGGGGATGGGTTATACTGAAAAGGAATAGGGATGACGAGGCAATCGAAAACGTAGTCGAAACGTTCTTGACTCTTGAAGAGAGATGTGCTGCGTTCTTGGTGATCGTCCAGCTTCCCGATTACCTAGAAAATGTTAGTGTTTCCATAATGGGGGGGGGGGGGGGGGGCGAGTTGGACAGATGGTATTTTACGGCAGTAGTCGCGTAGGCTTTCTTCCACACGTGCCTAGCGACCGGTTGGCCGGTGAAACGTTGGAAGCCGGCACAACGTTATAGGCATGTAGAAGAGGAGGCCCACTACTACTGGCAGGGGGTTGGAGGTGGAGGTTGGAGGTTAGCAGAGGTGGAAGGGCGGCGTGTCGTCGGGTAGGCCTTTCGGCGAGGGGTGGTCTGTCGCGGCGCTCAGGGGCGCAGAGGCGCCGGTGGGTGGATATTGAGCGACGCCGGGCGTCGTGGCGCACCGTTAGGATCAGTCGCCCTCCAGCCACCGCCCCAGATACGAGCTCGAGCTACTTCCGACACCCTCTCTTCTTCGACCAAGTCGGACGTGCCTTCTCGCCGACTTCTTCTTCTTCTTCTCTTAATTCTTCCCCTTTTTTTCATCCCCGCCGTCGAACGGCCGCGCCGCGACACTTAGTTAGTCCGCCCTTTATTAGCAAGTCGCTCCAAGTGCCACACGGTCTAGTAGAGGAGACTCCAACATGCTGATCGGTCTCGTACGCGATTCGGTCCTGCAGTGCTTCTGCCACAGCTGCAAGGCACCCTTGGGCCTCGTAGGTAAGTTTCCAAAAACACCATCTACAATAAACAGAATAAATACAATAGATTCCTGAACTCTAAAATCTAAAAAGATAAGTGTATAAATCCCCTAACAGGATTAAGATAGATTGCTCACTCGCCGAGCCGGCATTCGCCAGATCCGCCACCCCTCCGGTGAACGACTCTCTATTATATCGAGGTAACCCGGTTGCCTGCAGATTTCTCTCCCTAATCCAATTTCGATAGGGATGCAAATCGCTATGTCTCCACCTACGGATTACTTCCGCCACTTTAGAATGTCAGTGATTAAATACGAATCTAGTGTGACTTTCTAAGTCTCGTAATATAGATTATCGGTTCCATCATCGGTCGTAAAAGACGAAACGAGAGGAGTTCGAGGTATCTCATTAAATATTTCATGGATACACTTCTACACCAAGGCAGGAAACTAGCAGTCTCTTCATGGCCAAGTGTAATTCCTCCTGGATTACAGCCTCTCCCTTAAACCAGTATATATATATATATATATATATATATATATATATATATCCTTGCAATTGCAAGGTCCGCCGTACTTTTTACCGCAGTCCGCCGGTGGTCGATACGCCGGCTTGTGTGGCATTCGCATTATCCTAGCCACCTGCAGTTCGATCAATTTCTCCGTCCGCCCATCGGTGCTCTTCCGATGCACCTGTATACACACCTTCAACGATACTTCTTCGCATGGAAGCCAATTCGCTAGACCGTGAAGTAATCCTATCGGTTTCCTTTAGCTGCCGGGGAATCCTGTCGAACCACACGAAACCCGGCTTTATACGTCTCTCATTGGACTCGCCATTTCTATTAGAATTCGTTCAAGCTATAAAATATCCTCCGATGAATAGATAGACGTATAGATCGATTCTCTGCAATGCGTAGTATTCGAGATTTTTTACGCGGATCCTCAAGCACACGTGCTTTCCCAATGGAAAGGAGCTAGGAACGATCGGGGTGCGGCCCAAGATGGCCACCCCCCGGTGTTCCTGGCCGATAGTGAGGAGACGGTTGCATCGATTTCTCGATAATTAAAGTACGATCCCCTGTGTACGTTGGTGTCTACCCTCGGAGTATGATATCATCCCTACGGTAACACAGCCCTCTCATTGATTCTCAATTTTCGAAGCGGGACAGAGGAGGAGCAATGCTCCCTTTAAGAAGCCCAGCGGTAAAGGAAAGCCGCGTACTAAGCAGCCGAAGAAAGTGAAATTCATCAGTGAGTACATCGTTTTTAATTGGCAAGGATCCTTTTGTCAGTATATTTCTGTATTATCAGCTTGTGTACTTGATTGTATTACTGTTTGTTTAAATACCCTGCTTACAGCACACTGGAATTCATCGCTTATTGGTAATATTGTACGCACGGATACAAGTATAAGTGAATCGGAGAGTATGAGAGTATGTATGAGAGATTAGAGTGACACTCCATTGAGAAGTATTGACTTCTCGTTAGCAAAAGGCTGGATCAGTTACGCACGATTTCGTTACTTGGTATTACTGTGTTCGCTTGTTGTATCAGATTCTCTGAAATCATAAAGTTTTCAGAAGTTTATAATGATCCTTCATCCCATCGCTTCCGTTCCTATCCTTCATTAATAGTAGTTCTCCTTTAACAACTGGTTCGACTCTTTACTGGAGAATCAGTTTCTCCAATGAACGATAGATATTCGGCGATTGATGGCGCAGCACTCTTTGGTGCATGTTATACATATGCAGAGAGTGCCAGACGCCTGGGGTGCAATGAACCTCCGCACACTGCGGACACTCGCCAATATGTCGAGCGAGTGGATTACAAGCCAAAAGCAACGAATGCCCGTGTGGAGCATTCATTGCAGAGAAAGAGAGAGGGTGTACATGGGGCGGTCGCGTCGAGAGGTGCGTGTGCCGACGCTAGACGTCGCGGCGCCTAGAGACAATCGTCCCGTGGGCTGATCGATCCTTCCTCCTTGCGCCTCTGAGTCATACTTCCGGAACTACTTCGTGTACTTACTTAATAAATATATGACCCCCCCCCCCCCCCCCCCCCCCCCCCTCCGCTGCTATGCTTTCACTTATATAATCACCGCGTCATCACTCTGCTCTCCCGTTTATTCAAGCGGGAAATTAATTTTCTATACACAACAACCCCTTGCTATATTCAAGGGTATCTTGCATCATTAATCATTGCGAGAGGCCAGCAGCGGGGGGAGGATAGATTTTCCTGATGACTAGATTTATTGCCTTTAAGTATTCGATGTGTATTAGCAGATGTTCTTTTGGTGTTATTGGACAATGTGCCAGTATTGAGGGAACCGTTGATGTGAAGAGTGTATATTAATGATGATTTGAATGGAAATTTATAGCGACTGAGATCCGATGCCAGGAGAAGTCCAAGGGAGGACTATGCTACGAAGTGATTCTGGCGGAGCCGACGCTCTCGAAGAGGGCACCCTCTCCTCCGCAAACGAGCCCGACTCAACAAATTGCTATCGAAGATAAGCTTCGTGCCGCCGAGGAAAGGAGGCTCTCTCTTGAGGCTCATAAGCTCGCTGCCTTAGCTGCTAAGCTCAGCAAAATCGAAGAAGCCTCTCGCAAGAAGGATGAACTCAGTAATGCTTTCATCACGGCCACTCGAGATTCCTTGGATGCCAAGATGAATAGCACCGTCGAGAAACGCGAAGCCCACATCGCTGAGCTCAGGAGTAAATTGAAGGAACATGTCAGTAACTTCATCTAAGCCCTTCGCTACTTCAATTCTCATTTGCTTTCTAAAGTATTATAATCTCTTTATTCGATTCCTTCCAGTTGGAGAGTGTAGAGAAGACACGATTGAGCCTTGAGCAGCAAACTGGCGAGGTCAGGACTGCTGTCGAGGAGAAGCTGAAGAATGCTGCTGCTCAGCGTGACGAGAACATTAAGAAAATGCTGTATCGTCTTAAAGAACATGTTAGTAGTACTCAAGGATTTGCTTAAGCATGTATGAATACTATATTTGCGACTCATTGATTAATCTATTTGCCTTTCACAGGAGGACCAAGTTGCCCGCGTCCGTCAGGGAATGTCTGAACGCGTACAACAACTTGAGTCTCAAATCCAAGATAAGCTGGATCAAGCTCGTGAACGCCGAGAAACAATCGAAAGGGAGCAGAAGGAAAAGCTGCGCAATCATGTACGTTACGTCACTTCACGATCTTTTTCATTTTGATGGATGGCTTGTACCCTTATATTATTCTTGAGAGTAGTAGGGGTTGCATAAGATATTAGGGATGATATATACATATCTTTCATTCCGGGTTCACATTTTTCCTGAATTCAAATATTCATGAGAACTTTGTATTCATTTATGACCGAAACGAATTTCGTATTAGGAGGAGCAAGTAGCCCGTGTGCGCCAAGGACTGACAGAACGCGTGCAGCAGTTGGAATCACAGATTCAGAACAAGCTGGATCAAGCACGCGAGCGCCGTGAGAACATCGAGCGCGAGCAGAAGGAAAAGCTACGCAATCATGTAAGTTACGACATGTATATATTTCTTTGTCCCTTAATTTACGATTCTCTCATGAATATTATTCATCGTTCTATGCAGTTTCTTAATCTTTTTCATATTTTTTGTTCGCCCAATATATTTTTCCTCGTCACGATATCTTTTCAGGAGGAGCAAGTGGCTCGTGTTCGTCAAGGACAGACGGAGCGTGTACAACAGCTGGAGTCTCAGATCCAAGACAAATTGGACCAAGCCTATGAACGTCGTGAGAACATCGAGCGCGAGCAGAAAGAAAAGCTGCGCAACCATGTAAGCCATTTTCACCTATCACACAATAACCATTAACCCCGTTTTCCGTACGTTACTTTGGCAGAGATAAAGAAGGATTTCTCGCTTCGCAGAATTGGTATCACATCCAGTAAATTTGTGATAGCATGATAAAGCGAGTGTTGACGAGTCTCGTAGCATTAGAATAGTAGAAATCATTTGAAATTGCCAATTGTCAGACCCAATAAGGGAGTTTGAATGTGGTCCGTTCAGAACAGGGTGAAGATCGCACAAGTGCGTCAGATGGCGGATGAAAGCGCCACGAGAGACCGACTGGTGAAAAAATTCGAATTTGACAAGAGGGTTACTGCTGCGGAGCAAAACCGGCAACGAGAGATTCAACGTCGTATACAGGCTATTCGCCAGCATGTAATTTCGCTCTTTCTGTTGAAATCTATATTCTCGTCGTCTCTCACTATTCCCCTGTCCTCATAGATCATCAGATAGCTTTTTACACTTTCAGTTAAATATTTCTCATCCTTTCGTAGGAGAACAATGACCTCCCATTAGGATGCAAGTGCCACAATAGTTACCAATTAATGTTACCATGCTTTTGCTACGTTGTGTTGCAGATGTTCCATAGGAGTACCCAACTAGATCAGATGTATCATATACACATAAGTTCCTTATGATTTGAATTTCAGCATGAGGCCGCATTCCCGCCATGCATTTATCGCGCAACTTACATTTAGATATTATACAATTTACAAGCATCACCCATCATAGGTACATGTGGTAGCTTCGAACAAAAAAAAAGAAAGCAGAGATACAAAAAAAAGCAGCATGGTTAACCTTGGCGTTTTGTTTTGACGTAGCGGAACCGGTTAGCAAATGTACTGGCTAACCCGTTCTTCTCTCTTTCACTTTAAAGGAGAAGCGCGCCGATATGGTGAGACAGAACAAAGCCGCTCTGTCTGGCTGGGTCATGACAGAAGAACAATCAGCCCTGCCCGCTGAGAAGGAGACTGCCAGCTCTGGGTAAACGAAGTATTGCAATCGATCGCGATCCTCTCTTGTTAGAATTCATATTCATCGTTACGAAGTCGAATTTAGAGGAGAGCGGGATCTAACTGCCGGGCTTGCAGAGAGTTACTCGCTGATGCGCCATACAAATCACGAGTTTAAACTTTTCGGAGTAGGTGATAAGACGGGATATGGCGCGTTCCCGCGCTTACGAAGCTCCGATGCGCTTTGTGCCATTTTCGTTCGCTGGAAGAAAACTCATGAGCTCGTAAGCCGATCGCAGTAGCCGAGGAGAATCGCAATCCTTATCCTTTTTTCTTTTTTACCAATCGAAAAGGCGCGATGAGTGGTGCGGGAAGGGGCGTGGGGGGGGGGGGGGGGGCGGGGAGGGAAAAGTTGCACCTAGGATTTCCTAAACTACAATCGTCACGAGTTATCAGCGAGATAAAATATTGAATATCGTGGTTCTCCCGACTGATACTTTATGCAACAACACTGCCTTTACCTACGATACATTCACTCTTTCGTTTGGATACGTGTGAGACACAATATATAAGATAACGATTTTATGTTGTAATGTGCCTACTTACTTACATGATTATAGGTCGTAGAGCAAGTGGCATTAAAGCAATTTCAACATGTGTGACATATTATGTGTGCCGGATTACTATAATGTTTTCGACGTTTCTTCTTTATTATTCATTTAATCGTTTCCGCATTTTACATTATGGTTAACATATTTTAAATATATATATTATACATATATATATATATATATATATATATATTTGTAACATTTATTTCAGACAATTATCAGAAGTGATTGTTTCCTCGGGTTGTGTAAGCGTGCAAAAGAACAGAATGTAGTTAGTGATCGTAACAGTTCGTCGTTCACCGCTATCTCGTTTGAACTTATCATCATAAATTTATCGGTCGTTCATTTGCTGTTCTTTGTTCGTAAAGGTTTGCTTTTATTCCTAGAGGTAAACAGATAGAGTACTACCGCTACAATTAGACTAAGTGAGAACGGCGATCGTATATATGTGTGTACACATACCATATATAGTATCATCGGACGTGTATGGTATGTGCCGGACATGTAAGCACACCTATAATATATATACATGATAGTGCTTTATACTAGGCTTCAAAACTTTAAAACCATTTTGTACTCGATTATTGTAATATTAATGCGCTAACTGAGAAAAAACAAGATACCTTCACAAACATGTAGTCTAATTGAATATGATAATATGATGCTTCTGTGATGAATTAATTATTTGTCAAAATGTGTAGTGTTTAAGTGAGCGGGTGAGAAAGAAAGAAAGAAAGAAAGAGAGAGAGAACGTGCGTGGGGGAGAGGAGAAGGATGAGAAAGAGAGAGAAATGGGAAAAAAGTGATTTCCTCTACGCTCGAATGGATACCGTGGCTAGAGGGGTTTAGTTTCATCGATACTACTATTATATATCATCGCTGGAAGCACTCGACAGTCGCGTCATAACACAGGGCAAGCTAAAAGGAAGTTTTTATTCAATCTGTGAATAGAGAGAGCCAATCAGTAGTGGTGGTGGATTCCTCGGGCTTACAATTACTCGACTATCACGGATATATGTCGAATCGGTGAAGAAAAAGGGATGAAGAGTATTTTAGCTCTGGTCACGGTATTGACCCGAAAAATAAGCCGGGCATATAAAGTTACTCGACCCTACGATTTAGATATTCAAACTATACAGAAATTTTTACAAAAAGGAAGCAAGGAACTAAGAGAAGTTGGGTGAAAACGATGAAATTAGAACTCTCAATCGTGGGCGATATGCAAGCGTACCTACATTGCCGAGTGTTGCGGTGAATCCACTACATGTCGCAACCCCAAGGAAGAACCGAATGTATTTTTCGGGAGCCGAAACTTTTCTTGTAGTTTCAATAGGTAGTGGATAACGTCTATTTTTGCATAATTGTTGTGATCTTTTTGCAAAATGTATCACGTATAATTATTACGTATAGGTGCCCGACGTATGCATGTTATGATTGTCACTTCTCGACTTATGTTAGCATATATATATATATAAAAGTATATATATATAAATAAATATTATATATATATATATATATATAAATTTCTACGCGATGATATATGACATGGTTATACAATGTGCGCGTATGGGTTTTTCATGTGAGCTTTGGTATTGTCGCACTGTCGCAATGAGTAGAAGGAAAAAAGGAGAGCGCACGAGCGAGAGATAGAATCCTACCTATAAATTTTTAATCGAACTCAAAGGAAATCATCGTCGCTGAGAGAGGAAAGTGTGGGAGGGGAAGGCTTGAGAAAGAGGAAGGAGAGTGGAAGATAATCTCCTCACGATAGAGATCGGCTGCCTTCGATATTCTTCGTTCTCGACTTTTCGTTCCTCGGGGTAATGTGTGTCCGAACGAGAACCTGATTGTGTGAAGTAAAAGGCCATACCTACACGCAGCTGGGATTGCGTTTCTTATTCTAATCCCCCTGTCCAAACAAGTCCTCTGTACATTAACGAACATATGTTCGCCACGAGTTTTTTTTTTCCACGAAGCCGACCGTTTCAAAAGTGACGAAATTGATCCAGATAAAGAGGGAAGTAAGATGAAAATTGCAATTAAAATTGATACGATCCCGCAATTTGATTTAAAGGTAGTTGAGAGTGGGGGCGCTGCATATAGCATGCGCAGTGTGGCGAGTAGCCAGTCGGCGCGCGCGCATCGGTAAGGCAGCACGTGCGTGGCCGTGGTGTGTCGGTGTCCTTCAGTTTACGTTGCTCCGTGCGCCCACTCGCCATCGGCAAATCCGCCTGTCCGAGAAACGTTCGCCGCTCGTCTTGCCCGGTGCGCGCAACCAACCAGTTCTCGCAAGCTCCGATCGGTTGTTCGCGAAGTGTGTGCGCGAAGATAGTTAGCTTGCGAGCGAGTGCTGGCGGGCTTTCTCGGTCGTTCGGTCGAAAGTTGGCGGGCCGACGATGCCACTGGATACGTCAGCGTGGCCGAGGTGACGTCAGAGAGAGCTGGTGGTAGAGAATGGCTGGAAGCCAAAGGCTAAAGGAAAGGACGGGGCGAGCTTTATAGCCGAGTGGCTAGAGGGCAAATGGCTGCCGCGCGAGTGAATAATAATGCCTAGCCGGGGCGAGGAGCGCGCAGGAGATCGTGCGAGAGTGCGTGTACGATGTTGGTGAAGAGCCGGTCGCTCGGCAAGAGGAACCGGAGGCATCATGGGAAGAGCACCAAAGCCACAGCCGGTAAGTGCATGCCAACGATATATCCTCCGAACTTGCCAGAGTTAATGCTTCGCACGCCACTCGGCGAGGTAGCCCTGGCTGTGAAACTGCGAACCTCGTCGCATATCTTACATTCTATCTTAATCTTACATGATCTCTCTGAATCATTGCAAACTCGTATCGCATACATATCGTGTCTAGTCAGGTGCGGCGTACTAGTAATTTCATCCCAACACACTGCGCACCGTGCGCATTTCTTTCGAGATTCGACTCTTTCAGTCTCGTAGCTTCGCTGGCCTGTGTATGTACGTATGTATGTACACAGTGGCCAGCAGTGCTTGAGTAATTAGCATGCGACGATACGATCAGGGCACGCGACATTCGAGATAGCGAGATATTCGTTCGTACGCTAAATCGTGTTTGCATGTCCGACCGATGCCAAGTAGCCTGCGACTCATGTGCTAACTAGATATTCAGCTGGCAGTTCCTAAAAGAGCATTGGAGATTTACACTGCTTAAGCCAGTGAAATTTGATGCCTTTCTATAATGATTCGACGCTATAATATCGAAGTTAGATGAATTGTGAAATCGGTAGAGGTTAGGCTGGTTCAATATGGAGCCTGCTGAGGGCGCGCGTGTGTTGGTGCATCGTCGCATGCCTCGTGTAAACACGAATCACTTATTTCTTGTTTCCAATTATTCGAGGATACCATGGACTTCCATATGACTCAGCCATCCGCAGAGTTATCTAATACACTTGGTTACGAGTCACGTGTTGATTGGAATGTCGATCGCGTCTATCGATGATTCGAAAAGTTTCGCGAAATTTCGATCTGTCATTCGACTCGTGCGTTCTCGAGGCATTGTTCCAATGAAGCTCGCTTGTATCAAGCACGGTATTCTTATCGTACGTGCGAGAAGTAGCCAGTATTTGTCGGGATAAAACACCATCGGGAAAGCGCGTGTTATCGTAACGTTAAAAGGGGGTCTTACACGAGAGAGAGACATTGGCCTGGCGTCGCAACTGCGTAGCAGGTTATACATACGCACTATTGGTAGCTCATCTCTGCCATTACAGTGCTCATCTCAATTTTCGAAAGGTCTTTTTTTAGAGTGCAAAGCACACACGTGCCTTCCCTGATGTATGCCTATGATATTAATATTGCCGCCCACGTTCGCTTTGCTGCAACGTCGAGTATTTGCACTTTGTGTAGGTGTGTGTGTGCCTGTGTATGAAAAGTATGCGCGCTGCCAGCACACACGTGGCTCAAACAGTAGTGGTTTATATTTGTGGCGCGCTCGGGGCCGCTTAGTATACTTAGTACGATATTGTGGGATGCTGGTGGCACTTCCTATTACCCAGCGTTTCTTTGCCACCATTAAGGTTGTATCAGTACTGTACCATCCAAAAGTCAACTGTTCATTTCACTTTGCATACTGCCGTTGGGCTAAATTTTTGAAACACCCTTCCCGACCGTTTCAGGGTCTGGTATTTCAGGCAGTGATTCAGAATTTAGCTAGGAAACAGTGGTATAAATTCCAGAACCCCAGGTCAAAGTTCATTTTTTGGCCAAAAAAATCGTCAAGGGGTATACCCACAAAAATTTGCGAAAAAATGAATTTTGAGCTAGGACTCTGGAATTCATATCACTTCTTCCTTGATGCAAGAAAACATTCCCCACCAAATTTCAGCCCAGGAAAATGTCGGGAAGTATGAAAAACATGGGAAAAACCACGAAAATGAAATTTTCAAGATTGGTTTTCCATGTGTTTTCGGTACAATTCCGGCATTTCTCCCACTGGTTTCATGTTTTCTTTTCGTTTTGATACACAAACAATCGAAATATCAAGCATTCGTCCAAGTCCCAGAACCTTCGAAAAATCGAAAATTTGTAAAGGGGTACATATGGAAAAATTTGCGAAAAAATGAATTTTGAGCTAGGGCTTTGGAATTTATATCACTTCTTCCTTGATACAAAAAAACATTCTCCACCAAATTTCAGCCCCGGAAATTGTTGGGAAGACTTGAAAACATGGAAAGAGCCGCCAAAATTACACCAAATTGATTATGCAAAATGGCTTTTCCAAGTGTTTTCAATACAATTCCGGCATTTTTACCACTGCTTTCATGTTTTCTATCTATTTCGATACTCAAACAATCCATTTTAAAAGTATCAACTTCAAAATCCATTATCTCAAGAACGACGTGGTCAAGTTGCCTCCCTCAACGAACCTGCTTCTCTCGATGGTCACACGGAAGGCGCGTGCTAGTGAAACCGTGAAAATGCACCCACCGCGTGCACCCGATAAGAATAGAGTCCCGATGAGGATAGAGTAAAATAACACATTGAGTTAAGATGCGCTCAGTTTATTTTGCCTTGTTCGTGTGCGTGGGTGTACAGTAAATTTACGATGAATTCCTTCGAATTTTGAGTTACTAAATTTACGTATAACATAACTTTACTCTTTCTTATGCAATACTGAGATATATATTATTATGAATACACAATTGAGAATAATTTCAATATTCAAATCACAAGATTGATAAAACTAGTAGACATTATTTCATCATTATTTATTCTTATTGATTTACTACTTCTTTTACAATTCTTACATAATTATTAATCAAGCATGCTGTCTTAATGCATGTATATTGGATAGATGGTCGATGCCAGTGGCACAGGTAGCAGTCACCATGTGTTGCCATGACGATAAAGACACGCGGGCAGTGATCGATCGTTTCTATCGCCGTATGCCTATGTATATGTGTATATGCCTGTGTGTATGAATGCGCCCTGAACGCATCCAGTTGATTTTTCTGTCCGATAGTCCACACTGCGATATTTCTGTCTCCTCGCATTGCTTGCCCGCGTTTCCGACTCGATTTTTCCCTCTTTGTCTAACGTGCGATTCTCTATCGATCGCCGCCCCCTGGTGGCATGCACCTTTTATAACTCTGCAATCGGAAAGTTTAGACGACGGGCACCTTGGCACGCGCGCGTATCCTTCCCGACAATAACAATGAATTTCCCAATTTCTCATTAATATATTTCTATTCCTTATCTGACATATACTTTCCCTTAAAACTTTCGATACTTTCTCTTAAAACTATCATTTACAATTATTCCAAAATAATACCTTATAAAAATTAGGATGAACTTCGTCAATGTTAGATATTTGAATTGACTATTTTCAAAGGAGAGAAAGTTTTAATGATCGAAAATTTGGAGTTGTCGCGAGTCGGTAAGGATCGCTGAGTGTTAAACGACTCCAAGGCCTTTGCAATGTAGTCTCAATCACCGCCAATCTACATTGATCTCAACAGTTAATCGTCGAGGGCCACCTTCCCGAGTCATATATATACACGCGGCACATTCTTCTCTCTCTCTCTCTCTCTCTCTCTCTCTCTCTCTCTCTCTCTCTCTCTCTCTCTCTCTCTCCTCATCTGGATGAATCTATCTCTCTTCGACTGTCTTTGCTCTCGATCGGATTAATTACAAATCCCAGAACGCACTTGGTCTCTGCTGTATATTGTCTGATATATGTACGTGCGAGATCAGAAAGAGACGGAGAGGAAATCGCGTGGAGTAATTATATATCGTCAGTGTGCATTAAATCATCGGGTGCAGTGTTGGCACGATTGTTCGCCTGATTTACGTCAGCGTAAAGCCGCTCAAATGCGAATAGCAGCCACCTGCTTTGTTTTTTGTCGCCGTCCCCTTAGCGCTTTTTGCTATTTGTTTTCGAAGCAAAAAGCATTGCACACTAGTCTCTATGCGTCTCTCTTGTTAGTCTCGATCTTCCTCGAGTAGAAGACAATTACGACGATAGAATAACAGACGCGCTCCTCTCTCGCGTAAACTGACAACTTCGATTTCTTCTCATCGAACAAGACACTCCTCATCGCATTCTTATTACACGTGTGCGGCCGCCTTCTTTCGACCTGGCTCGCCACGGGAGTACATATAAACCCGCACTTACCGGATGTTGCGGGTCGTGTGCTCTCTCACTCGCCCGGGTCACAGTCGCACCCATGCATCTTTTTCGTATACCGACACTTTTTATTTCAACTTGTATGCGTATCTGTATGTGTGTGCGTCATTTGATTAACCTCGGCCCAATTGCCAAGCCGGCGTCGATCTACAAACACAGTCAGAAATTCTTCGATACTGCTTTCGTGACGCGCGAGTGAAAGAAATCATTTCTTTGGATTTCCGAGACTTCGTTTTTCATTACCGTTCAATGTTGGTCATCTTTTACTTATCGAAAACCAGTGCAACAAGGAAAACCTGTTTTACATACGCATTTCTTTCTTCACACACACCCTTTCTTTTATTTAACTCTTCCTACTCTTCATCTTCTTCGAGAAGGTGACAACAAATCAACTCCATGGCGCATCTCAATCGACCTTGTGAAAAAGAATGAGAAAAAAAAGGCCAGGCAAAAAGTTAGTTAATTCCAACCCGATGACTGGCGATAATTAAGGAAACACTTAGAAGACAGTTTGCTTTTCCTCTGTCGAAATTGATTGAAAATTCTGTTGAATTGTCAATGAGGAAAGTCTTGTATTATATAATCATTATATATCGTATATAATTCTTGATAATTATATTAAATTATTGTATTTATTAATGAAATATTGATAGTAGTTGATGAGTGAATCGAAAAGCGAGGGTGTTCGATGCATTTAACAGGACTTAGCAGTCTTTAATTGGACTTCAGGGTCATTGACGTTTCGTCCTTGGGCCTCTCGAGCAATCGTGTGCGTGTCTGCTGCCTTGCCAGGTGTGATAAGAGGCCTCTGACGAGACGACGGCGACGGCGACGGCGCTTAAAGGCTCGCGCGCCCGCATGGTCGTGATAGACTCGGCTTGCTCTGTCGCGGGTCACCGACACTCTCTTACTTAGACGGACGATTGACGTCGTCGTCGAAACGGGGCATTTAAGCACACACACCCGACGGACGTCTCTTTCACCGCGACGACGACGACGGCGCGCACTTCGTTACACAGTTCTTCAAGGACGCTTTCGACATAGAGAACTTTCTTTCGCCACTGATCCACACGCCTCTACTTTCTCGCAACTCTTAACAATTCCTTTCAATCGTTCACCAATAAGAATACCAAGTATACTTCCGCGAAATCGCTTTTTTATTAATCATTGAACAGCAATAAGTGATTAATAAACATGACAATTATAGTTTGCTAATACCTGTTTGATCAAATTCATGTAATCAATTATCCATATATTCCTGATCCACTTGACAATAGGTCTGTCATAATATTTTCTTGTCTCGACGATTCTTTTTTTTTTTTTTTCTACCAAAGACTAAAAGTGTCGCAACTAATTGACAAGTCGTTGATTGTACAATCAATTACGAAATAACCTTTAACTGTATCGTCGCTTTCCACCTGGAGGCTCTTGTTTCACCATCGAATTCTTTCTGCCCCTCAAAGCGAACATCTAATTAACTCTCATATATCTATCTGTTCTTCAGACTTTCGATGAGAATACCTTATCGTCTTTCTTTCTCTCTTTCGGAAAGGCTTGAGGTGCGTAAGGAAACTCAGCGAGTTATTATTATTCGATCCTGGGGATGGGTTAGTATCGAGCAAAAATACGATTCAAGAAAAACAAGCTTCACTCGGGTAAACTGGATGAATCAAGTCAGTCTCCTGTCAACTGGTAGTCAACTCTGTTTTAATCAGATTTTAATCGTTAGAGTTTGACGCAGATACTGGAGCAAAAAAAAAAAGAAGCACACGGCGGAGATTCTTAATTAATGGTTGTCAGGATTGCTTTTGCAACAATACAATCTCACCACTTCCTCGCTTCGTCCTCTTTTAAATGAATCCAGTCACTTGTTATTGAACATATGTAGAACTTTTATACATACTTCTATAGTATCCGGAATAACCGTCTGTCTCGATTTCTTCCAGTTTTTCCCCCCTTCGCCACTGGTTTTTTTTCTCTCTCTCTCTCTCTCTCTCTCTCTCTCTCTCTCTCTCTCTTACTCCAGCCGCGGCTGACCTCGACATTGTCGAGACGCTTGTACCACTTAAGGGCGGCCGATTGCGAAAGTCTCTCTGCCTCTGTCGTGTGTGTCATCGTTACGTGCCCGTAGTCAAATTCGTCCTCCCCTCTCAAAATGTATCTGTGTGTGGCTCTGTGGTGTGTGTGTGCGTGTGTGTGTGTCTGTATGCGCCAGTTGAGAAAAGAGAAGTGGCCGACGGCCAGAAATATCTCGAGCCAGCATATCTTGTAAACAGGAGCACGGGAAAAGTCGATTATTACTTTTATTTCGAATGGTTGTTTGAAATCGCGTAAGAAACGAAAGATCGAATTACTCGATTCATTTCCTCATCGTTCGACAGATGTTACTTCTATTAACAGCTTTTATGCAGATTTCCAATACTCAGGTAGCAAAACACACAAGCTTTTCCTTCTCTCTTTCTAGTCACTCGCTTCGCAATGTCTGGTTAGTTGGTTGGGGTCAGTTAAATCGCTACAATATGTACACAGTGTTCTCGTAGAAACTGAACTAGAAAGTTATTTTCATCGATGTACTCTTTCATTTGTTATAGTATAAAATGATCAGACTAAACGTCGTTGCTCTCAATCGATGAGTTTCACTGATCAACTACTGATTTATTTAGCATAATTCTTGATCAATAGCAAAACATCTAATCGCTTAGCAGGAAATTATTAATGCTGATCGGAAAGTCGCTCGCCTAAGAGTTTACCTTCCTGTTTCAGAATTATTCTCTACATATGAAATCAGTAAACAATTTTTTATTCCGCCCGCCCGCCAATATATTCCTAGTTACGCCTATTTTTACTTGCAATCTTATTCGCGATAGAATACCGGGACAAAAAAGAGATACATCGACATGAATCGAAAGTGTATTAACTGACACGTGCAATTGCGATTGAAAGAAGTTGATGACACTTTGATAGCCGTTTGCTTATGAATGTTTGTCATTCCATTGGCATGAGAGAGTATGATTATCAATCGGGGAGAAAAGGAACGTGGAGCGGAAGAGATTGTCTCTTTTGTGAAAGAAAGTAAGCGGCTCCCCCGCTTTGCAATTAAATATTTGGCGCCATTGATATTGAAAGAGTATTAAACGAGTAAGATCGTCGTACTTTTAAAATCCCTCTCTTCTACGAAAAGAGAGATCATTGCACATTCTCACTTGGTTTGAGCCCTCCTTTCATTATCAATGTAAGCGCGCCTGCCAATGCGAGAATCAAGCCGATAGTAGGACGTCCACCCGGTGATAACGACTCGAGAGATACTCGCTTCGCTAAGTTTTTAATCTGCACAGATTGCTCAGCCAATCTTTCTTTCTCTCTTTCTTTTCTCTCTCTCTCTCTCTCTCTCTCTCTCTCTCTCTCTTTTCTCTCTCTCTTTCATATTCTTTTCAACAAAGTTTTATTTCACAGTAAATTTGACATTCAATCTTCATGATAAATACTTTCACAGTTTCACTGGCAAAGGATTTTCTTTAAGATCCAGCTGCATGCTGATTGCTTTACATTTGCTCGCTCGCTCGCTCGCTCGCTTCTTATTCTTGCCTCGGAGACAAACAGCTCGAGTGGCTGATACCGGCAGCCGGCCTATCTTAGAGAAACGCAGTGGTAAACAATTTTCCTCTGGGAGCCCCGATGACGAATCCTTCCATTGTACAGGGTTCTTGTTACTCTTCTGTTAGGATTATTATATTTTGCGCAGCAATCATTCTTTCTCTTTCAACTAAGAAAATCATCCGGTTGACGAGAATCATTGCTGGTTGTTGGGAGACGCGCGCGCGCGTAGCATGTATAACAGCGAGGGCACAGTATTAAGAGAGAGAAAGAGAGAGAGAGAGAGTGCTACTGATAAATAAGCACGACGGGTCATCGTCCAGCGCGAGCGAGAGACGAGATTTATGTTTAACGAGCCGTACGAGACGCGATCATTTCTCCTCGACGACAGATACATATGTATACGTGTACACTTATTATACATACATGTATGCCGACGTGCGATATTTCGTTCGACCACAACCACGTATACTAATATTAACGATTGCGCGAGAGTTGGCGTCATAGCGATTTGACATACAACACATTTCACATCTCTTACCGATACACTCGGAACCCTCCTGGACATCTTAAAGATATTTCTTAAAATCTTCCTGACCAACTGGCCGATCCCGTTTTTTCTTCAACTCTTCTCTTTATTTACGACTCAACTGGCATACAACAAATGCAATTTGCTGAGAAATAGTTTGGAGAAGCTTGTGTTGCGTCACCTTGGTATTCATTGGAAGTTGTTAGTGTTGCGCCTTGCATTCTTCGGCTGTCACTAGCTCGTTAATCGTCCGCGGAATTCCTACTGTTTCTGTCTCTCTCTCTCTCTCTCTCTCTCTCTCTCTCTCTCTCTCTCTCTCTCTCTCTCTCTCTCTCTCTCTCTCTCTCTCTCTCTCTCTCTCTCTCTCTCTCTCTCTCTCTCTCGTTTTCTGTTTCTTGGTTTGTCTTGGCTTGTTTGAGTGCGAAGTTAAAGACAATGTTTACAAAGGGAAGCGTCCAATATACATACAGAAATATTGGCAAATATTTGAATTGCCGCTGCCACGTCAGTCGAGACGACGACGAAGACGACAGTCCTATCTGATTCCGGTGAGGTTTACTTTAGTTCCTCCGGAGATTGCAATGCATCGCTGAGTCATGCTCCATTGATTCCGTGAAACTGGCCGACTGATCTGTCGACAGATCGTATTTTCCTCGCTTGTTTCCTTACTCTGAGAAATATATAGCCCTGCTCGAGTTTAACCGTGGCAATTATAGCCACCTCGTAGAAGTTGGACTGTCACCTGGAATACAACTTCTCAGATTCCCAATATTTAAATCTTTTGATTGACGTCAGGATCATCTATAAACCCTGTAGAAATTAGAATCACACTTTAATTAACCGGTTAATTACTATTTAAAACTCTTATTTTCATAACCTCACTTTTAACTGTATTTAAAACAATATTTATTCCAACCTTCCTAAACGAGTTGTCCTCGAAAAAGGTTTACTCATAAAATTGCAGGTAGAATCGGATCTCTCAATTGGTACCTATCGGCGGCGATAGTGTTGCCAGGTGTCGACAAAAGGCGAAAGTTCGGGGAATGGACCATGGCGTCCTTGAAACGGCAGATGCTAATACACACATCGGGCATTATAGTGGAAGGTCATGCACCGACTGACTTTTTTGCATTATCGCATTTTTCAGCGGTCGCCGTCGCTGAACCTCTTTTTTTGCTCTCTCTCTCTCTCTCTCTCTCTCTCTCTCTCTCTCTCTCTCTCTCTCTCTCTCTCTCTGTCTCTCTCTGTCTCTCTCTCCCTCTCGTTGACAATAAAGATGAATCTGTCGTGAGAGAGTCTCGTGCGTATGGCAGGGTTTCTCTCCACGCGGAGTTCAGGGATTCGTGAATTCGGGGCCGGCACGCTTTAACGCGATAGTCATGATTACAAAGTTTCTCTCTCTTTCTTTCATTCTCTCTCTCTCTCTCTCTCTCTCTCTCTCTCTCTCTCTCTCTCTCTCTCTCTCTCTCTGTCTTTCTTTACGTCTCAAGCCTAATTCCTATTTGCCGTAGATAAGTGGTTACATAAAGTAAGCCTGGTTATATAAAGTACAGGCGGGTGAGCGGGCGGGCGGCACAGGCACACAGTGATTCCCTATTTCTATTGTAGCCGAGTGTCATTAAATTATCATAACCCTCTCGGCTCAATGCTCCGTGAATAGAGCTAGCGAATCCCTTCCTTTTCAATCATCGCACACACTCTTTCTTTATTTCTCCCTCTCTCTCTCTTTCTCACACACAGCCCAAACTTGAATATTCTCCTCTCAAGTTCGAGTGCGAGCCCGGCACTCCACGTGTTTCATTGCTGTTATCATTCGAAGGAAATCTGAAGAGTCAGTGCCCATCCTTCGATGCCGATTTATCACCAAGCGATCTCCTAATAATCGAGCATCGTCCAATTGCGCCTGGCCAAGTATATCTCAGTTAATCCTTCGGCTTAACAATCCAAACCCCACCTCCTCCTCCTCTCACACTTTCCTCCTAAGAGAATTCACTATAGCTCGTTTTTATGATTTACTATGTTTTCATCGCGCCAATCGTCTCGTTCTCTTGGAAGAAGGAATTTACTAAACTCTTCTCCAATTGGCGTCGGCCAACTTAAAGTTTCTCTCTGTGGAATTAGCAAGGAATTAGTATTGGACACCTATTATATACCTCATCAATCGGCAAAGTATCTCTTACAGCATTTCGAGTTAGTGCTTGGATAACCTTGGCGCTGCATACTCTTAACCTATAAAGAGTTAAGCACCCAGTGCTATAAAACTCGATCGAGCGCGTCCCACTCCCCCTGCCGGAGAAAGTTGCCAAGTGGTTGGATGATCCGGTTCGCACAGTTTTACGCGTGCCCCCCCAAGAACCGCTCTTCTCTGTTTTCCTTTGCGTGTGCGCATGTGTGTGTGTGTGTGTGTGTGTGTGTGTGTGTTCGTAACCCGAGATAAGAGTAACCGGCTCGTACGAGTTGGAGAGCTTCTCCGTATTGCTCAGAAGGAAGAAGGAAGAAGAAGAAGAAGAAAAAGAAAAAGAAGAGGAGATGCTTCGCAGGGAAGCAGTTTATGTGTGTACACATAACTCTCGATGTAGATTAGAGGACAGAATATGTCTGGTACGACTAGGAACGTGTCTTGCCAATCTTTTAACGTTCTGTCTCGCATCCGATTCTTCGACTCTGTTTATTCTCTCTCGCTTCGTGTTATTCTTACTTGAGGCGATCCCGTTATCTAGATCTCATAAGGAAGTCTCCTTGGAGTCCCTCGCCATTCTTCCATACTCCTGAAATAAATACACACCGGTAGTCTGGCAGAGAAAGAGAGAGTTATTTATTCCGGTGGTCGATCGAGAGCAACGATTCACGTGACCATCGTCGTCTTTTTGACGCAGCAGTCGATTATTGCTAGTATGTCTGTATTTCTGATTATTAAAGTATCCCTGCCTAATTACAAGTATTTACTTGGAACGCGTCGGATTTAATAGACATTTTCCTGTATGAATTATGTTCGCTTCTGGTATTTTTGACACGGACAGACATACGCATCTCGTCATTAAATCCGACGGGGATCTAGGAATATAAGTCATTCTTTTTTAGTATGTGTGTGTGCGTGCGTATATATGTATATGTGTGCCTCGTGGATGCGGGCGGGCGAAGGTCGAGCTTACCGCTGCTCTAGCGCGCAACAAGCTACGTTGGAAATCGAATCGGCGCGCGTCATTTTTGCTCGCTCAGCTGACTCACTCTCTCTTTCTCTCTCTTACCCATCCATTCTTTAGCACTCTCGCTCTCTCTTTCTTCCCCAGCTATTATATTTGTAAGCTCGGTCACAGCGCGCTAATCCTTCCACAGAGTTCACCGACCGCGGCCAATACTACTCTCGGCAATCATAAGAGAACACCTATATAACACACTCCGTAACTTTTCTCTCCACCGCTCGTCTGACCAGCTACTGACTCCCACTACTTACAGTGGCATCTTTAACGTTCGATATTCCTTTCCTCTTCGATCTCCACGGACTAAAGTTCAATATTACAATAACAGTCTATTACTATCTTAAGCAATGATTATAATTGCATGCTACGAATATATAAAGTTTGTTAGACGGTGGGGGGGGGGGGGGGTGAGAAAAAGTGAGATTTGAGAGAGCTCGCAATCTCGACCACCGCGGACCGAACAATTATCTAACGAGAAAGAGTGAGAGAGAAAGAGAGTAGTAAGTTACATAAGTGAGAAGAAACTAACAACGATCCAGAACGTTACTTTTCATCGGTGATATAAGATGGTGCTTTGCACTCTCCCCGACTGAATAGGAAACATCTCGCTTATCTCACTCGCTGCACTGACCTTGCCAACAGAATTCACGTGGTATATTAGTGTGCCGTGAATTCGTCCGGCAACGAAGAGAAGGAAGAAGAGGAGGAAGAGAGGGCTGATGATGATGATGCGTGGGAGGGGAAATAGTATCCTTTGGGACTGGCTGAGATATATGTACACGTGGCTGGCTGGCGAGCGAGCGAGCTGTGCTGGTGCTCTTTCGGCACAAGTGATTCACGTCCTTGTTAGTATCAGTGCGACAAGGTCGCTTATTCGCGTTCTCTCTCTCTCTCTCTCTCTCTCTCTCTCCACACTTCGCACACAAGCTGTTCCGAGGGGAGGATGAAATTAATGCTACCAGTTTGTCGCATTCCTCATATTCTCTATGCTTGAGTGAAATCGGTGCATGTGCACTCATTTAAAGAAATCACTCGTGTGAAAAGGGATGAAGAGAAAGTGAGATAGAGAGAGTGTGTGGTTAATGGGATATTGTTATCTGTATATATCGATATAAGTTGAAGAGGGGAGGGTGTGTCGAAAAAGGGGACAAGGGTAGAGAGAATAAGGTAGGGCAAGGAAAAGCCGGATGGGTTGTATTTGAAGTGGAATGGAATGGAAGGGAAGGCTCGAGAAGATGGGGAAGATAAGCGGGTAATTAGCGGGCAGCAATTGGTCACCTTCCTTGGAGAGGCTATCAGTGGTCCCAGTGGGGAGAGAAAAGAGGCAGCACCAGAGAAGAAGAAGAAGAAGAAGAAGAAGAAGTACAAGCTGGCGGTGGCGGCATCAGCCGCGCACCGCGCACCGCACCGCACCGCACCGCACACGGGTGGTAGAGAACAGCTTTGGCTTGGTAGATAGAGTGGTGGGGGCTTATTTACTCGCTATTCAACAACGCCGGCTCCGACGAGGCCGAACGATCAGCCGAGAGCGCCAGTCTCGCCGTGACACTCGCACCCGTGCGATGTCTTCTTCCTTCCTTTTCAACACTCCTCTCACTTGGTACAAATACTGACTGTGTTCGGCAGTGCGCGACCGTAAACTCTTCTCTCTCACTAAACTACTGCCAGTGATATCGACTGAGACGCTTTACTTCGCTCTTCTCACGCGCGTGTACCATTCCTCTCACAGCAGCAGCAGCAGTAGTCTGTCTTCTCTTTACCGTGGAACATTCACGGCGCCGATAGCTTTGACGCTGTCATCGTATCACGTGCCAGAGTCACGTGCGGGCCCTCAGCATGGTCTGACGCGTAGGACTTCCGACCTGCACGCGCCCCTCAGTGACAGTACGACGAGGGACATCGCGCGAAAGAGTGCGCGCTAAACAGTTCTACCATAGAACAAAACAATTGTTCTTCAACGAAGCCTTTGTTTTTTCTCAAAGTGCCGGATAGTTTTTCTGCGTAGTCCTTTTATTGTTAGTTGAAGAAGAAGAAGAAGAAGAAGAAGAAGAAGAAGAAGAGAGAATCGTAGAGGGAAATCTCTCTTGATTTTTAACGGTGACAATCTGATGGCACCGGATCTTGAGAAACGCCGGCAGGAATCGAGGAGGGCCGGAACCGGAATCTTCGAGGTTGCGCATGATCATCATCTGAGCATGCTACTGCAGCTGGGCTCCGCCGGGAATACTTTTGCTGAGATTTATCGACACGGTACACACAAACAGTGCATCATTTCCTTTCGGTTTACCCTCTCATACGACCAAGTAATGTAAGAGTAGTGCTGCGCGATAGAGAAGAGGAACACGCGGACGCGTGTGCTTGAGAAATCGCGCGCACAGCAACGTTGTTGTCCCGCGGCGGCGGCGGCGGCGGCAACAGCAGCGTAGTCGCGACGTGCCGGAATAAATTGCGCGGGTTGATTTGCAATTCGATTGTGTCCTACCTGGACGAGAGAGTTTCGCCGGCTTCGACCAGTATGTCGATTAATTCGGGGAACGATTCAACCAATAGTTGAGTAGATTGGTAAGAGTAGCGTGTAACGGAGTTAGAAAGAACTGAACTTTGACCCTTGGACTTGGTATAAGTGCCTTCGAGCATTCACAGTAGTTCTTCACTTGGACTTTTATAACAGTTTTAGCTTCTCCTTACTATTTCCAGTCTTGATATACTCCATTTCCTGTAATTTATTACAGCATTAGTTATTATACTTGGATTAGTTGCGTCGTTTACTATTACGGTAATAACTATGGTCAAAACTTGATTGGCATCCTCCGCTCTTCTATTATATATTGAAGGAGCGAGCGCGCGCGACGGAGTACAACGCACTCTCTCGGGGCGCACTTATTTTTCGCCGCTATCTTCCGACGGTATTATTGTTCGAAATCCCTTGGCTGCAACGCGCTCCAGCTGACAAGAGGGAAATTGATGCTTGCCGTTCCAGATAACCTTCGGTGCGCCAACGAGGAGAGCATGTAGAGAGAGTGTCGTATCCATTTCATCTCCTCTCCCTCAATCCCTCCTAACACTCTTAGCACTACCAAAGAGAATCAACTCTCTCTCTAGTCGGCTGCTGACCGTTGGCAATAAATCATCCCCGCTTTCCTCGCCGCCACCCTTTGCCCTTGTTCTCTACTTTTCTGCATTATCCTGGCCCCCGAGCGAGAGTCTCGCATCGCCACGATGAGTCATTCTTGGGGAAAAACAGGCTTTCTTAAGTTTCTCATTGGTTTCAGCCGAAAATTTCAAACGATCCTTTTCCTTCTTGATTGTATACTCACCTATTGAAGAGAAGGTATGAGTTGGCCACGATTCGAATAGATACGAATTCTCTTGTATTGTCCACTTTCCTTCTATTTATATACAAGCATTGTCCCGTCGCTCTTTCGTTATCGGAAGTTCTCCAATATGGAACAGCAACACTGCTGAAAGGAAGAATAGTTTGTTGTTTTTTTTTCCCCCAAGCTATCTGAACTAGTGGCTCGTTGTCAGATTTATTGGCAGCCACACGTGCTTCGGAATTATAATCGGTGTATATGTCCTCTGAGTTGCATATGCATATATTTCTTTTCTCTACTCTTTTTGTCTGTGAGATCATCGGGTGAGAATTACCGGAAAGAGTAGCTTTTGCCGATTATTTCCAGTTCTCTTGTCGATGCTTGCTCGAACGAGTCTCTTTCATATCCGGTATTCGTATACGATTCTTGTCGTCGAGAGAGAACTAGGCGGCGATCGATCTTGCGTCTCATCAATCGAGAAAAAAAAGAAGCAGGTGATTTGCTGTTTCTATTTGCGATTAACTCGCACCAGTCGATCGGATCAATTAGCAAGGCCTACCTTGCCCTCGAGCAAGCTAATAAATAACTAATCGTTTCGCTTAGAGTTTAATGCGTATTGATCACCTAATCGATGAATCAGAATTGCTATATTACAGTAAGAGAAACTTCTGGAATACGCATATGTCTCTCTGAGATCTTTTTTTTTTTCATCGGCCTATTAAAACTGGTACTTTGACGCGTTTAAGTAATAAATCGTGCAAGAACCGAGTATTTAGTTTCTGAATCACCCAATTATTAGGTTTTTGTCATTTCAATTGAATTTTTCGTTATAAGCCTGTCTAAGAATTTATAAACTTCATCGAATATTCATTTAATTCGAGTTATGAAATGATCGTATTACATTTGGAACATTCTTGGCTCGCGTTAAATGCTTCCTGGAAGCAGCAGCAGCAGCAGCAGGTATGTGGTTTTATGAGAAACCTCCACTCTCAATAGAACGAGTGGCGGCGCTCCTCTCCAGGTAGTAACAAGTAACAAAACCGCTTGGTTTCCTAGAGAGACTAATCGTCGAATCAAGATTACCGCCTGGCGATCTTTCGTTCACGAGCTAATCTAAAAGCATTACGAAATAGTGGGTGATCTCTTTGCGAGCGCTAGACCATTGATAAAGTCGATGATTTCGCGTGGCGAGACACTCGAGATGTCGCGCGAACGATAAAAGGCCCGCACGAACGTGTCCTCGCACGTGGTCTCGGCGTGTACGCTAAAATCGGGGTAAACAGAGAGCGAGAGAAACGAGGCGGCGGAGCGAGGAGAGTGAACGGGGAAGGAGACGTTAGAGAGGGCCGTGTTAACAGTGTGCAGTGGTGTGTGTGTGCGCACATCTCGGAACACGCTCGTGCGAGCGAGGCATTCGATAATTCGACGATTAAACTGAGAAGAAGTGCTTCGCGGCATTGAGAACATTAAGGCGTTGCTGAATTAAAGTACTTGGCCGTCTTTGATTTCCCCTTCCCCATTCGAAACAAACGCAATAAGTGAAAGGGGGGATGGCAGGGAAAAGAGAAGGAATCTTAGTCTCTCTGTGTTCTCTGGGGGTTCTCACGAGGCTCGCGGAATCCTCCAAAGCAGGCCGTTTTATTCTTTTATGGCAGCAACGACATTCGACACAACAGGCTGCCTAGCCTTCGCTCGCTTCGTTCCTCGCTTTATCGGCGTCGCGAGTCGATGAACTGAACCTTGGTAAGCTCTTATCAGCGGCAATTCTCTCCTCTCAGAGTTTAACTATCTCGCGTTGCTTGCCTGTTTGGGTAAAGAGAGCTCCTCCTCCATCGTTGTCGCTTGGCTTCGCTCGATGCCCGTGAGGAGGACCGTTTTTCTTTAACGCCACTCTCTTATACTTCTCTCACTCACTCCCTCCCCCCCCCTCTCTCTCTTTCCACTACTTCTTTGCCGATTCTCACTCGGCACGTGGTACAGCTACTGATTTCGGGGAGACACGTGCCTGATGGGAACATGTGCCAGGCGCACGCATCGGCCTCCTCTTATTAGCGTTGTCCCTCCTTCGTATATACCCACACTTGGTTGAGTAATAGGTGTGATCGAGCTGTGCCCCGACGATGGTTACATTCGTTGACTCAACTGCCAGCTTGTGTCTGCTGCTTGCTGTCCTGCTGGGGCCTACATGTGTGCCTGACTAATTGAGACGCTGGATAATAGTGGAATTTGGGCCGAACAGCCTTTCCATCATACGCCCCCCCCCCCCCCCCCCCTTTTTCGAGATGGTATTTAGTACAGCTGGCAAGGTTTGTACTGCAAGGTTTAGCGATATTACTCTTGTAAAAGCACGTGAATAAGGCTATTTTATGGTAATACTGATAATACACGACATAGACAACCGGTGACAGAAATCAACCGGGTCCAATCTGATCAGGGAAAGCACGTTGACTCACTTGAGATGCACGCTTCTGGCGCATCTGATAAAAAAAAAAAAAAAAAAAGAACCTCTTCTCCTACTACATCGACGGCGACGGCCTTCTCTCTCTCAGTGGGGTAATATTCAGGCGATAAGGGGAAGCCGGCATTGACGGATCCACTTAATACTCTGTTGCACGCGTATCTCGCTCTTGTTTTTCTGGAAAAAGGTGTAAATAAGCCGAGCTGCTTGATATATGTGCGCGCTCCTTTCGGCGTCGTAACACCGGCTTGATTAATAATCCACACTCGCCCCTTGAATCATCCGGTGTCTCTCCGCTTTGGAAACAGAGAGGATTTTTAGTCTGACTGGTAACGATGCCCTCATTGTACCGACGGAAATGATCCCTGTTGATTTCTTCGATGTAACTGCGTGATATCGCTCGATTAATCAATATGGATTGAGCTCGAAAGATCAGTGGCCGGTGAAACGATATATCTACGATTCGATAATCGAGATCCTTTCGATCTTACCAAACGGAATCATTATCCGGTATGGTTGGCCAGTGTGGCGCGCGTTCGGTTTGGACGAACGCGCACGGCTCGGTTAAACGACCTGCCCTATGGTTTCGTAACACTGCTGGAGCCCTCTATTTAATCGGCGAGTTGACACAGTTGGCGCTTAGTCTCGACAGTCCAGCCATAACCTCGGTACGCTTCTCTTGTGCGTCAGGCGGCTCGTTCCTCTCCACCATTTAATAGAGGTTTGCGAACTCCTATCACGCACAAGCCGCGTCTCCCCTCCGACTGGCTGGGCGACGGCTTTTGAGATAAGGCAGAAAATATTTGCAGATATTTCTATGGACAGTTCGTAATTGTCTGCGCTTTGCCTTATCACTTGAATAACACAGTAGCCCGGGACGAGAGCACAGTTGCCACCAGGCAGTTCTTCTTTGCATTCTTGCTTCCCTCTCCCTCCGCTCGGCGCTACTGGTCTTCATCGTTACTCTTTGCATTCGTAATACACTCTCTGCCAGTTGTCTGTCGCATACCGAGCGGCAAGGATGTTTGCATGTACATTCATTCGTATGTAAGGTGAGAGAATTTATCCGGACGAAATCACTGTGCTTATCGATTTTTGAGTGGCAACGATAGGCCCCATCTTATCGATATGTGTATGTTATATGTATGCCAGCAATTGGCTGGACATGCCTCCTCGTGGCGGAGAAGAGAATCACTCACTCTCTCTCTCTCTCTCTCTCTCTCTCTCTCTCTCTCTCTCTCTCTCTCTCTCTCTCTCTCTCTCTCTCTCTCTCTCTCTCTTTCTTGGGAAGAGTGGACTCTCGTCCTTAGATATACCGGCGTGACCGCGCCAACAACACGATGCAACGACGCTCCCCCGCGAGTTATCTCTCAGTTAAGTAGGCTATCGGCCCCGCTCATTTAGTCTGCCAACATAACACGTGAGCCATTCGCCACCTCCGACTTCAATTCCAGATCAATCGCCGCGCGCGCGCCACTCGAGACAGAAAAGCAATGCTGATTCAAAATATTTTTGGAACCGCGCTCGAGCCTCCTTCACGTTTCACGTGCGCGCCCTTATCGACCGGACGTTCCACAATTTTATCGCTAAAGATTTCGAGTATCGAGCATCGAATGCCTATTTGTTCCCTACTTTACTATTTTTGGAACAACGCTTCATCTTCACTCGATACTTCGATACATCTACGTCTTTACAGATTAATTCTTAATCCTTTTACCCGTCGTTCATTATATGTTAGACCTCAGGTAGAAAAAAGGTTATGTCAATTATCCTAACCCTTCGGTGTGACAAAGTAAGGTTATACGTATCTAGTTGAGGGTCTGTTGGGTGGGGTGGGGAAAAAGGTGAGCAGGTAGATAAAAGCAGGTCTCGCTGGGTTTTGAAGAGTGCTGTCTGTGGCTTTCCCCGACGATGACACGATGGGTTTGCTCGTTGCCGACGACGACAACGACGGTCCTGCCGGGCTCGTCGTTGATAAAGATCGGGACCGATCGATCGTCGACGATCAGGTAACGATATCCTTGAGACTCGAGAGCCGTCGTAGTTAGAAGAGCGGACACTAAGCCGGTGGCCGCGCGTTCGTGTGTGTTTACCATGTAATAGTAACGATGTTGATCGATCCTGTTATCGGGAATACGACTGCCCCCGGCAAATGCACGCCCTCTCTCTCTCTCTGTCTCCGAGGCCGAGACGCAAATATCGGAGGGAGGACACCCAATATTCGCTCGCCCATGCAATTACGCTCGAGCCACCGAACTTAATTTCAACCGGCTCGAATCTTCTCCTTGTTGAAATGCATTGAAATTCAAGGTGGCGCTCAAAACGATGATCCATGATTGAGAAAGTTCCAAAAATGTCTTCCTGCTTTTGGATTATCCATTATTGTACGCTTCGGATAAGTGCAGGACTATTCGTGTATTCTTTGCCGGAGGCTTTCAAGTGAATTGTCAGTTGAAGATCGACAGGGATTGGGGAGTGGGAGAAGGGTTGCCGAAGTATATATATATATATATATATGATATACCACTCTCGCTATGCCTGTTTACCATGGCGCAATCAATTCCCTGGCGCACTCGATGTGTTTGGTGTGGTCAGTGATGGAGAAAGGGAGAACGGACATGAGAAAAGGAAATATATCATATGGGTAATCAAAATGTACTTGTTAGGTTGTTGCATGTTTATCCAATGTCGGAGTGGTCTCCGAGATATGAGTTATAAAAGAAATGCGATCACTGTTTATATTGTATTGAGGGCGCATTAGTCATTCTTACATTTCTCACGCAGGCACACTGGACAGAAAGGGTTGTTGTTTGTGCGGCTGGAATATATCGCAGTGTATCTAAACGCGACAAGGAGAGAGAAGCATCAATTGTTCAATCAGAGTAGAAAGAGAGAGAGAGAGAGGGAGAGAACAGCCGCCGGTGGAGAATAACGCGATGCTGGGTGGAGGATGATGGTGATGGTGGCAGGACGCGGGAGGATCGCGGATTGAAGGCGTCGAAGATGTGTTCTCTCGCCACGACGGCGGCGACGGCGGTCGCGGGTCGTTGACATCGTCCCGTGATTTTCCTCGAGCGGCATACACAGATGCACCACCACCTTCCACGTGTGTGCGCGCGCGCGCGCGCGTGTGTGTGTGTGTGTGGAGGGAGAACCCTGGCACCCATTAGGCCAGTGTCGGAGGGCGGGGGCGCGCGCGCACCACGACTCGCTCGCTCCGTTGGCCACCCTCTATCGCGAAAAGTATACTCCTCGCCGCCACCAGTTGCGCTCGCTCCTCGCGATTGCAACTTCACCCCCACGCAATTATCCCATCCAGTCCAGTGACGAGCTTCTATAGATAGATGCATTCCTCTTTTCCCTCCTTCGCCCGATATTTCACGAGCCCTCCCCCTTCTCTCTTCTCCCTCTCCTTTCTCTTTCTGTCTCTTTCAGTGGTAGCTTGCACATACTTGTCTCTTGAAAACTTGTCCCATACGTAAGCGCCACTCTCTCTCTCTCTCTTTGTCCCTCGCTTTCTTTCACTATGTCCTCCTCTCTCCGATGCAGCGGGGCGGAGAAACCTCTCTCTTTCTCTCTGTTCTTCTTCTCCCTCTGCCGCTTCCACGCCACATTTTTCCCCCTTTATCTTCCCCGGCGGGCCACGGCTCCCGGGCAGTACGCAGCCGACGATGTAACCAGAGCGCACTCGATCGCCGCCGACATTACCCTACGCCCGATTCCTCCTCGCACCATACACTCTCTTTCTTTCTCTCTCGTCCGCTTGGTAAGATCGCTGTAAAGACGTTGTTCCAATTGTTGCAGTGTGTATCCTGGCCCACCGAGACACTCGCAGCGTGCGTGCAAGGGTGGAAGGAGGACACGGTAACCTCGAGCGAGAATCGGCCGGAAGGCAATGAGTGTGGATATGCGGGGCTCACGTGCTACTTAACTCGTAGGACTCGATCTATCAGAGACGGATTGCTACTCGATTGGCCTTGATTGGGCCTCGAGCCGACCGTAAAGTAGGACTCCGATGCAAATTGTAACGAGGTTCGAAGAATAGGGTAGAGGAGGCCGAAGGGAGCATCGGGAGAAGTGCCTTTTTTGTTTAGAGATCTTTCTTTTCTTGTTTTGCTTGTTTTTTTTTCTTTGTTTCTTTACAATCGTTGAAAAGACGAGAGGACATTCTCTGTGTGTTTCCAGTAGCTGTTCCGTGTTATTCAGTAGGGTGAAGTGTGTATTGCATTAGCTCGCAGTTAATTCGAAGAGAACACTACTCCCGCGGCCCTGCCTCGGCGCTTCTCTTGCTTTTGCGATGCGATTTCGTGGAATGCTCTCTCGATGTTTTGCGAACCAGTTTAGACCGGCGTGCATCGGAGCCGATCTTTCTGTACTGCGCAAATGATAAAAGCACGGGTTTCCTGACAGCCAGCGGTTGAAAGTTGCAACGAAAATCGGAATGATATACGAACGAAAAGCATGAGAGTATATTTGGCCTCGTGTCGCTCACGATTCTAGGCCTCTCCCCCTCTCTCTTTCTCTCTCTCTCTCTTTCTCTCTTTCTCTGTTTCTTCGATTTAATGCGACATCGATCGGATATATAAATATTTCATGTCGGACCGAATGAGCTGTCGGCTGTGTGCAACGGTTGCAACCCAATGTGGGACAAGTGTCCGCGTATCCTCTGCTAATATTGAGAGATAAATCGTGAAGAATTCACAGTTAGTCCACGGGTTCTGTTGTTAGGCGACTCGTCAAATGATAGAGTTCCCACCCTCCCCCCGCCCCCGTTTCGATGGACTTTGAACGGTTCGATGACTCCGCCGTGAAGGCACTGATTAATTTACATCGGTGCTTTCCACGTGCGCTGCGAGCGTGCAATCGCGAAATCCATTATACGTGGGCCACTGCATAATCTTTCGATCATATAAAATCGTCTTCTCTTCTACCTTTCTCCTTTAATAATCACCTCGAAATACGATTATGTAAGCCATGGCGCGACTGTTCGCGCACACGCTCCTCCTCCTCCCCCCCCCCACTTTTTTTTTGTATTTTATCTTAAAATAAAGCCGCGCGATATTTGACGCGGCTAACACGGTTCCTCCGAGCCTTGAACTCCAACTCTTAGCGCATGTCATCGGTCGAAAGTGCCGCAGCCAAGATATATATGTAGTGCAATTTCGTCGGGTGGCAATCAATAGAGACGGAGAGCAATTTTCAGGGAATTGATAGTCTTCCCTTCGGACTTTCACGATCGGTTCATTGAAGTCATTAACCCCAGACCCCCGTCGGCCCTGCGTACAAAGTTGGTCGGGAACGATGACCCAACAGGGCTCAAAGCATTATGCTATCGATAAGTCGGCTTCACTTTCATCGAGCATCAAGCTCTTTTTTTTCTCCACCATTAACTGACAAGTATTCTATTTCAGGTAACAATGCAGGAGGAACAACGTCCGCGGTGACAGGATCAGTGCAAGGGGTAACGAACACTCGAGGAGCACACTCTGCTACTAGGAGGATCAGTCACCAGCACCGGCAGCAGCAACAGCAGCAGCAACAGCAGCAGCAACAGCAGCAACAGCAGCAGCAACAGCAGCAACAGCAGCAACAGCAACAGCAGCAACAGCAGTCAAGAATACCACTGGCATCCCTCGGCACGGCCCCCGTACGAAGTTCGGATGAACAAGGGGGGAGGGCCAACTTGGCACAGGACAGCTGCGACAATTCAAACGATTCTGGCCTCGGCTTCGAAGAGCGCCAGCAGCATCTCAGTAAAGCGAACGTTAGTTTCCATTTGATTCTTTTAACGCTGTATTAGAAATTAGATCATTTATATTTGTAATTAGAGAGAGTATTCTATAAGATACTAGAATTCGATAGTAACTTCATTTCTGATAGATTCGCGTAAGTAGCAGCATCCGAATAGTATCATTATTTGTTTACGTGTCTCTTGTTGGGCGGGTTATCGAGAGACGCGTGATGAAAGTGAGCTCGACTGAAGAGCTCAACGCTCTTCCCCCTGGCGTGTTATCAGCGATTATCGTCGCGAAATGGCGTTACATTGGCGCGCTCCCTTATCACGGGTGTATCTCGCGCTCTCTTGCCTCTGGCGGCCGTCCCGTCTGCCATTATTTATTTTGCCAATTGGCAGTCGCTGGGAGGAAGCGAGAGAGAGAGGAGGTACACTCAGAGAGCCGGAGCGCGCCTCAAAGGGGATACTTATCAGGTCCAATAATATTTTTATCCGAGCGAAAACAATTTGTTCAGTCAACGTCCTGACGGCGTTACGAAACAATCGGAAGTCCCGAGCGTTTGTACGTTTAAGCTTTCTCGACGTCTCTCTCTCTCTCTCTCTCTCTCTCTCTCTCTCTCTCTCTCTCTCTCTCTCTCTCTCTCTCTCTCTCTCTCTCACTCTCTCTCTCTCTCTCTCTCTCTCACTCTCTCTTTTGGTCTGCCTCGACTCGCGTCAGTAGAGTGCGGAGTTCTCCTCGAGCGAGAACGATGTGTCGGCAACGGGAATTCGGACCAACGACGGCGCTGTCAGATCTAATCGCAATGGCTTTCGTACGGGTTACATAATAATTGTGTGCGGAGTGTGTCTGTGTGTGTGTGTGTGTGTGTGCGCGCGCGCGCGCGCGGTGCGTAATCAGTCATCGTTCTGTCGAGAAGCGAGTACGCGCGGGACATTTCTCTCTTGTCGGCTCTCGATGGAGAGGCATCGGATGCATACCCGTCGCAAGGCACCTCTCGCGCGCTCTTGAAGCCAATGAAGATCACTCTTCCCGATTGCGCCATGCATGCATCCATCTTACGTACACAGTGTGAGTCTTTAGATTCGATCTGATGTGATCGTACTCGCGCGCGCGCGCGCGCATGTAGCAGCCGTAAAGATCGGTGGATCGACCACGGGGACGACACTAACCGGCTTGACGGTAGTTGAACCCCATTCTCTCCGATACTTGATTCGTTAAATTAGACTGAGACCCGTAACAAATAGTGATATAGATGTATGGAGACACATTGAAAGGAGAGTGAAAGAATAGAATGTCAATCAACTATTGTTATTTCAACAGGCTTGGAACGGCGTCCGGGGGGAGGACTCCAAGAGGAGAAAGATGGACATTAAATTGGAATCCGAGGATGCGAATTTCGCATTCCCCGAGGTTGCACATGGTGCCAGTCCTGAGAACAAGTCCGCCAGTAGAGCTACCGCAAACGGCATTGGATTGGGTGCTATCTCCGGTAGCAGGGTTGGAAGTGGTGCCTCTGCCGGTGTAGGAAGAATCGCTGAAGTTACCAGATCTCGACCTGGCATGGGTGTTCTCTCCAAGAGACCACCAACGGCTCACCAAGGTCCTGTCACTCTTACTTCCCAATTATGTACGTATATAATAGGAAATGGAGCTTTGAACATTCGACCTTTACTCCGACAAGTTTTTCCTATCGTGCTCGAACTTGTTTCACCCGGTGTGAAATAATTATTGACAGACCTATTTCCGGCGAAATGGCTCACCTTGCGACTTTTACTACCGAGATAAGTTATCTTGTAGTGTTTAGGATCCGACAGGCTTCTGGTAAAAGTAAAACATTGGTACTTCTCTTTGTTTCTACTTCCAGTGTAACATGGAAGGTGATATCGGATGTAGGTCAGCAATGATTTCATACTCCTTCGGACCATTGAGTTTTTATTTCTCCATTTTCCTTACGCAAATTAGGAAACAATCAGTGGATCAATATTTAATTACTCGAGACCATTCAGGCATTTATCTTTACTTATCTCAACCGCATTTACACATCTCATTCGCGTAATTTATATCGCGGTTAACGAGGTCATCAGTATATCAGAGAGGAGGTCTTTTTTTTCTTCTCTCTTTCATTTGTACTGCCATTATACGCCCTCGTGAACCGATTGTAATCTTCGTCGGTTAATGCTTATTTCTATTCGTGTTAGTCGATAAATAGTTGGCCGTATTTTCCTTGAAGATAACAGATTTTTCTTCGCTTTTCAACCACGATTAGGTAGCACATCAGCTGACGGCAAGGTGCAGCTACAGATCATATGTCAGCCTGAGCAACAGCATCGCGCACGCTATCAGACGGAAGGTTCTCGTGGTGCTGTGAAAGATCGCACAGGAAATGGTTTTCCAATTGTGCGACTAGTCGGCTACGATAAGCCGGCGACTCTACAGGTGTTTATAGGCACGGACTTCGGTCGTGTCGCACCGCACATGTTCTATCAAGCATGCCGTGTCAGTGGGAAGAATTCCACTCCGTGCATAGAGCGAAAGATCGACGGAACAATTGTTATTGAAGTGGACATGGACCCTTCAAAGGACATGCTGGTGACTTGCGACTGCGTGGGCATACTTAAGGAACGCAATGTCGACGTAGAGCACAGGTTCCCGCAGGAAGCGGGAGTGCTACAAGGTCGCAGCAAGAAAAAGTCCACGCGTTGTCGTATGATCTTTCGAGCAACTATCACTCATCCCGATGGCACCACGGAAACCTTACAAGTTTGCTCCCAGCCGATAGTCTGCAGTGAGTTTCATCGCACTAACAGCTAGATCCTTTGGAGAGGAGAGCTTGATAAAATTGTAACTTTCTGGTTACAGCCCAACCACCGGGTATACCGGAGATCTCTAAAAAGTCCCTCACATCCTGCCCATGCACGGGCGGACTGGAGCTCTTTATTCTCGGGAAGAACTTTCTGAAGGACACTCGTGTCGTCTTTCAGTTAGACAACGATGATTTGTCTAGCAGCTTGGAGCCCCGCTGGCAGTGCGCAGTGCTTCCTGACAAGGAGTTCCTACAGCAGACGCATCTTGTCTGTGTTGTGCCTGCATACAGACGTCAAGATCTCGCTCCCTCGGAGACAGTTAGTGTGAAATTATACGCAGTCTCCTCGGGTAAAACCAGTGAACCCCACAACTTCCTTTATACGGCGGCCTCCACCCCACCCGAACCATCCGTGGGTAAAGTTGAGTCCATCACTCCACCGTTGGCCATCACGAACGGTGATGCAGCGTTGACGACATCTCCTGCGGCAGTACCTCTATCTACGGGAGTACCACAAAACAGTTAGTTTTAACTTTATTGAACAGTCATTCCATTATACCAATCTTCCATCAATGGCTGTTCTCCTTTCTTGGTATAATCGTTGGTGGTGTTAAATAGAATATTTCTTTCTTTACAGCCTTGATGACACCAGCATCCGCAGGAAATAGTACGTTCTTAGCTGGGATGCAGTCTCAGCAGACGACAGCGCAGCAGCAACCAGACACCCTGAAAAGCGACCCAAGTCCTCCACCTGCGACGGCGTCGTCGCAGGTAACGCCGGTAATGATGTGGGCAACGCAGAGTCCCAATTGCCAAAACTCACCACCCGACGTGATGATGCCACCGCCAACATTGGTCACGAATCCCCTCCTGAATCGCAGATCTTCTTCGAACCTTCAGTTAATTTTACCGGATAACTTAAAGACCGAAGTTCTCGACGAGAACAGTGAGAATAGTATGCTTAGCGAGAATAGCATGCAAAGTATGCCTACGCCTACGGCGAACGGTTCCTCCGGGACGAGTCCATTGCAACAACTTGTTAATGAGAACTCGAGAGACGCGACTCAGAATAATTTGATGAGATCGGTACCAGTAGCAGCGAGTAATTCTCCTGTACAGGAGGCTGTCAGTCTACTCGGTGTTGTCGATTTAATGCGTAATCAGCATCAGCTGTCTATGGTGTCTGCCCATCAAAATACCTTCGGGGGGATGCTCGAGTCTTCGCAGGTTAAAGTTTTAAGTCCACACCATATCAATAAAGATGCTAATCAGATATTGCCGGCAGAAGGTAGTCCTAACGGCACTCTACCAGGTGCCGGGGTAGTAGATTTACGTATGAAGCACCATCAAACAGAGTTTGGGGCCTTATCGAATTTTGCTTCGTCAAACGGCCACCCATTGCCAGCTCAGAGTGGCCATAGCGTGGAGAAGTACCTGAATCATATTGAGTCCACGGTTAATACCGTGAAGGAAGCTGAAAGCCCGGACGCTGGATACGTAGGTGCAATACAGCAGAGAGCTTCCATCATTACAAGTGGTCGGCCACCAAATCAGACGCAGCCGTCGGGGATCTTAACTACCGCGAATCAGGCGACAGTGAAATTAGACGCGCTAGTGAATTCCGCGGCGGAAACACATCAGATAGTATCCCCACTTCGCACCGTTAATCAGACAACCTCCACTATGATGGCTCATGTAACCGATCACGAAACAATCTCGAGTCCTCAACAAACGAGAACCAGTCCCCCTATACCTGTTAAAACAATGCTTCTCGAGGCTTTAATGCCATCCCAGTCGGTTCAGCCTTTGGCGGCTGCCGGGAGCCCGTCGGTCTCGTCTTCCGCGCCAGTGGTGCAAGAGCAGACGGCAACCGATAGCTTACTTACGACCATTAATGCCGCCTTATTACCTACGATGCAGGAGCCTCCAGTTACTGCAACAGGCGCATCGAATCCGACCGTAACTGTGCCTTCTCATAATCCATTACAAGTGACTGGCGAGCAAATCTCGACGGGCGCGGACCACATTCCGCAAATTCAAGGCCTCACACAACAGGAGGTAGTTGTTATGCAACAACAGGTGCAACAAGTCGAACAGGTGGTGGCACAAGCCCAACAGCAGGTCGAACAAGTAGTAGCCCAGGCACAACAACAGGCAGTCCAAGCTGTGCAGCAGGCACAGCAACAAGTGGTGCAGCAAGTAGTTCAGCATGCCCAAGTTGTACAGCACGCAGTACAGCAAGCCCAAGCGGTCCAGCAAGTTCAGGCTGTACCGGCAATGCAACACGCGGTCCAGCAAGCCACGCAAGAAGTTGTGCAGCAGGCAGTTCAGCAAGCCACTCAAGAAGTCGTGCAACAAGTGCAGGCGGTGCAGCAAGCTGTGCAACACGCCCAAGCTGCGCAAGCGATGCAACAGGCAGTCCAGCAAGACATATGCATGCTGAGTCAACCAGCCGGCTTCGTCGCGGAAGCCAGCTCAGTACTGGCCAGTGACGCGGCTCAAGAAGCGTCTCAGCAGAGATTAACCACAGCCGCCGAGCAGGCGATCAACAACGTGATAACGAATGCCACTCAGGATATTATTAATAATCGACCAATTAGCACGACGACCGCGCATGCGATCATTGCCACGAAGAATATATTGAATAGCGTGGCGACGCAGAGTGCGCAATTGATGAACAGTGCGATGGAAGTCATTCTACCGAAATCCCCGTCGAGTCAGAACAATATGGTCGAGCAGGTAGCGAGCAAATCGCCGCCAGTCGCTTTGCCGGTCACACCAAATAGGCAGGCAGTGAATGGTCCTATTCAGAACGCTGCGGCTAATACGACAAACACCGCGGTGAGGAAGGCAGAGGACGGTATGCTCCCTCAAGAACTCACTTCGATGTCGGACCACGATCTCTTGAGCTACATCAATCCTAGTTGTTTCGATCCTCAGAACGGCTTCCTCATGTAGTACGGCCACGATCTTGTCATTACTTACTTACGCGTATTCGAATTGCCTCGGATACCAGGAGAGCTATTAATCTCAGCCGCTCGAGTATCATTGGTTTAGGCTCGGTACGAGTATTCTGTGCCACATTGTTCTTTGACTTTGTACCATCCCTTTGTAATGATCGAACGAAAGAACATACTATTATCGCTAAGTGAGACGGGCGCAAGACAGCGCGACAATTAGGGTTTCCTTTCCTCGGGAATTGTTCATACAGCAACAATTCGCTTATTTATCTCTGTCAGTGTCTCTGCGCATCAAGGTGCCTTTTCGTAAAAGAAGTATCTCAAATTGGCCTTTCTCTCGGGAAAGCAGAGTACGATAATGATACGTTTATATATATATATATAAATAATATTAACGGTGTACCTAAAAGTGAAACCCCATATATATATATATTATTATTATTATTAATATTTCCCCCTTTTCTTTGACTTGATTTCATTATGGAAAATCATCTTGTTGTTCGACTTCGTTTCTATATTTTTACTTGTAATATATATTTCGTACATTGTTTAACAAATGAATTTTTGTTGTTAACTACTTTCGTCGAGAATAGGTTTTACGCGATCGTATTTTGATGATGTTACGAATGATTGATAGGTGGATAAAGTGAATTATCAGAGATTATATTGTACGGAAGTTCGAGAGATAGTCGATAGAGTTCTATATATATATATATATGTATACCATAGATATATAAAGGATGATATATATACATACATAAATACATATATATATATTTTTTACGTTTTCCCAAAGAGAGAGAGAGTGAGAATGAGTGAGAGAGCGAAAGTGAGAGAGAGAGAGAGAGCGAGCGGTGTGACGTATCGACAATTGAAAAAAGTGAGCTTATTATACATATTATTATATGTACGGTGACACATCGAGTTATATATCGGGATTCTCCCTTTTGTTCAAGTTAACGGGTGCTATGTACCGCGCGTACGAATACTCGCCAAGACCTACTAGAAGACAGATTTTATAATGAAGATATTGAAACATTTATCGTCGTGATGTCTTTTTAGTAGAACAATATATATATATATTTTATATCGAGCGTCTATTATCCCAATGTACTACTGTTCCAGGTAATGCAGGCGCGTATTCCCACAGACCTCTCGGGCGCGCTCATAAGCGCGCGCGCGAGAAGAAAGCCGTCGGCTAAAGTTGAATTCTTAACGCGAAAACAGCACCAACACTCATTCTACTGCATAGAGTCATTGTACTATCTGGTATTGTGCTTTGGTGAACATTAATCGTGAAAAGTGTAACTGTAAAACTTATACGCACATGAGTAATTTTCTGTAAGCCCGAGAACTCGCCCGGGGCCAAGCAACGGAACTCACACGAGCATGTATCATCATTTACTCTTGTAAGTTGAATAAATGTTTCACAGCATTGCGCTTTCTTGCTGATTCCCTCGGACTGGTTATATAGGCTGTGGTGTTATGGTGTGCGGGTAATAAAGGGTCAATAATGGCACATGGTGTTTCAATGGAAATTAGACAACTTTATTTACACTATCTTATTATACAATTCTCGCGTATCTATACAATTTCATTTCGGTTCGACGTATCCCCACTCTCCTCGCTTCCCCACTATTCTACCCTCTTTTAATAACTTGTCCAGATGGTGTAGCACATTGGAGACACAGGCTTTCTTCAGTCCCTCGGCGACACCCTGCAAGTAAACATTCTTCATTATTACAAACACCACTTATACGGTATATCTCAATTCTATACCTTGTATATTTCTTCCACCATCCGTTCCTCAGAAACAGGTCCTTTTTCCTTTATTACAGAAAGGATCTCTCGTTCCCTTCCATTTCTATGATCAATGTAATCCCGAATCTTTTCAATAGGAGTTGATACGACAGGTCCATGCCCGGGATAAATAGTCTTTGGCTTCAACTGTAATATTTTCTCCAATGTTTTCATATAATCATAAAGATCCTCGAAGACAGTCGTTCCTTGACCAAGTATGCAATCCCCGCTGAACAATGTATTGTCATCCTCCAGCAGGACGCAAGCATGATCCGTAGAATGTCCTGGTGTATGTTTAATGCGTAACTTTGCTCCTTCTACTTCCACTAGTTGTTCATCCTTTAGATCCTTCCATTTAACAGTCCTTTCAAATTCTGATATGTTTGTGTCTTTGCGAGCTCTTTGGAACTTCCAGACAGTGGCTGGTTTATTATTTCCCAGTAGTTGTTGCACGGCATTTACTCCACCTATATGATCGTGGTGCCAGTGCGTGACGATGAGATGTTCGATCGTGGCTTGTTCTTCTTTTAATACGTTTCGAAGAAGATCCGTGTATTGTTGACTTGTTGATTCATCACCGGCGTCAATTAAGACGCGTCTATCATGGGCAAAGGTCATTAGAATTCCGGCATTTGGAAAGGTTAAGCTAGTGTCGATTATATTATAACGATAATCACCTGTTCCCAGTGCCAACAAGGTAAGTGTTGGTACCTTGAAGTGTCATTATACTCGGGTTGCATCCTAATATTCGTATGACCTTGTCGGATAGTTTATAAATTAATGGTAAAACTTCTAATTCGATTCCCATGCTTGCGTCGACTGGCAGTCGAGTCGAACCTCACTTCCACTGTTCAATGTCTTTGCACGTCAATTTATTATCCTAATCTTTATTTGCATGAGATAGTCTTCCGCTGAGTCATACTGTTTACGTGTCCATTAATATTCGCGGGCTCTCGAACATTGCGATAGTCCTTGCGAATGCCGTCTTGGTAAGCACCGGTTTTAAATGCCGAGCGCAGAACATATGATCGTAGTGGGATCATATGTTTCGGCTACGATGCATTTGTGTTGGTTTGCAGTTGCGGGCAACCCCGCCAGGAAGCTCTGTCTTCACCATCCATTCTACTATATATATGTGTCTACACAGTGCAGTCTGACCAGCCATACTACTTGTAAGTAGTGTAGATTGTAGAGGTCAGACAGGCGTCGAAGATATTTTGTAATAGGAACCCAATGTAAATGTAATTCTTTTCGTATGTCTAGCTTGAAGACATTTATTCATCAGAGGAATAATTATCTTCTATGCTCCACCCTCGCACCAAACAAGACCAACATAAGGTGTTCTAAATAAATATATTATTTATATGTATGAGCGTATGTAATTTAAACCAATTTTAAGCAATAAAATAAATAAAACAAAATGAACTTGGTGTTGCGTTATTCATTTAACGATCCTATTTAGTGACGTCACAGAAATTCTTGGAATTCGCGTGACGTCACACCATAAAAATACCTTCTCGCACATTCTATGTTCCTATTACAAAGTTGGAAATTTTGACGAAATTCTCAGCCAAAAATTGGGATATCTTAACAGGAACATAGAACATGTTAGGAGGTACCTGGCTACCGTGACGTCACAGAAACTCTTGGAATTCGCGTGACGTCACACCATAAAAATACCTCCTCGCACATTCTATGTTCCTATTACAAAGTTGGAAATTTTGACGAAATTTTCGGCCAAAAATTGGGATATCTTAACAGGAACATAGAACATGTGAGGAGGTACCTGGCTACCGTGACGTCACAGAAACTCTTGGAATTCGCGTGACGTCACACCATAAAAATACCTCCTCGCACATTCTATGTTCCTATTACAAAGTTGGAAATTTTGACGAAATTTTCGGCCAAAAATTGGGACATCTTAACAGGAACATAGAATATGTGTAGAGGTATTCGGCAACCTGACGTCACAGAAATTCTTGGAATTCGCGTGACGTCACACCATAAAAATAGCTCCTCGCACATTCTATGTTCCTATTACAAAGTTGAAAATTTTGTGCAGCTTCTCGACTAAAAACTGAAATATTTTAACAGGAACATATAACATGTAAGGAGGTATTGCGGGCTTTTTCTATAACTGGGGGAAAAATGGAAAATTTTTGTTTTTGCTGAATACCTGCGTTCCTAGTACAGGTAAAATTTTTCAAAAAATCAGGGACATGCCTGTCTATGTGGCGCAGATTATAGATTATTTTTAGATTTTTAAATTCAAAATAGAAGCTATAAAAAATCAAAAACCTAAAAAAATGGCGTCTTCGGGCTATAACTCCTATACTACTGCATATGGGATGTTGACAAAAATCTGAAACATGTCGTTGGGGGAGGAGCATATTGTGTAATTTTTGTAGATTTTTAAATTCAAAATTGAAGCCATAAAAAATCAAAAACCTACAAAAATGGCGTCTTCGGGCTATAACTCCTATACTACTGCATGTGAGATTTTGAAAAAAATCAGGGACATGACCTTGGGGAAGGAGCATATTGTGTAATTTTTTTAGATTTTCAAATTCAAAATTGAAGCCACAAAAAATCAAAAACCTAAAAAAAAATATGTTCTTGGGCTATAACTCCTATACTACTGCATATGGGATGTTGAAAAAAATCTGGGACATGTCGTTGGGGGAGGAGCATATTGTGTAATTTTTGTAGATTTTTAAATTCAAAATTGAAGCCATAAAAAATCAAAAACCTACAAAAATGGTGTCTTCGGGCTATAACTCCTATACTACTGCATGTGGGATTTTGAAAAAAATCAGGGACATGCCTTTGGGGGAGGAGCATATTGTGTAATTTTTGTAGATTTTTGAATTCAAGATTGAATCCGCAAAAAATCAAAAACCTAAAAAAAAATACGTTTTTGGTCCATATCTCTTATACTAGTACGTGTGGGATTTTTTAAAAAATCGGGGATATGTCGTTTGGGGAGGTGCATACACTGTAATTTTTTTAGATTTTTCATTTCAAAATTGAATGCGCAAAAAATCGTAAAAAAGTTAAGGGATATATCTGTAAAAGTAAGGGGATATATGTGGTCACAATTACAAATATATAAAGGGCACACAGGATCTGTAACGTCGGCAAAGTTCTACGAATGTCGTAAAACATATGACATCACTGGAAAAGTCGAGCAAGAATGTTCTAACCTGTGATAGAGAAGATCGTGAAGCAAGTTAATGCGCCGAGGAATACGCGACGCATATAATCGTCTCGGCGCGGCATACAAATCGAAGGTAAATCGAACACAACGCGTGCCTATCCCGCTATACACGCCGGTGTGAGGAGTTTCTGTGTCGAATAGCTGTAACAGATAATCTGACCCTTTTACCGGCCGAGACTCGGAAGGAGTGTTGCAACAACTGCGCACATAGTTGCTCGGCTTATACAAAAGGGTTAGAGTATCTATTATCTATTCAAACTTACGGAAGAAAGCAAAGAAATGGTCCAGGACTTGAAGACAATAAGTTATTGTACTTACTCGCTACGCAAGACTTTGATCGGTTAATTGGCAGGTCGATTTCATGAATCTGTTTACGAGCGGCGCACAAGTGAAAGTTAGAGCCCGCCCGGGGGATGTATGACTAAACGTACGCATTGCGTATTGAAATTCGCGAGTGATTGACGCCGGGTTGCGAAGAACTTCCATCGAATATATACGGTACGAAAGAATGCTAAGATGCCCTAGCTACATTGATAGTTCGTGACAAGCGAACGACTCAATTGCGCGCGGCCTCCACTTAGAACGGAGACTTAGAAACCCAGTGGCAAGGACTAGAACGATAATGGAGCAGGAGAGATAGGTATCCTGCTTCTGTGTCGCCTAATGGCAACCCTCCTTTCCCCCCCGCTGTCGCGGCCTTATTGTACACGTGAAAATAGCGGTGATCAGCCGGCGGTCCTTCGTTCACGATGGCCGAGTCCGCGTGACGAATTATTTTAGGAAAGTAATGCTTAGCCTAGAAACTTACCAAGCGAGTATGCGCCCCACCATTCCGGCACAATTTGGCCGCAAATTACCATTATTTCTCCCAAAGACCGGATTCTATTGTGTTTACCTTCAAGGTCGTCCCGAACCCTAACCTAACCTTATCACTCTCACGGTAGATTGACCGATCCTATAATTGACCGTTTGGATCTCTCGAACTTTACGAAGAGGAACTAATTGTATTGCAAAGTATGCAAACAGATATATTTGCTGGAGTTGGAAAGAAAAATTGTCACCGGTGAGTTCCTGAAGGTCGTCCGTCGATACCGTTAGCCCATTGGATCGATCTGTAACGCGTAATACGTTCAGTGAACTTGCCGCTCTCGCGCAGGATCCCTCGGAACATCGGTAAGATCTGTAGCCAACGAATTCCAATGGAAGTGTTCGCCTCTGGCGGGAGTGCAGGTCGTAGCTAGGAGAACAGCGTTCGATGGAGGAGAATCCGGCCGATTAGCGAGATCCTTCTAACAAGAAAACGACACACCAAGGGGATTGGCATCCCGCTACTGAAACAGTTATGATGAATTGCGATCTCCTTCGCTGCGTGCGAGATGCTGCACCTCTCCCGATCGATTCGACTTAAAGCACTCCTGCTTTCCAGCTGCTTGGCAAAAGCTCTATGTTATTGAAATCTTCGAGATTATACGATTCTAACTTTCCTTCATTTAATACAATCGAATCTAATGAATTCATTGTTTGTACAAAGGTATAAAACGCAAGGCTGAATTAAATATCGAAGGAAATATTAAATATACAAATCCATGAGAAGGAAGAATGTCAAGCTGCCATTGAACTTTAAGATCCCGGATATTTCTCAAGTATCCTTCAAGTTTCGATTCAAGAATGCGAGCTTAACAATACTATAAACCATTACCACTCGTTGGTCCAGTTATTCGAAGTGGCCTAACGTTCCACGGATATCCCGAAATGGAACTCGCAGCCTCGTGCGAGTATGCAAATGCTTCTAATAACGGGTACCTCTAGTTAAAGAGAGCATTCTTGATACTTAATGCAAACACACTTTGAATTCCAAACACAGCTAATACTTCAACTAAACTGAAATGTTTATGTTTCCTTGGCTAGGATTGGTTGTAACAATTGGAATAGCAAAACGATTACTTTCGTGGCAAAAAGCATCGGCCGCATAAAGGGAAATTAGGCTTTGAGATCGTTCGGAGAGAAGACTTTCCTGGATGCGCGCGAGGATGCACTTTCGTTTCGATTGCCAGCAGATTAATCGACATGCAGAATGTTCTCTGCCGGTTTCCAGAAGCCTCCTGTGCTACTTGATTCTCGAACGAGAACTTTACAATGCTACATTGTATATGATTCTATTAGAATGTACAAATATACAGCAAGGAATGTTTGGAATTTAAGAAGAATAGGAAAAACAGAAGAAATACCACATGTTTCCTATGTTCATACAAAAAGTATGAACGAGAAAATAATTCAAGTTTCTACCAAAAGGTTGAATGCGAGGTTTACCTTGCGAATACTTAGTGATATTTTTACCACTGCAATTATGACGAAAAAGCGTCGTCAAGTCACACAACGATAGCCTGGTATACTACGAAGTGGATCTACGAGCTGCGTGCCCCTGTCGAAGTGGAGGATTGGTCAGTTCCATTGAAAATCGTGCCAAAGGTGAGTGGTCATTGGCCGCGGCGCGTACCCCCACGTGCGTTCGCAGGCTATATAGAAGACCCCGCGGGGAATTTCATCTTCAGAACTGAGAGTCAGTGTCAAGGAAATCGGCCTGGAAGTTACAAAGTGAGTAGCACAGTTCGCTCTACCGATTCTCTCCTACTCTGCGCAACTACACTTCGTCGACTGGATTTACTAATTCGATCCTGCCATTTAAGAACACTATCCAAAAATTGCAATTCCGAGGGGGGAAATTCGTTGGTTTTCGTGTGACTATTGTTAAAGTTCGGTCAACATTGTCTCGAAAATTTGGAAAAGGAAAGGGAAGTGTATAATTCTCGAGGTACACCTTAATTATTATACTCAAAGTCGACCATTGTTATCGGATAAACATAGAACTGTGTACCTGAGATCCCTTTGGGGTGAAATTCAAAATTGTCTAGTTTTGAAAAGGATAATTCTAAGACATTGAAATAAATAGAAAGCAAGCTAGCGAAATAGAACTTTTATCTGGCATCGTCTGTCTCAGGTAATAGTACCTTTAGTGACTCATGAAAGCTTTTAGCATTCCTTCGGGACTTATCGCGATTTGTCCGGAAGAATTGCGGGATAGGAATTCGCAGGCGGTGCAAACGGGTCCGGGCAGACAGGTAGAAAGGTCTATCTGGCTTCGGCAGGTGTAAGGGTACAGTTAGGAACTCGTTCGTGATTTTTCCGATGGCTGGTGTACCGTTTTTCGAAAGGCGTGCCTCATCCGCCTAGCATTCCACCGATGCCCCCTTTGGGTCTTGGGTCTCTCTCACTTCCACCTTCCACTTTCGAATGCCGTTCATCAATTACTTCCGAAATACTTCCGCAGAAATATATTAGAGACTTTTATACTTGAGTCAAGAAAGATATTTAACTACGATGATTTTTAAATAATACCGGAAGACTGACTAAATTCATAGAATCAATAAATTTCACTGAGTAATCTCTATCTGCATACAAAGAGACTCGCTTGATTTCAATCTCACGTGACTGGCAGGAGGACGTCAGTAGGTCACGACCGCCTTTACAGGTAACGGTACCTGCCGGGTTCAATAAACCGGTAGGTAGGCAGGCAACTCCGATCTCGAGAAGTGGGCTAACTAGCGATCGCATTGCTGGCGTGACCTTAACCGCTCTGACCCACTTTCCTGAGACAGACTCTGCCCTCTTTATGCCCGGCACGCACCGCATGCACCTCTTTTATAGGCTGGATCACCTTGCCCTTCGAGAACCCCCCACCCCCCCCACTTTTTCTCTTAGAATCAAGAATTCTTTTTAAAACCTCTCTATATCATTATTAATTATTACTTTACGACGACACCACTAATTTACTGTAATTCCTTTAGAATTTAATTAATCCAGACAGTAATTGTTGAATCATTGAAATATCACCTACACGAATCACTGACATACTTTCGATTCCGGGAACTGTGACTCGATATCTCGAGCATTTTCTCCCGAATGGTGGGGCGCCAGGATTCAGAGATCCTGGTAGAATTAGGTCACTGGCTCGAATGGCTTCATGCAAGCCCGCTTTCCACTTCCGGACTGTACAACGATACTCTAGAAATCATCTCTTTATTCGATCCTTCTATCTATCGCGACTCAGATTTCTCAGTTACTTATTTTGGAGATGAAACTTTCTCTTTGAAGAAGACTTTGAGTGATGAACATAACTCATTGGAATGTTTCCGGTTTCAGAATGAAGTGCAATCAGTACATTGCCCTGTGTTTCATCGGCCTGGTGATGGGCCAGGCATTAGCGCTGCCACAGCATCCCCAATATCCCCAACAGTATCAACAGCAACAGGTGAGGGATGAGCGGAAGTTCGCTGAGAAGCCGAATGCGATGAAAAAGGTTGCTCTGGATGATCTCGATGACATTAGTACCAATTCGATTCAGGTAGAGTTGGTTCTTTGTCCTCTCAGTCGCGTTTCATTCATTACCAGAATATCTTAACTAAAAGACTATCATTCTGATTCATCAGGAAGGAAGTAGTAGCGGCTTCTCCTGGTCAAACATGCTTGGCATGTTGATGCAAATGATTCTTGGACAGACTGGTGGTATCACAGGACCGAGTAAGAATGACATAGACGATGGAGCTCCTGCTAGTCCTTGGTCGAATCTTCTCTCCGTCGGTCTAAGAGTTCTCACTGCTATCCTTGGAGGACCTCAGCAGTCTGTTGATGGTATCGACAAAGTGGACAACCAGAGCAGTCCCATGCAGGTATGATTCTTCTGCACTCGCAGAGATCCCATTGAAACACAAGAGACAACTCAGAATTCTTTAGCACGAATTAAAAGTCACGCTGTACATTGATGTAGTTGCTGTTAGAATTTAATCCGTAGTACTCGTAGATTGTAAGCAGACGATATAATCGAAAGGAGGAAAAAGTTCATCGAATTAAGGCGAACTATTTCTTCATTTCCTAAGTAGTGTAACGCCGCTCGTTTGCAGTACTGTAAAATAGTTCTGGTTTTGTGCCCAGCTTTCTGTATTACCTATGTCTCTCTGTAGCGTTTGTGTGTAGCGTTGGGAGATCGCGACGGAGACAGAAGAACCGGCTGAAATCGCTTCCTGACACGTACGGCTGCTTATAGTAATGAGTCACACGTCGCCATCTCTCTTGCTCCCTCGCTTTCTCCCTGTGTAATTAAGTGAGTGCGTGTCCGTCAATTTTCACCCTGTGCCGGCGTGTCCTTTCCTTTCTTCATCTTCTGCACGAGGACCTCGCTAATGATCGTCACGTTTTCTAAACGATTTAATGCGCTAGCCTGTTCTAATTTGGACTGTCGTTTTCTCCCGGCATTCACCCAGGGTAGACTAATTCGACTAGCCGAAATTAAAGGGAATGCCATGAAATTAAGAGCACAGGACAAAAGTAGTGGGACTGCGCATTCATTTCCTTTCCCTCTCTCTCTCTCTCTCTCTCTTTCTTTGTAAATAATATATGGATATCTCGATTGAGCGCACAATGGCTGGTGTCGGTTGTTTAGGGCATTTTGACTGCGGTGCTGGGCGCGTTTCTAGGACAGGGCAGGGATCCCGATCAGGTGGCTGTCATGGCTAAAAACGCTTCGGAGGTTAGTACGCCAAACCACCCAAAGAAAAGAAGAGAATACAAAGAAAGACTTGTTTCTTGAATGCACATAGAACCTGTAGAAGAGTAGCTTTCGCTTTGAGTGTCGATCACTTGTCTTCTTCTATCTAGTTCTACTTGTTGTATATAATAGTTCTGCTAAACTTAATTGATCCTAGCATAATATATAATTGACAATCTCTTGTACAGTTCATAAGCATAGTGATCAACCTGTTGGATGCTCTGAAGACTTCCTTTTCTCACCGTTCTCTGACCGCTCGCTCTTTGGGAAAGAGGGATGCTGTATCCGAGGCGGCGATCGCTTCCATCTCTATGCTGAAGGTAGCAATGATCTCCGTGCCTGGAATGAGAATGTAGAAGAGTTAGGAAATATATTGACAAGCTTATAAATTGATCTAGGGATACGTGAGGTCCGTGAAGACTTTCAGCAACGTCGGTCGAGCTGAGGATGAAGGTCAACGAGGATGCGCCGAACGTGCTCTTTGCGAGGCGAGTGCTGAATGTGCTTCTGACGCACAAGGAACCTCTTCGATCTTCTGTCAACTCGGATCGTGAGTAATTTATGTCCAAGACAATAGGACATCTAATAGAAGACCGTACGATCGAAGAGAACTAAAGATTAATGTTCTACCATAGGTACGCAACTAGCTACTTGCTTCAAAGGCAGAGTGGCGTAGGATTCGAGGCTCTTTACGAAGCAGGAAGACGTGGGCGAACTGGAGAGGATTGCAGGACTCTCTTCATGGACTGTAATGCTGTTTGAAGGAGCGCTTCCCCTTGACTGAGCATGATTTAGACTCCACACGACATCTGGCAGCCGTAAATCATAAAGCCCTGAGCCCATGAATTTTTAATCTCACGGTAGAAACCTTTCAATTAGTATTCGTTCCTAGGAAAACTGATCTACAATCAATAGAATTAAGATTTAAGTTTAGGAATACGTTCGCGCATTGTGTTGCCAGAGTTCTGAAGTCTAGATCGGACTTAGGGGACGAGCGTAGCGTTTAATAGAAGAGAGCGGCAAGAGTCTGAGAGCTTGTCGGTCTCCGCGAGTGCTCCCGCTCTCGCCGGACGTGTCAACGCATTGACGACTGACGGCACTTCGACTATCGAACTACTAATACTTTTGACTACCACTGATTGAATGATTTGCGACGTGAGCACGTGGAATCAGTTGACCAGTGAGTAAACGCGGCCTGCAATCGTCGATGTGTTGACCGGCGGACGAACGGATCTCTGGGTACCTGAGTGAACAGAGCTCCGAACGTTTCGAGTGAGAATGGGCGAAATCGGGAGTGACACTGGCGTGAGTGAATGATCGAGGAAAGCGTAACTATACATTCGCATGAAAGGCCAATGCAACACCTTCCGTAGAGAGTAGACTGATCGAGAGTATACAGGCTCAGCTAGACACAAGTAGAGCCTAGCCGGCGCACCGGCCTTTACTTCGGTTTCTATTTATTTTCACTATTTATTATCGAATGTATTACACATTGCATAGCGATGTAGTGGGGCGCGCGCGTGAGTGCGCAGATGCTCACATTCAGCAAGCAAGTAGTTGATTCGTCCCCGTCCTCTTCGCAGCGGCGGAAGATAATCGTATTATTACCTTTATACTTAGCGTCATACGTTTCAAGCGTTATATACTTAGACACCTCGCACACAAAGCGAGACTCGAGATTCTGGTACTCAGGGGAGGAAGATCAGATTAGGGATGCTGGGATTAAGGACTGGTTAGTGAGATAATAAGACGAGTCACGACCCTTCCAGCTAAAAAGCTGGGATCAGACTGAACTCGTCCGGGCTCGACCCTCCCCATTTATTGGCACGAGTTAGCTCTCAGGATAATGTTTAGGTCTCGCGATACCTTGTTCGTTCTTGGTGGCGCCCCCCCCCCCCCAAAACTTCCCTCTTACCCTTGGATTTTCTTAATATCGTGTATATAGGCACTTATCCCTGCCACGCACGCAACGCACTCGGCTGGAGTTTTATGCAAGAGGACGAAAGTCGTAAGAAAGCGGAGAACTAGCATGTCACTGTAGCTCTTTTAAGTTGTATGTATGTGCGGTATGATTATTACCCAAGTGAACTCATTAATAAATCGCCTCAACAAACGCATCTAACGAGTTTTCATTTCCACGGTTTTTATTTTAATCTTCCACTACTTTAAGAACTGTAGACAAGTTTTCGATGTCATCTGACGGATAGAGAGTTCTTTTAGCGACTCTAATTATCCACTGGCAGTCCCAATTATTCGTACACGCTTGGGGTGTTTTCAAGGAGTTCAGTATGAGCAGCCACTGTAACGCGAAGTGCGAGAATGATGTTGATCCTCGTTGACGAAACACAGTCTGGCTGCGCACTTCGACGAAGACAGTGGAGAGCGTGAAGACTAGAAGCACTCAGGAAATTGGGAAAGCCAGCTGGTTTTACACTTCAGAGACACTCGAGGTGAGCTCTTCCTATTATTCCAGGTATATATTGTGTCAAGAAGGGTCGACTTTTTACGCTTTTGTTATAGATGACTTTCAAGTCTTTGTTAAATTTGGGTAGCGCTGCAAAGTCATCGCACCCATTTATTGATAGATATCACAGTGGTTCCGGTGGCAGTTCCCATCATGGATGGCAGGGGTGCGTTCTCATTGAATGATTAATTAAAAATTCGAAAAGTCAACGCAGTCTTACTCATTAAAACTTAATGAGAAATCTGTCTAATATCAGGGGCAACTATAAAAGCAAAGGTGGTGGTGGTGGGAGTGGAGCTGCGCTGAGTGCTCTGACCCTGCTCGCCTTCCTCTTTCTCATAAACGTCATGCAGGTAATTAGTTGGTAATTGCTCGAAACCGTCGACATCATTATAAGCGTACATCATTCACCGTTAAACGGGATTTTCCCATTGTCTGTATTTGCGTCGCGGAAGAAGCTACTTCCTGTGGTGAAATACAAACCATAACAATGTCTTACAAATTTCACGCCATAGCAATCATTGCAAGATACTAACTCTACAATGACGACAATGACTACCGTACTACTAAGAGAAGAGGACACTCCAGTAATCCTAGATGCCAGGAATAAAAACGAGGGAAAGCGGAAGGAGGAGCAGCACGTTGATACCTACGGACAATCACCTGTCAAATCTACCAAAGGCCACGTCAAACTGAACAATTAACTACCATGACTCATATTTTATTACAGTAATATTAAATTAAACATTAACTAAACAACTGAGATTCTATGCATATTTATACCAATAAAGACTTGAGAAAAGAACCTGGCGTTATTCCTTTGAACGAAGTATCTGTTGAACCTACCCGAAGGGAATGCAGTGTATAGAGTTGCTTCCTTGTAATAGTATTAAGATAATACTTATTTATTTAATCATTCTGTAACAATTCCTTAAACAGATGTGCTTCGAAATATCATATATGGCATACTCTCTCTTTTTTTCTTTTACTCTCTCGCGCTCGCTCGCTCACTCACTCACACTCTTTCTTTCTTTCTCTCTCGCTCTTGCTCTCGTTCGTTCAGAATCTATGGTATTTACTTCCCGAATGCGATATCTTGAGCGCCTCGGCGATGCGAAGGGTAGTTTGTCACGGTTATCCTAGAATCCTGTACCGCGAAAATTGAGTGAATCTCGTAAGAATTATTACAGCACTGGGGGAGGGGGGGGGGGGGGGAATTGAACCGGTTACACATTGCTTATATACAGAGAGCAAAATCAATCTAGCCGCGCTCCGACTGAGTTTCAGAACACACACATACAGTCGAAGTAGCGGCATGTCGTGCTCGCACGCTTATAAGAATAGACTCTATAGGAATTAATGTTCACTCGGCCGTCCTATCGATAATACACACTGCACCCCGCACCCGTCTAGAAGGGCGGGGAGGTTTCGCTCGCTACATTCTCGCCAACTTTTCGTACTCTCGTCTTGTCTCGCCTCGACGCCGATCGATCCGCCGATGCTTTTCGTCGCATCTCTCGTTTCTTTCTTTTTTTATCGTCTTCGCACTATAATTACTATCGCCCTCGTCCTTCGAGCATCACTTGCCTGTGCTTGCGCCTTCTTGTTAGAGAGAGTTACATATTTCTCGGCGAGTTGGCGACACCTATAAACGTGTACACACACAGAGAGAGAGCGGGGAACAGCGGAGAGCCTAAACACGGACACGGTTAAAATTGTTAAAAGGGGTTTACTTCCCAATCGATCTTACACTCAGGCTTGTTCTCAGCTTCGTTTTTGTCTTCGCCCTTAAGTCTAACGTAGTAACGGGTGGATCTGCCGAACTTCCTCTCTCGCAACCCTCACGTCCTTTCGACTCCTCGCCACAAGTTCGACTCTGGCAGTCTGCGTCCCCGAGAATGAAACTAATTAAAGTTTAGTAAAGTGCCAACGGTCCGACTCCCAGCCGAGTTTCCCTCGGCCGACTGCTAAATCTCTTGACCGCCTGACCCCTTTTCGATCCTCACAGTTGTTCCCTACATTGGAAAAGTTAGAGGAACCTTTATTTATCAATTTGCTAGGGCGATTAGTGATTGGTATTGCTGAGGGCCAATTGCGGAAGTATAGTTGGAGAGTCGTCCGGACACGTTCGAGGGCAGATTCTAAATGAACCACGAAATTCCTCTTTATCTTCCTAGTGAAGGAAGAAGCGATTTGCGGTAAGAACGTGAGCGGGCCACTGGACGACTGGAGTTTCTCCTGGAATCCAGGCTGGTGATATAAGAGTCCAGGACTTTCGGAGACCCGAGATAATCTCGTTGGTCTAATCTTCTTTTCGTTGCGAAAAGGAGAGCTTTCTTTCTAAGTTAGAAAACCCTCGGATTATCAACGAAATCATATCAGACTTAAGGCCTTGTTCTCCAGGAATAATATTTAATGATTTGATGATAGTATTTAATGGGATGTTCGATTAATCTGTTCGAGGGAAGTGACTCTGATTCGAAGACACAGGGTTCATAATTCATGAAGAGATCGAGTGAGATTTATATTCTCGTCGTGACAGTTTGTTACGTAAAGGAGAACACAGGATGACCCAGTGCTAATCTGACCCTAAGAAAGTATGGCAGGAACGAAGAGCGAAAGTAGGTCTGTAGGATTCCAGCTAAAATTGCACGTACATTGAAGACAACTTCCTGGCGACTGAATTCGAAATGACAAACTTATCCCACGAGTGTCGTTGTGTTATTGTTGTTCGATGGAAAGTAGGTCGGACGACTACTGTGGGAAGGAGAGACTTTAAGGATGGGAGCTTAAAGAGACACGAGACATCGAATAAACCGTTCCTATTAATTGGTCGAAGCTTCGAGTGCTCCTAGCTGAATGGCTCGTTTCAGTGCCAAGAACCACTATTATACTGATGTACAAACCGCCCCCTTTAACTAGTGTCTGATGGAACTTTCTCTGTGAAATCCCTGATTTTGGCTTTATGATTCTCTCATTCATTTCTCTGACTATACTGAGCGGTAGATTATCGCTTTTGAAACGACTCGTTAGAGGACAGCTCGAAAGGCAAATGCGCCAAGGAAAGAGAACAAAGATTCTACGAACGAGTTCTCGATTTATCAACGAACCCATCATATGCGTATCCGATCCTCAGCCTGACTCGTCTGGCATTCGATCGCCCAACCACACCCCTTTTTTTACCTGGATAAGCTCTCGTTCTATTATTTATGCACGTAACACTATTAGACTCTTATCCCGATATTAATTGCGACTAGATTCAACGACAGGTGATTAGTATAGGCGATCGAATGACAGGCCTGGTAAATAGCGCGGAGAAATCGGCAAGGGCAACGAGGCTGGCAAACATCGATGAGAGGATATGGAAAAATATGTGAACGATCGTATGAACTTTCTCTATGTATGTACATCCTTTCCTAACATTGTCTATCTACCCCAATTGCTATTAGAGCTGCCAAATTACTCATGCGAACACAATAGCGCACTCTGGCAATTTTAAATATTTGTTTTCAGCCCCCTTTTCAACTACATGAATTTGATTATAACGTTCGTACAATTTGGCGACTCTAATGCTTGTATACTTTCACTGAGTGCCGAATGCATTAACGAAGAATTGCAAACCGAGGGTAGTTCGGTCAGCGCGATTCTATATTGCTTGAATCAACATTCAATAGAGCTCCTCGTTATCACGGGATTGTTCGGCAACTATAATCGTTCGCCTTGAATGCTTAATATACTAGATGATTATCTACATGATATGAAGCGCGATACCATCGGCGGCTAAGTGCCGTCTGCCTCGAGAAAGAATACACTCTTCCGTTTATTCATGCCCTGGCTGTTCCGCAACAAGGCGAGAGGTCTCAGAGTCGCGAAAGATATTTACGAAGCACACGGAATGTCGATAAGAGTTCAATCCAAGTCCCACGAACTCCAGATAACATATACTACCTTTCGATCGAGAACGCGGGACAATGATTGACTACTCTGGGCGAATCACCATTCACTCAAGTATATCCCCTGCTTAGCGAAAGGAAGCATTTGGTCGAACTATAAAATCGTACGTTAAACAACAAGACGTTTACGACGCGTGTACGATAAACACGGTGGTCTCAATGGATTTCGGATGGTAAAATCTTTGGAAAAAGATGCGACACGTATTTGACAGCCAAAGAGAGCTACGGATGCTGAGAGAACGATGCTGCCCCTTGCTCGGTTGAACCGAGACTAAAGGGTGCTTTGGTGTACCTGGAACGAGCAGGAACCACTAAACCCTACTCGAGTTCATCCCCCCCCCCCCACTCCAACATCTGACCATTCACCCCTACGCTCCAGGGACAGACAATACTATGTATTTATGAATTCTGATCTGCGAAAAATAATGCGACCACCTGGTGGTCACGTGTATTCTACGATAACAATGAGACAAGTTCGAGATAATAAACTACACCATATGCAATAACGACAAATGCCGATCCCCTGCGATAAGCGTGGCCTATGGTCACACGTGTTAGTTTTGTAACTATTCACTCGGCTGGCTTTTTTTTTTTTTGGTATATTTCTTAATGAACACCAGTGAAACGCGTCTTTGACGAATCTGTCTCGGTTTTTCGGGCTATCTCTGCGAACAGCTGAGAGATTATTTTTCTATGTTTTTCGATTTGAAATGGATGCTCGTGCCGTTCGCATAGATGCTAGAGAGTTAAGAAAGATTGGAGGACTCGTCGAGAGGAGCGGCAAGGATGTGACGGAGAATCGAGGGAGCAGAGTATCCGATCCGAACACCTAAGGCTTTGAGAGAGAGAGAGAGAGTGTGTGTAGAATTCTGTTGGTGGTGATGATTGGTAGTGGTGGTGACTGGGTTAAATGGTTACTGGTGCGGGGTCTCGTCAGTCTCGTCCTGGGATATGATGCTAGACCTATTGGACCTGATGTCGAGATCCATGCTGAAGGGCTTCATCGAACCGAGGAGAGCCTGCGCACCCTGCGGACCTTCCTCGATGCTGAGGCTACACTCCAAGGAGCTGTCACTGAAAGTACAGAAACAAACTTCTACTCATCCCTAGGGCCTTCGACGATCGTCCTACGGTGTGATGTGCTATCTGGATCGGCGATCGTACCCAGCAGCGTTTACCTGACGATGCTGGCGCGGTCCATCGAGCCGGAAGTCGGTACCGTGCAATTCTCTCCGTTACATGCTCGCTCCCCGTTGCTACTGCACGAGGAAGTCGTCGTGGTTACCGAAGCCTCTCTTAACATAGCTCTCCTCGACTCCTCGTGACATTCGCACCTGCACTCTTCCGGCTGCACGTAGCTGTAACTTCCGGCACCTTTCGACTCGTCCTCCGCACGAGGTATCGTCTGTATCCTCTTCGGCGCCTTCCTCTTCTCTGGAATCTCCTCGAAGTTGATCCAATTGCTAGGTTTTGCTGGGGCTCTCGGTGGCAGTGGAGGTGGACTTGGGGATTTGCCAATACTCTTGCGACCCCCATCTGGTACCTTCCCAGCGAACTCTGAGAATGTATTCGTTCCATGCTTCTTCGGGCTTTTTAACTTGAAACTTTCCTCCCTTGGAAGGGAAATCTTAATCTTCTCTACACGACGCTCATCCTGTGCTGTTTGCTGCACAAACTCGTCTAGCAGGGTTGGGTTGATCGGGGTCGTCGAACGTGGCCTCTCAATAGGGATCGTCCTATAGGTTCACATACACCTGTCACTTAAACACTTCATTCAAATCTACCTAGGATAGGATAAGGAATTCGGGAACACTTATGGAAATTAGGAGTACACATAAGGATCGGTCATAACAGCAATATTTACATGCTGTACGGACACGTTTGTAACACTGGAAAGATGGCACAAGGTACTATTATCTACTGGAGATTGAAAGTAGATGATAAGTTGTGGATTCACATCGACGGATAGGTAATGCAGTCTTCAGGTCCCAGGTGTCTGTGTATTTACACAGGTTGGGAGTGGGGTGTGCACTAAAGGGATAAATGGTTACCTTACTTCCTGGTGTCGTTGTTTCACGGGCAGAATCGGCACGGCCATGCTTTTTTCCAGGGGCAAAGTAGTTGGTACATATGGAAGATCTTCTTCGAAGCTCTCCTCGTAGAAAAGACCTTTCCTCTCATCGGGAAGCTCCGGTGCCAACTTTTCAGCCTTGCTTCGTATAAATTCTATCTCCGAGTCTCTTTCAGACTCGGAACTATTGTGATCCAAGTCTGAAATAACACTTGGAACTTTACTGAAGCCATCCTTTGGTTTCTCCTCGTCCGACGCGTCTACTCTCAATGTGTCATGAACCACAGCTGGCTCACGAATCAGACCACGTCTCTTTTGCTCTTCCGATGGTTCCGTGCGTTGCCTTTCTTTATTCTTCCGTTCTGGCTTGACTGCTTCTGGTTTCTTGAAAGAATCCTTCGACGAACTGCTAGACATTCTATGTTCCGTCGATTTACTCTCACCACTGTGCGAACTTAGCTTCGAATCTTTCGAGGAGCTTTTTGACACGTGGGAATCCTTGGACACACTGTGTGGTGGTTGAGTCGAACTACTGGGCCTTCTTCCAGCAGTATGTGTTGTCTCGATTTGAGCCTCCGTTTTGATCTTTGATGATGAATACGTCTCCTTTGTCAAACTCTTCACTGACTGGCTACTACTCCTCGAGGGGATCCTCGAACTGGTGTGCGTCTCGATTTGAACTTCTGTCCTTATTCTCGAGGGTGCCGGATGTAGTTCTATCTGTGTAACCTGTGTGATGTCACCATCCGAAGGAGTTGTTTCCGCCTCGTACTCATCGAGTAATTTCGTCGGAGTTTCCAAGGGAATCGAGACACTCTCCGATGGCAGAGCCTCTTCGTGGTTACGATCGTCACCATGCAAACTTATGAAGACAGATTCCTCTTCCTTTGGATCCTTGTTGAATGTAAACTTAACGGGACCGATGCTCTCAACCGATGGAAAGTTAGGATCGAACGTCGAGGCTATTGCCTCATCGTAGCTCTTCTTGCGTTCGCGTCTCTTGAACAGACTTAACGTGCTTGAGAAGACTCCTTTGTTTTTCGACTCTTTCTTAAGAGAGGAACCCTTGTCTATTGAACTCCTTTCTCGCGATTTCGATCGGCTCCTCAAGCTCTCTGTGGTGTCTTTGATCTTTGATGTAAGACTGCGACGGGGCTTCGTGCTTGGCGAAGGACTCTGTTGATTCTGTGAGTTGTTGTCCACTCGTACCTATAACATAATAGTGAGAATCGCAAACATAAAATAAAGTCGAATTAGAATACATGATGGATAACAGCTGGAATAATGTGTACCTTGAAGAGAGAAGCAAAACTGTTTTTTCTCGAGACAGACGAAGGACTGGGTGTTCTGGAGCCATCGATATCCCGCACCTTCTGATGCCTTGGTAATTTCGGACTTCCAATAGAACTTGGTGCAGTCTCCACGATCTCTTTAAAATCTTGCGTCTTCTTTCTCCTATCGTTGAAATCCAGTGAAGCTGGCTTCTGCACTTCCAAGCCTTGAGACTTCGGCTGCTGCAGCACTGGTTCCTGCATTTCCGGTGGTTTCAGTATAATCGGTACCTGACCAGAATGTGAACACCGAACATCAAACATCAAACACCAAACACCAAACATGAAATCATGCTACACAGAAAGACGAACATATTTGGCAAGCGGCCAGACTTACATTGATGTTCACTCGTTCCAGGACTTTTTTTGTGATCTCGACTTCCCTTCTAAAGTTCTCTTTCCTTTCCTCGCGTCCTGGTATCCTTGGCATATCAATAGGGTCCGGTTTTATTCTACCATCAACTATGGGTACCTTGACACCCTCGGGTATGAGTGCTTTCGTCGTGTCAGCGCCATCCTTTACAAGGATCTTCTCCAGGTCCTCAGTGTTCGGCTTGAGCGTCTCGATCTGGTTATCCGACTGCGTTTTCTTAATGCCGCAGAAGGATGTCACCAGCATACACTTGTACGGACTGGGAGACCTGTAAATAATCAATCAACTTTCAAGCTAGATATGGTGTATATTAATTTTATTTTAATTAAATAAATTTCATCGAATTCGTATGTATTGATCAATGATTGAAGAAAGTATTACCTGGAGGAAGTAGCCGACGCGCCCGAAAGCTTCCCCGACACACCGGACCCTTGACTCCCAACTGACGATAGCCTAGAAGTCCTCCCACTGATATTGAGTAGGAAGATCTCCGAACAGCTACTATCCTTTCGTTCCCTCTCCTGCTCTCTACCACTATAATCCGATAGAGAACAACCGCCATCCTCTTTCCGTCTGCGTGCAAGCTTTTTTGCTTCCCGTCTAAGATCCTGCTCGTGGATTGGATCTTGGAGGTCCAACTCCTCCGTCGAGGAGCGTAAATCCTGAGCATCCTCTTTGTAGCCCAATGTCAGCTTGCTTCCAGGTGGTGGCTCTCCGCCTACAATCCAAACCCATCCTCCAATCACAATCAACTCCCACTAGAATCCTACTACTCTTGATACATGACTACTGAACAATCTAATTAACAGACACAATGGGATTTCTCATGGGATATCTAATGATTACAATAACTATCACGATTTCTTTATATAATAACCCTTCGCGTTTAAATATCTACAATTGTCAAAGACTAAGTACTAGAAAACGAATTCTATATAATTCTCGCGGTAATAAAGTACAATTACTAACTACCATCTACAATCATTATATCAATTTCCTTAATGACTGTCTCTATGAAACAAAGACCTCTTTCTACATAATTAGCACGACGCGATGCATTAATTCGCAGGCAAAGTGATCGAAGGAAAGTGGAAGAACAAGATTACTTCCAAGGGGTAAAAGTGAGTCATGGTTAACTGCCTTTTACAGGCACAAACGAGCAAGCATAGTCCTTTTGTTGTGTCGACAAGTCCTTTCATCCTAGCACGGTCCCACTCGTGCTTCCACTACTGATACCTCTGGACTCTCGAAGGAGAATGAGGGAGGAAAATACTCGTTCGTTCTCGTTGACTACCTGTGTGTACGCCTTGCTAATTGATCTCGCGTGCAATCGATAGGCTGCTCGTGTACCTTCAAAAGCGGCAATTAACCGAGTAATAGAACCAGCGAGAAAGGGAGAAAGAAAGACAGAGAGAAAGAGAGAGAGAAACCACTCTCCCCAGGAGAGTGGAACCTGAATGAAGCGGGTAAGTCTTACGAGGCTGATTCACTCTCAACATTCGTACCCTACTCTCTCCTATCACCGGTGCAATTAGAGCGAACCCTGAACTGCCTTGACCTCGAGTTACATGAGCGGATGGCATGAAACCGTACCGACGGTGATAATGAAGGGGTTTGCGCGTATGGTAAGAAAGAGTATTGAAAGTTTGATCGAATGTGATGAGATATATTACCTGCGAAGAGTTCCCTCTCAGGCGATGAATCCCTGGAATTACTGTCCTCATGTTGCGAGGAGCTGCTCGCCCGGCTGATGTCGATGCGCGGGGTGCTCGGTGTCTTGAGCGAGCTGCCAGGCGTAGCGGGCGAGGTGAGCTCGACGATGCCTGGCATACGCGCGGCCGGTTCCCCCTGCATTCAAATTCGTATTGCTGGTTTTTCGCGCGGGGTGATGGTGGTGGTGGTGGTGGTGGTGGTGTTGGCGGGTGGTGTTCGGGCTCGGTGGGAGTCACACACACACAGAGAGAGTCAGACGGTGGTGGGTGGTTGGTGGTATAGTTGGTGGTGTCGAGAGTTGGTGGTGGTGGTGGTTGGTTGGTTGGTTGGTTGGTTGGTATCGGGCGGGCACAGGTGTCAGCTCCGGCTCCGATGGAGAGAGTGAGAGCGACCGAGCGACAGATCGGACAGACGGATGGATCGTGTGCGAGGCTGTGCGTGCCGTGCACCCGAGAGAGACGCCGACGGTGGCGCGCAGAGGACGGAGAGAGACTTCGCTCGTATTTGTGTGTGTCTGCACTCCGAAAACTTGGATACTTCGGCACACTTTGCCACTCTTTCTTTCTGTCTCTCTCTCTCTCTCTCTGTCTCTCTGTAAATCTCGATAGAGAGAGGGAGCTATCTCGTCCCGCAGGGAGCTCGACTTTCTTTCTTTCTCCCTCGCTCGCACCGGTCACACACGGACGTAGGTGAATGTGCGTGCCGTACGTGAGCGCGCGTGCCTGCGTGCGTGTGCGTGTGTGTGTCCCTAGGGAACGAGGACGAGACAGACGGCACGACAGTACGACACACACTGTGCTGAACGCCCGAAGAGAGGATCCTCGGCAACCTCGCTCGCAGAGCCGGTCGCTTTTTGACTTTGTTTTTTTTAGACAGGACTCAGGGAAGACTTTCTCAGGGGAGGACTCACGTTTTCCACCTCCTCGGACAGGTCCTCGAACGACGCTATCGGCGCTGGTCCAAGCTTCTTGTGCGACGCCGTGCTCGGCAAGCCTGACGCCATATTTTCGATAGCTCAGCCGTCGACGATGCTGCAAAAGATCAGCCACACATTAAATCACAGGATCCACACACGCTTTTATTCAACTTCGCCTACCCCAACAATGTATGGTACAAGTCGACCTTAATTCCTTCAACAATTCGTTTCAACCTCTGCTCTTTACGACCTCACTTTTACCTTCTGTAACTTCAACATCGGTTCTACCAGCTTTATATACAAATCTTTGACAACTCCCCACCCTAACATGTGTCATCGACAAAAGGTAGGATTCACCGAGGGCCGAATGAATGTGCTTGGCACAATAGGCCCCTCTGTTGTGTCGCCGGTATTACTTCAAAAGATGTGCGAAATTTTTCCACGGCTTCTTTTCGCCCCCCGTCGGGAGACGTCTTTGGAATAGCGGCAGCGTAGAATTTAATACGGAAGCCCGACGACTCATTGAATGGTGCTACCAAGAATTCCAGTGGCGAGATACTTCCTCTAGGATATACTTTAAGGATGTATACGCGCTTCTAACTTCCTTCAGAAGAAGTTCTGGTAAGTGAATTCTGCGGCTGACTATTTAATCCATTATAAGTTGTTCACTTTTAGCAAGAGAAGGTTAGTATGGATGCAGACGGCGGGAGCACTCGGGAAGAAGGAAGTTCATTCGATGTAAGAAAGGTCGTTAATACTCTCTGAGCCAATTAGTCTCGAGGGGCTTGGACTGAGCATGGTGCTTCAGCAGAGACTGCCCTGTCCCGTCTGCCTAGCGATGACTCCTCTGACAAAGGCGCACAACACCTTCCAACGAAGATTCGATTTATCGCTCGAGAGCGCGTGCCATAAGAACCCAAACTCAGCACGAAATTCCATTGGAACGATACGAGTAGTATGAGTCTGCGACTGGTCAGACAGCCGCACCATAAAGGATCTCTATAAAGTAGTTGTATTAGTAGTGAAGAAATTCATTTTGAGATAGGATTCTGGAATTTATCAGCGTTCGGAAGCATTCGTCAAAGTCCGAGAACCTTAGAAAAAACGAAAATTTTGGAAACACCCTTCCCGACCGTTTCAGGGTCTGGTATTTCAGGCAGTGATTCAGTATTTAGATAGGAAACAGTGGTATAAATTCCAGAACCCCAGGTCAAATTTCATTTTTTGGCCAAAAAATTCGTCAAGGGGTATGCCCAGAAAAATTTGCGAAAAAATGAATTTTGAGCTAGGGCTTTGGAATTTATATTACTTCTTCCTTGATGCAAGAAAACATTCTCCACCAAATTACAGCCCCGGAAAATGTCGAGAAGTATGAAAAACATGGGAAAAACGACGAAGCTGAAATATTCAGGATTCGTTTTCTATGTGTTTTCGGTACAATTCCGGCATTTCTGCCACTGGTTTCATGTTTTCTTTTCGTTTTGATACACAAACAATCGAAATATCAAGCGTTCGTCCAAGTCCTAGAACCTTCGAAAAATCGAAAATTTGTGAAGGGGTACATATGGAAAAATTTGCGAAAAAATGAATTTTGAGCTAGGGCTCTGGAATTTATATCACTTCTTCCTTGATGCAAGAAAACATTCTCCACCAAATTACAGCCCCGGAAAATGTCAAGAAGACTTGAAAACGTGGAAGAAACCGTCAGAATTAGACAAAATTAATTATTCAAGAGGCTGTTTCCGAGTATTTTCGGTACAATTCCAGCATTTCTGCCACTGGATTCATATTTTCTATCCATTTTGATACTCGAGCAATCAACTTATGCAGCAGTTGCAGAACCTTATAACGATTGTTCCACCAAAGTTTTAAATTGGACTATTTCAACACAGACATTTCTGTATTCCACAGTCTCAAGTGGTTGAGCAGACGAGAAAAAAATGAAAGATTTCAAGTAAACGTTTAAAGAAAGTTGACTGTAGGAGTTGTAGGAAGTGTGCACTGGCCGAAGGGTTTAACGACACGGCGACTAGGAGGGGCGGCAGTAGCAGCCGAGGGGGGCTAATGCGGCTGCATGGAAGCGTGCCAATATCCGAAAAGCGTCTATTCCCCAAGGAAGATCGGGCTTAATTCAAGCGCACCACCGGGAAATAGGTCTGGCCGTGCGTCTGGGCTGCTTCGAGAAGGAGAACTAGAAGGATGAGAAGGATGGAGAACACGAGCATCAGCAACCGAGGGAAATGAATGCCGTCCTCCCTCGGCCGGGGATGATAACGTTTTAAGGAAATTACTATCTCCAGGCATACCGACGAATTATTGTGCTACTTCCTCTCTTATGTAAGACGAATGTATCCTCCATTAGAATAAGGACTGCTATCCATAAAGTAGAAACGTTACCCAAGAGTTCTCCCTAAAATGAATCCAACGCCATATATCTATTAGTGAAGGTAACAGATTTGATTGCCAGTAAATTGGATAACGAGTACTCGGTCCGTCGGTGGTCTTTCTAATTAAAGAGCGCTTCGACAAATAATTAGACTAGCTCACGCAGCTTCCCCTTCAATATAACTTGCCAGAATAATTCTATTCGAATTATCAGTTTCGTTACTAAGAATTGGAAGGGTTAGAGGGCTCAGATATTGTGTGTTTGCCAGGTGCAAAGAAGTACCAATGGAGAAAGAGGGGGAGAGACTTTGTCCCCTTGTGTTTCCTGATAAGGGAAAGTTTGTTGGCGTCGAAAATCTCGTTAGGCGAGCGCTGCAAATTAACGCTCCTTTTGCCCACTCCAGAGGCCGTCGACCAAACGCTGAATTAATATTGATTGGCCTGATTCTCTCTCGCCGGCAAGAATCGCTGGCGTCGAGCGTTAAAGGAACACTGCCGGCGTCGGCGACACGTTTACTCTGTGTCACCGACTGCTTGCGGAAGCTATTGCGGGAGAGAGGGGAGAAAATAGGGGGAGATGCGAAAGGGAGAGAGAGAGAGAGAGAGAGAGAGAGAGAGAGAGAGAGAGAGAGAGAGAGAGAGAGAGAGAGAGAGAGAGAGAGAGAGAGAGAGAGAGAGAGGAGAATGAGGTTTCTCCCGATGGATGTTGAAGAGAATAGAAACCCTTATCACTGTGAGACACACTGCTGTTTCTCAGAGACATTCTGGTTATTCTCCATATCAACTAAACTACCTCTAATATCTTTTGGGAATTGAATCCAAGAACAAGCTGACACTCCACGCACTGCGATATCTCTTTTAATATAGATGGATACCTTTAAAAGGTGCGAGAGTTAAAGGAGTTCAAGGTACCTCTTTGACTTCGAGGTACTATTCACGAGAGAACGCCTTGAACGAGAAGGGAGTGAGAACGTAATGTAAAGGTAGAAGCCGCTATTGACCCACATGACACACGACTCGTTAATTACACTAAGAGTAGTCCAGTGTCATTTTCATCAGGAGCCGGATGAGAAGCGAACACGTTCAAGCTCGATTAGCTACTGCGAGTTTAGTATGCGTCGCTTTTACTTTTGGAATTTCGAGCGTCCTTGGAATTCACATAGCATGCCTTTAATCTTTTCAAATCGATACTCGTCCTCTTAGATAATGAGTTTCTTCGATTTACTGCCCATTCAATCCCACCCTTTTGCTTACTACTCGCTTTAATATGATTAAAGTCAATCATTTACCGATTTGATGATCCAAGTACTAATAGAATTGAAGTGATATCAAGGTAAAATGAGAGCGATGAAATAGGATGACATGGATCAGAGTATAAGTGTGAGTGAGATCGTAGAGGGTAGGTGGCGGAGGTTGACGATACGCCACGGTAACAGGGAAATACATACATGTCGTTCTCTCACGTCATACTGTTGATGGCAGGGAGATTACAGGCTCCAGAAATAGCTGGTGGAATCACGTTAATTCAGTGGAAATGCCAGCGCCACTCCAATTCTCACTACTACGTCGACGATATAGTCATCACACTCTCTACTACGAACACGCGATATTAAAGGAAAGCGTTCCTCCGGGAAATAAAAAGATTCCTCTACGACTATGGATAAGTGTAGACTGGCTTCACGCGTTCTACGCACTGGCTATTCTCTGGTCGCTACCGTGCTGCTACGTGTTCTCGCCGGGTGGAAACAGGAGTAACGTAAATACCAGCGATCTCTCAACTGAAAGGCTTCACCGACGGGTGGGTAACCGTCTCTGACTGGATGCTCTGGATCTATATACGAGTGCGGTGTGCTCAACGATATCGTTGATCGTAAGCTCAGAAGTAAACTGAGAGATCACGAGCTAAATCGGGTACGCTGCTCTCCGTTCCAGCATCCGAGGTTTGCCGGATTTCATACCCACGCCAAATATCTTCTCCTGATTTCCTGTCAATATCGAATGCAGATCGTTCCTCTCGCAAGCCTCTTTACCATCGATCGCCCTATTCGATAGAGTTTCCTCTCTCCCTCTCGGCTATCTCATGGAACTACCAAGATTCGATTGATCAGATCTCTTTCGTTGACTTCGTCCAATCCATTTCGATTTCCCTTCGCCTTCGAAAGCTTTTACTCCCTTCTGAAGTAAATCCTCTTCGGACTAGATTTCCCTTCTAATGTGGACTTCCCTTCCACTTTAAGGTAGATCTCTCAAGATGAAGGTAAAACTCAACTTACGAGTGAATGAATCGATTCATTTAGTAGTTCTGAATCAAACTCTACGACACGCCACTTCGTTCTCAGGGTGCGCGTATAATCTGCAGGCTTTCTCACTTCTCTCGTACACACTGCCACACACGATGTGGTGCGCCTTCGTGCTCCATCACGACGACATATACTCGACGCAGCGTGCGAGTGCGAGGCATGCGGATCCATACTATAAGCGAGAGAAGGCCTAGGTCCACATGGTTCCTTCTCTCTCAAGGGAAATTGAATTGGGTGCGATACACCGCATCCTAACGATCCTCCTGTGTCTCCTTAACCTCTTCATGCGTAATGCTCTCCTCTCCTCTCTCTATTCTCGATCTTCCGAGGCTCCCTCGGTGTCCCGATTCCAAAGAGCACCGGAGGGAGAAGGAGAAAGAGAAAGAGCAACTACGATAGAGGGAGTGAGCGAGAGTCGAAGCGTGTCCGGAACAGGCAAGTGGGTCGCTCGCTAACCCATTGACGCACTTCGCCATCCGGCCGTCCATTGGACGCTTCTCCGTTGCAAGCACATCACTCGATCGCAAGAGAGCCTGTTTGCCGAGCAATCGACGGCCCGCGATCAATAGTTTCGATCATTCCGGCAGGCCGAGCTCTATCGGCGAGATTCCCCCGCACTTTAAAACTGCACTGGCAGCGTGCGTCGGTGCCGAGAGGGATGGGCGAGGGCGGCGGGGCTCTCTGCTCGAAGCGAAGTGAGCAGGAGTGCAGGTCGCTTGTGGGGCACTCGATTCAGGTGGCCAACGCGGGGTGGGGGAGGCAAGCTTGCACGGGTTATCGAAGGGTGCACCCCGTAAGGGAGCGCACAATGCTTCCCAGGGAACAAAGGATGAAAAGATAGAGAGAACAAGGAATGAACGCGAGAGAGAGAGAGAGAGATGTATCGCTGTTGGGTAAAGTGAATCCGAATGCTTGAGAGAAAGAAGAGAGTATATGTATATCGAATCCTGTGAGAATGGGAGTCGAGGCCGGAAATGCTGGCAGGCTTTCTCTACTTACTTACCCCAGTATCGTGTCCTCCATTCTAGCTATCGGCGCGGACCTCGATCGATGCCTTTTCCCGCTACACCATTCCTTTGGAGTTTGAGCTTCTCTTCTCTCTTCCTTCTCTTTTCTCTGCTTCCACCTCCTAACTAGAATGCTCGCTCTTCCTTGGACACTTGGTATCTTTGACTTCCTGCTTACTTCTGTCTTCGCTGCCGGCTCTTCTCCCGTCGGTTCTCTTTTCTCTTCTCTCGCGTGGTGCGCGCGTTCTCTTGGCCAGGGCGAGCGGCTAGCGTGCGGCTTACATCTTGACGGTACCCTGCCAGCTGGCTCCCGCAGGGGGCAAGCTCTCGCTCGGCTCTCTGCAGCGACACACCGTGAACCACCACCACGGCCTACTCACGCTGCCACTAGCACCCAACGCGCACTCGCCGCGCTCACCCCTTATCAGCCAGGCCTGCCAACAACATCGTTGGCGCCCCACCCTTGCCTCAGGCGGAAATATCTTGATTTACCGGTATCGAGATTTTGATTTTAATATTTCACTTTATTTCATTGGTAACAGATGTTATATTAATTCTGGAATTGATTTATTATGTTGGGATGAAGATTTAATGAAGGATCAGTGTCAAAGAGAATAATAAATGTTGGTTGGGGTATCGAAGAACTTAACCTCAGCACTGTAATACGAGGTTAGGGAGTAGGGAGGGGCGCACGCTCACTCTAGGTTGGGATTAGTCACAATTGCGCTCTCTGTTCTGAAGTCGGCAAAGGTAAAAGAGAGGAAGACGGTAGAGCCTGGTAACCGAGCCTCGTAACCCCTGCTCTATCACTTCGCCTAGTTAATATGCACTCCATCTAATTGAACAACGCGATTGCTTTATCACACTTTGAACTTCCCTAGTTTTCTATCCTCCCTTGGCATTGGGAATGATGAGGACAAATGGACTGGACTGCAGAGGATGATTTTAAAGCAGTAGGGAATGGAGTGGAAATGCCATGAGGCTCGAGAAGAGTTGAAGTGACTGGCAATCGGCTTGAATGAGGACTCGGGGATTTCAGTATTGACCCTGGTCGAAACTCGAAGTTGGAATTTGTGGGGATTCTACGTCCGTCGAGTAAATCGTAGACGAAGCTTACGCGGTCACTGTGTCAGTGGACCAGGAAGTCATGTTCGAGTAAGGATCGAATTAAAATTCATTCGAGGGGGGATTCTTCTTCGAGAGGGTAGGTGGGGCACTCGACTCATCGTAGGCGAGTACGCCTGCGCCTCTGATCGGCACGCGATGACACGCGATTGGTCACGTCACCCTCTTCAAATTTAAAAAAAGAGCCTTCGCTTCCACAATCAATATTTCAGGCTCTTTCGGGCGTCCGTGTCTACTTCTCTCACTCTCCGCTTGATTTTTCATGTCTCTAACGAGCTGTTCAATTATTACCCGCTGCTTTTTATTGCTTGTTCATTCAGAAGTAGGACATAATTAACCTGGGGAGGGTTGACCCCATACTGCGAGGGTCGGCTAGACCTTTTACCAATCTTTACCTGCGGCACTTATGTTTAGGGTTGTTCTGATACAAAATAGAAGAGAGAAAAGGTAGAACTCTGGAAAGATGGATGGGGTTGCTGATCGCCAAGGGCGTCTCATATAAACGATTTATTTCGTTAGTTCGTACATTTGCGCCAGCACAAAAAAGGATTGTATCATATAAAATGAGAACGTAATGCAGAGTTCCTTTTCCGAGACTAGACACACGTGTGTAGTGCGAGATCCCAATGCCAGCCTTTGTCCTTGTCTCCCCCTCCCTCTGGCAAATCCTTTCCTGATGGAGAGTGGTCACGTCGTTGTTGGCCTCCTGGAGGGTTATCCATCGATCAAACACGATGCACACGCACCCTACGATGGAGGGCGAGGTAGCCGTGTGTGGCCTTGATATCCTACGGCGTTCACAACGAATCCATCTACCCTTTCCCTCGCACTTTCAACCCCTTGCGCGGCACTCTGAAGGGCACGAGTCCACCGACCTCCACCTGTACTCCACCTATTAGCTTCAGGTCCTCCTCTAACACCTGTCCGCCCATCATTCAGAATACATTTGGGAATAGTCATTTGAAAAGGACTGATCAAATCAGAAAGACTGATGAGCTGGGCATAATGGAACTCCGAGGAATAAGCTAGATATAAGGACGATGGAGTACTGTGGACTGTCGGCGATGTTTCTTTTTTTTTATGTACAAGTCCTCGGCCCTTGGAAGTACGACTGTACGGTATTTACAGGGCAGTGTTAGAAGTATTCAAGTTATGCTAGTAAAAGGCAGGCACTAAGTGACTCTCCAAGGTTTATCCCTCGTCCGAATAGGACAAGAGCGAGACTCCTGCTTGCCACATCGACCTAGTGTCCCTTAATGCAACACGATCTACCCCAACAGCGAATACATTAGCCGCTGGTATGGCAGATCATTTTTTTTTCCCCCACCTTAAGTACACACTGGCAGCACGAGACGGGGCGTGCAATAATCTCTTAGTTAATAGAATGTTTTTCTTGGGGAACGTGGTGGAGAATGTAAACGAAACATATGTTTGAATTGATAGACTGGCTAATCTTTTGTTAGAAACGAAATGAATAGTCTGACACACGCCACCTCTCGCGTGCTGCTCGAGTCCGCGGAGACTGTCTGTCGAAAGACAGCCAGGCGAGAGAAAAAGTCGCATAGACCGAGTACACTTTTATAATTACCCGGTTCCCATGACGCTTGGCGAGTTCACTCCCAGTATATGTATAATACAAACGCGACTGCGATCTACAAAAATAATGAATTTTCTCGGTAGCAGCCTTGGTTATATCCCTAAGTTCATAGTGGATTTCCGAGCTCTCTCTCTCTCTCTCTCTCTCTCTCTCTCTCTCTCTCTCTCTCTCTCTCTCTCTCTCTCTCTCTCTCTCTCTTTCTCTTTCTTCTTCTCACTTTTGTTATCTTCGAAAAAGTTAAGTCTTTTTAACACGCAATTTCCGTGAAACTTGGTGCAATCAGTTTGTTTTTGTTTATCGACACTGCGTCATTCACGAGGTTCCACTGAATTCCACTCGCGATGCGTTCGATTGGTAGAAAGTACTTCTACTAACTGGACCTAAGTACCTTCTACACTTGCTTCGAACCGAGCCTTTTTCACTCCCTCTCTCGCTCCACGATAATCCTGAAGAATCAAATGTATAACACACTACTGTAACGATTCCTGGCAGACGTGATATCGTACAATAGTAAAGTAGTCTTCAAGTTTCGTAGTCGCAAGGGCTACGATATTTTGTCGTGTGCGAGAGAAGAAATCAATGGGATTAAAATCCCATGAGCATCACCCATCATTGAGTGTGCTTTCTGTGTGGCGGCGGTTCACTAGCGAATCTTCTTCAGGAACGAATGGAAGATGCTTGCGATGATGTGGAGACGAATCGATTTAGCTTGCTGTCAATTATGATCTCATCCCCGTTTCGTATGTTGTATCGGTAGAGTTGCTTGTTCGGGTAGAGCATTTCTTCGGGACCGTGGTGACCCTTCATCACCTGAAACAAATATTCCCAAGAGAGGAATATCTCATGAATCATTGGGCAAACTAGAGATTCACATTTTGCTAAAGTGCGCCTCGTAGGCCATTTGTGGGGCTGCTTTCAGAGGTCTTTACGTATTCAGGATACTGATCGATGAGAGGGGCTTGCCAGGGAGTGGAGGCGCGATTTACCTTCGATCGTTTGGATATCGGGCACACACACCAGTGATTTATCAGGACAGTAAGCCAAGGGAATAGGAATTAGGCAGGGTAAGGGAGTCTACCACACTAAATCGTAATCTCATCTCTCTTAGGTGATGGTTCGAGCATCGAGAAATTCTGAAAGTCAGAGGGAATTAATGAGATAGACTTATTTCTCACCTGATCCACATAGAAGAGTCTCATTCTGTTCGCTGGTATTTTCACCATCGTCTCCAATTTAGTCTTTAGCTCAAAGACCGTCCTGTAAACATCTACTGTCCGTACCTGCAAAAGTACAATTGATCATTAGAATCAAGTTTCTCCCTTTCATTTTAATCTCGAAGTCTAATATATCGGAAAGGTTCGATGCGGTAGAGGGCGGCTATGCAAGTTATTTGTGTAGCTCACCTCGACGAGATCTCCGTAAGTAAAGGTAACCTTGACTCTTTTCTCCGGTGTGAGGTCGACGTTTACCAGGGGATCCAGTTTTCCGTGAATAGCCACAAGCTCGGAGTACCTGAAAATCGAGAGAAGAAGAGGGTCAAGTTGCAGTGGAGTTGCGCGGCAATGAAACTAGAATAGCTTAATAGCTCGCCGCCTCGTTCAATTAGAACTGAAATGTCTTTGCTGGCGAGACAGAAGGGAAGGGGTGTCTATTCACAGAAAAGGGAAGAACTGACGATAGTGAGGTAAACCTGACTGAGTAATCTTTGCTGATCGATCAAGGTGTCAATCTGAAAGAGCCAGTTACCTTTCAGGGCGGTCTGCTTCCGGTTTGTCCATGTAATAACGAATGAAGGCCCTCTCAGCGTCCTCGCGTTCCTGCGAGGATATCACACCACCTCCGTTTAGGGTCTCTACGTTCGGCAACCTTGCTATCAATAGCTGTCTTCGCTCGTGCTCTGTGTACTCTCGGGGACTCTGAAAGTAAAAGTGTCCCTAAATGTTTACCTGCTTTGAGTAAACCCTGGACAGGATCCATCACCCATTTCCACCCCTCGCATTGATTTTCTATAGTTAAGTGAAAAATAGAATCTAGAATAATGCTTTGAGAGCTGGACACAGTTTTGTATTCGTAAGAGCGCTTGTTTTCGAAAGGCGCGTGTGTGGCTATTTGATATCGTGCCAGGATTCACTCGAGACTGGCTAAATCGAACGATCCCACCCCTACATCTCACACATGTCTGATGCAATATACAACCCTTTCATATCGTAGCCGACCGCGCGCGCGCTTTATTTGCTTTCGCGGTCTTTGAGACTGTTATCGCGAGCTCTAAATACGAACAGAACGCAGCAGCAGTAGCAGCAGCCTCTTCGAAAGCTTCTGGAGGAAATCAAAGCCGAGCTATCTATAGTCGACGAAGATCTACTGGTTGCTGTTCTTCAAGACATTACCTCGAAAAGGGGGCATCCTTGAATCCTGAGTGATTTGAGCGCTGGGAACCTAGCCAATCTTTCGACATCGTCCCAGGTCGAGAGTAGGGTACCATTGACGTTGAGGAACCTCAACATCCTGAAGGGATCATGTGGCGACTTGATCTTACTACCACTGGACTCGGATTCAGACTCCGAACGATCGTAGTTGGCCTTGCTCTCACTGAATATCCTGTTTCCTTTCTCGTCGACGGACGTTCGCTCCTCGGTGGTGACGGCGACGTTGTTCATGTTCTCATTGTCCGCGGCAACGTCCTTCGCATCCGCGCTCGTCTCTGTGCTTGGCATTACATTGCGATTTTCTTCAAGAGCGAGTGACCTGATCGGACACTCCGCCAGGACGAGGCTCTCCAGACTTGGAAAGACATAGCCCAACTTGGAGATTTCATTCCAGATTTCTACAGGATTCCCAGTGAAATGAAGCTTCTTCAGGGTAGTATTACCGTTCTCTGGCTTCTGATAGTCCAGCTCGACTGTTTTATATTCGTTCAACGATAAATGTAACTCCTCAAGGTTATGCAGGAGTCTTATTAATCCTTGAACTGTAGACCAAGACACTCTAGTGCCGTTGAGCACCAGGTTCTTTAGAAGGTCGTAACTACCATGCTTGATCTCGAGCACCTCCGCCAGGGAATTGAAGCTTAGATTAACGAACTTAATCTTCGGCATATGCTGCAGGATCCCGAAGACCTCCGTCCACTGGGATAATTTATTTTGTGCGAGGTCCAGTTCCTCAACATTCTTGCACTTGTTGCGTAGCTTCTCGTCATCATTTCCTGCTGATTCTATATCACAATCTTGCAAGACCAGGAGTGCTGGGACCGTGTGACGTGGTGATTTCTTCGGGATGAAGATGCTCACCGAGAGAGCCGCTTTTGGTGAGCTGGATTCTGTCTCTTCGTCGGTCAACGAGCAGTCCGTGGTCGAGCTACCGTACTTCAGCTCCAACGCTTCCAGCAACGACGGCATGGTTACAGCATTCTGAAAGACAAAGCCCTTTATTAATATCTTACCATTCTCCAAACTCGACACACGAGAAATGCAATCCCTTGCTCGAGTAAAACAAAGTGACAGTGAAACTATTTGGCTTCACCGAACGATCGACCCACACTCATCCCAGGAAAGGTTTGCCAAGTGATTCTTGGTAGAGGTGAATGACCTTCTTGAACGAGCACCAAACTTGCGGGATGAAACAAACTGTTGTAGCCGGAGGACTAAAGTTCTACCTATGCCGATACCCATGCCGTTTGCAGGCAAGATGAATCTCTTAGGACGAGGTAGAGTAAAGGCGACGAAGGAAGACAAGGGAGACAAGGTAGAAAAAGCCGTGGACCGGGCATCCTCGACGTCGGCCGGTTGAATGTGGTCTGACCATATCGGCTAAGGTCGAGCCATTGTCTTTTTGCGCAGCGGAGAGAGAACCGGTACTGGTTCTCTCGTCGTCCTCTTCGACGATTCTACCGAGCAACTGCGCTCTCTCGCCCACGCGAACTCTACTAGCTCCGCTTCAATCTCAGAGATAACTCTGATAAGTGGTGCCGCTCGCAAATGCACCAGGAACTCTTGAAGACCTTGTCAAACCTCCCGAGAACTTATACTCTAAGACCCTGGGCTTGTCAATTAAGATGCAATCATGTTTTTACTGGTACTCGTTTTTTCTACCGCGATCCTGACTACGTCGTGCATTGGCCTGCGTCTTAACCTCTGCGACGGACAAGTTAAAGCGCAGCAGCTTGGAAAATTCAAGTAATCAAGACGACGAGTCATCCTAGTAAACACACCGATGGGAATCGTGAATCTTTCACACAGGTTACACTCGTCCGAGAAGATTCATTGCCGTGTCACGAATTGGTGATAAGTAAGATGATGTCAGACAGCAAATTGCGTCTTTGGGGCTTTGTCTTACCATTAGCCAATTGGTAGGAATCGCAAAAGCTTCCTTTTACTTCCAATATTTCCAGAAATTTGTCTTGATTCATATCGCGCGTGATGCAAGAGAGTTTGGTGCACCGTATCGTCGGTAACAACGACGCACCGATTACAAAATAACGGGCGCTCCGTGCGGGAAGAATGTTACGTGAATTTGGCAGTGGGCCCAGCTGGTAAAAATGCGTCCACCACTCGGTTGGAACGCGGCCAACCTGGCATTTCCCATTTGCCAGACGCACGCGAAGTTACACTCGTTTCTCCAATGGCTGGGATATCTCTGTCGAATGCGCTCCAGTGACGTCCCTAATTCAACAACGAGGAACGACGCACGCTCGACACGCATGCAAAGTTACAAGCCATGGAAGTGGCTCTTGGTGCCCAGCAAGGCAAGCCAGGAAATGCTGGGAAATGCCGCTTTCAATTTTGCCATAAGCACTGGCAAAGTGGAAAGCCGTGAGCGGCCCACTTTGCTTCTCCTCGACCCACGTATCTCCGTCGATCGTGTTACAATTCTAAGGCCAAAAGTTAGTCGAACACCAGTCGAATTCTAGAGAAAAGTGGGCCACGCTGTATTAGCCGTTAGGCATGAACTCGATGGTACAAAGAGGATATACTGATAATCTCGAGATGATCTTGAGATACAGGAAGGAGAGTTATTTCCAGGAATGGATGATTTCTTTTCTAGCGTTGCTGCAGTATTTCATGAAATGCGTACGGTTGCTGCTGCTCCACGCATTATATGCTATGCTATGCTAGATGTTCATAGGCGGACAGCCATAACCAAGCGCACTTCGCTTGTGACTAGCATGGTCTGCACCTCCACCACGTAATCGCGCGATATCGGTTCAACGGCCACGGGAAATTAACTTTCTCCTCTAGGAGAAGGCTAGCACAGCTCAGCTGCAACCAAACGTTCCACAGTCTTGCATTGGGATCGTAGCTATACCTCTAATAGAATCGCAATCATTCACGAGCTGTCTCAAAGCATCGCTTTCCAAATTACAATCTTTCTAAAACATTAAACTCTAACAAGAGCCATTCGTGAAAAGACAGTTATCTAGGAACAGTCTTCAATTTCCCGACAACTGACAATCTATGCAAAGCGCTTCCCAATCAAGTTGCGCAACTCATTGCATCACACGCCAGCTAATAGGAATACCACCACTTGTATTACTGTCTGTTGTAACAATGCCCTCTAATGAAGTGCTATCTCTGTGGGACACGAGTTTCCCGAGGAAGATGTTTAGAACTGTGAAGGGCTCTTAAATAGAACAGGGTCAATGATCGGAAGACAGACATCGGGAAGTGATTGACGCGACTCTTTTAAATATCCATTATGATATTTCGTCATTTCTGGATACGTATCCTTCGATGCTAATGATCTTACTACACAGCGATAAGTTCAAGGCCACCTTTCGTAAGGTGATAGGGTGCTTGGCAAGTTGAAAAGGAGACGTGTAACTCCACACTAATCGACCTCAAAGGCGCAAGCTTGTTTCACCAGCTAAACTCTTCTGTTAATTACACTCTGCTTGATAGTTCTACCAGGAATGAATGTCGCAAACGAGGAAGGTTATTTCTTAAAGGGGTCAGATAGACAGGGAATAAGTAGGGCGAGCAGCTGATCATCAGCTGTCCCCATCACCGCTAGGTGACCACAGTGGTATTAGACGAGAGGAACGAGGTTCGCTGCGGCAATAGCTAGTTGGAGAAAGAGAGGAGAGCTAAATATACAAGCGCCTCTTACGAAATGTCACACAACTCTTCCTCTCAATAGTGGGTCGCTTGGAAAAGTCCGATGGTTACCTATCGCCGATCAAACTGTGCGACCTAATCGACTCGATGAAACAGCGAAGCAAGTACTCAAATGTCAACTGTCGGCGGTGGCAAGGAACAGCCGAGGGGGCATTGTCTCGCGTAGTTGGTCTAACTCAGTTTAGAAAGTGAGAGTAAATACAAACGTGCCACCGCTCAATCGAACACGATTGTTATAATGCAAGCGTGCGCGCTCGCCCATTTGTTCCAGCTTTTTCATCGGGCTGCTTCCAGCGTCAGGCGGCAGACTTCTGCACTAGACGACAATAGAACTGCCTCGAGGAAACAATAGGCTCACGCGTTTACGTGGTTTTGCGCCGGTAATCGAGCAGTCGGCTTTCACCCGGCCTAACTATTGCTAGAGCGAGAAAGAGAGAAAGAGAGAATGAGGAGATTTTTGTTGCAGTAAAAAAGTAAAGCATTCCCGAGTGCGATGCACTGCGCAGTACGGATCACTGCGCTAGGGGAAATGCCGTGTCGGGGGGAGCGCAAAGTAAGTACATGTATACCTGCTGGCCATTTGTACGTGAGAATAAAGGAAAATCCTTTGGCCGGTCTCGGTGGCGCGATTGTATACTTTTGCAAGGGGAGAAGGAGCTGCCGCTTTTCCGCAAGAACGATTTCCTCGACGACCTCCAGATGGGAAGCGGTGAATTAAAGATGATAGCAGACTGCCGGCTGCAGCGCACTTTCTCGCGGAAACTGAGGGGGCAAGCTATAAACGAGAGCGAGTGAAAAAGAGCCCGGGACAATTACCTTTCACGAAGCCCTCTGTCAAAGAAATATTATTTCAAGTTCTTTTAATTCCAGACTACAACCGAAAAGGATTCCTTTCCCAATTGAAGGGCTTCGCGACGACCAGATATGTAAGATTCAGTTTCTATAGAATAATTATAGGGAAGAAGCTAGTATACAAAAAGTAACATGCAATGCATGGCGCAGGAGCGCTGCGCTTTCCTTGCAGCGGAATATTACTCAGTTGCCCAAGGTTGTTAGCTGGCTCGAGCCGAGAGCGAGCATTGTGCACTCTAGCCACAGATATATCGGGCCTCTGCCGTTCGCACGTGGCTCGATCCAAGCCAAGCATGCATTAACCAACAGTGGCCAGCAGTACACATAGTGAAAATTTGCTTGGAGCAAGCGCAGAATTTCCCGTACTAAGCAAATGGACCGTTAACGCACTCCTAACCAGCCACGAGGCCGCTTCTGTTTGCATATAGAGTAGCCTATGCATCGATTGAACTACCAAATGGTGGAAAGGAGAGAGGGAAGGAAGTTTTGGAGAGTTGACTGCGTAGAAAGAGTAACCTCGAAGGTCTATTTCATCGGATTTAAAGTAGTAATTGAGAAATCCTTGACTTCCACTAGAGTTTCTACTCGTAGATAAATGCACGATGGTCGCTCTCTAAGATAGACCAGGTGTCGAAAGTCTTGTGGTTGTGTATGCATGTTTATCACCGGCTATACACTGCCATGGGGCCTCTCCCTTTCCAGCTAACGACGACTTTACCCGATTTATCTAGGCTTTAGTGCACACCTTGACGCGGATCAGCGGTTTTACGCCTTCCTCTAACGCGACTGTTCTCAACCAGGCCACCAAAGCACATCCAACAGGATAGTAACTCTCTGTTCCAAGTGCGAGCTTGTTAGCTAGGCAATGGACGAAGCGCAATCGAAAGTAAAGATGATATAATGGATCCGATTAGTCATAGCTGTCAAGCTATCGACAGTAAGTCCGGGGCAGCGAATATTATTAGCGACTTAGCATCGATAGGATCGTCGCAACAATGGCACAGGGAAACCACTCTATTCCCAGCATCGAATTCCTATCGTTTACATAATGCTTGCATCCCGTTTCATACCGTCTTTCCAATTAGTTGAGAGTTTTCCAGTGAGCGCCACGTACCTAAATCCAACGGGCAGCTTTAGTTCTCCACTCGAAACAAGGGTCAATTTGTACCGGAGCGAATCACGATCCTCTCGAGCCTAGACTGCATCGTCGTTGCTCTTGCTTCCGTGTCTGTCTGTCTTTCTCTCTTTCTCTATCTTTCAGGGAGCCGCGATTCAACCTGGAACGGTAAATTCCTTTCAATTGGCCCGGCCTTGGTGAGTCGCGCGCGAGAGAGTGAGCGAGCCAGCACGCAACGTACGACGCAATTCCACCGAATCCCTCTCTTTGTCCGAGATCCGTGCGACTGCAGCGGGGAATCACGTGCTGTCAGCAGCGATACACCGTGAAAGACAATTCACTTTTTCCCTGGTAATTGAAGACCTCGATAGTAAGCCTGTGTTCAAAGAAGATAAGTGGAATATAGGTGGGATGATTTAGTCGTACGTTCGAGAGTGATGCGTTTCATTGAGCTCTTTCCCGATCAATTTGACTTGGAGATGGACCGGGCGTAATCGATTCTCACAGCTCCTCTTCGCTTTAAAGGAGACTAGCGGCACTGTTAAGTGTGTCATGTTGAGTTAGTACCGCCAAATGGCTACAGACACAACTGCACACAACTGTCTACTATCTGCGCCTCGATTCCACCCGCCCACATTAATCAATGAGAGGAAAGGGTACTCAGTCTCCACTGACACGCATTAGATATGCCAGACTTCCTTCTCGAGCCTCTGTACTAATGCCAGCGCGATGCTTCTAATCCAGCTCGAGTTCTGCGCTGTCAAAAGGGCTCGTGGAGCATGAGATACTCTCGGAGTAAAGAAGAGCGGGAGACTGGAGGCAAGTCCTACTGCAATGTCGAGTGCGCGCAAGTCGGCGAACTGTCAAAGAGGTGCATTCAGAAAAGATGCACACACATGGGCAGGCGAGTAGGGAGCGAGATGATCGCATGTACACACAGCTGGCAGTCCGTTAGACGGCCGAGATTACGTAAGGCTTCTCCTCTTCGTATATTCTAGCGCGTCCCTGCGAATGCACTCATACTATTCTCTCTCTCTCTATCTTTCTTTCTCTCTCCCTTGCTCTAGCTTCGATTCTACGTCTCTCACTCCAATCTTTATCCGCTGGTTTCGCCAGAGAGATATCGTTCAGATTGCACTCGATGATAAAGCTAATCACGGCAATGTTGCGTGACAGCTGACAGGCCACATTGGCACTCGGAGAGGTTCAGTGAATCTTACACGAAGAATCTAGTATTACTCTTGAGGAGCGAGAAATGCGAATTGTAGGTTTGCGAACTCGGGTGGATCGATCGGGGGCCTGGTAAGGGCGCACAGCTCGAAGGGACTCGGCACGGATGGTAGCCTGGGCCAAATGGAGTCGCTCCATTTGGGGAGATCGGTGTCAAGGCCTGCTCTATATCGGGCCGAGGATGTATCATTTGCAAATAGACCAGGTAATGTTTACTCTCATCCGAAGGAAAGAATAGTCAATTTTATCTAATTCGATGCATGCTACTCACTGTTTCCGATGCGTTCCAGGACACGTCTTCGCTCCTATCCTTGGGCAGCGTGTTCCCGCTGGTGCTGACGGTTCCCCGGATGGCGCGTCTCACTGGAAGGCGGAAGTCGTCGGTGGAAGGGCAACGTGGATCGGGGTGCGGAGGGTTGTTGCGTCTCTAGGTATCGGATAGTCGGATACGAGAAGAGATCGGGAGAGCCTGTGCGGCGGCTATTGCGCGCTCCGGCAGCGCGCGGTGGTAGACGAACGCGGCTCGCTCGCCGTCTGCCGTGGAACTGGCTTCAAGCTCCTTTGTTTAGTAAACAGAAACAGCTGAGAGTCGCCGCCGCCGCCGCCGCCGCCACCGCCACCACCGTCGCCGCCGACGCCGACGTCGCTGTCGCCGTGGTGGGCAGCGCTGCACACCTCCACGATATCGACCGCGCCGACCCAACCGCCTCTACACCTTCATCCGTATACTACCTACGGCCGAGCTCCTCTCCATCTAAACCTGTGTCCCGATAGAATGTACACCTCGATAATAGGACAGCGCGTATTGGCGCAACGGTGGGGAAGCCAACCGAGTGCGTTCTTGGTACAAGGGGCTTATGCCGACCAAGTATACTGGACTGAAACCGACTCTAAAATTACTATCATTTCCTAGAATAGCCTGTTATTAAGTTATTATATTTGAAAGGAGATCTAAATCAAATAGCCATCGAGATAAGTTTCCAACAATTGGCAACAGGTAACGGCCTCGAGACTAACTAATAGTTAAGTATACACTAGCTCTATGAATTGTGTTATGCAGTTTCTCTACTCTGGCAAAAATGAAGAGTATCTCAGAGTATAATTGTATGGAATTATTGTTTTAGTATATCCTGACTTTAAAAAAAAAAGAACCGTGAGTGTTTGCTTCCTACCTGCACGAAGTCCACCAGTGAACTGATTCCCTCCGAATTCCCGTCAACAAATAAGCCTTTTCCCTCCAAACATCATCAGCATGGTAACGAGGCGGCACTATTATTCTCTCTTAATGACCCTAAGCAACCCGAGACACTCGTATCCTTTCTCGTAAACACGTAACCGGAAAATGCCACGATCACCAAAAAAAGTAAATCGGACGGTGAATGAATATGAATTCACGATTCTTATTCTAAGGAATGGTGGGTGAATGATGCACCGACAATGCAGGAGTGTTTTTTCAAGCCCGAGGTTAGACACGATGCACCCTGATATCGATGTGCCAAGGCGTTCTTGCGCAGTCGTTACCCTCCAACTCCCTTTTCCGCACACTCTGCGAAAGTAGGTGATAGTGCCGCTCTCTCGGGCATCCCCACTGTCAAATAAAATAACAAGAGCCCCCATAAAACAAGGGTTGAAACAATATAGAAAAGTCCCTTCAAGCCCGGTTCATCCCTTAAACAATTTTATATTATTTTCTTGATACATAGAATTTATCAATGATACCATTAGCTAACAGCGTTACACTTGTTCCGCCCTTCTCCCCGAGCTCCTCTCTCCTTTCTCCCCGTTCACTCTCTTCCTCTCGCGTTCCAGCCTGCGTTCTTTCATCGGGGGTATTATTATGTCTTATTATTGTACACTACAGGGTTCGATCCCTCAATCGCAAGCCTCTTCTCACACTCTTTCTTTCTTTTTGTTCCTCACACCCTTTCTTATTCTTTGTGTACACGATCAAGTGGTCTCTGTGGTGTCTGTGTGTCTGTGTCCGATGTGTCTCTGTCTTCGGTGTGGTACATCACAATTACGGTTATCATACATATACACGGGGAATACAATTGTACACTTTCGCGTCGCTCCGTCTCCCAGGGTTCTATGCTAGAATATGTATAGTATGTATAGGTTGCACCCTTGTTCTCTTATGGGTGTGTACGTATATGTATGACTGCACTTCTCAGTGTGCATATTTATATATTTATATATTTATAAGGTTCACCAATCGGCGTGAGAACACCGAGTGAATCAGCGGAGGCTCCTTAATCGTCGGGATACCATGTTAATTCGAGACATTCGCTCTTCCACGATTGGAATGCCGAAGAATGCACTGGGACGGGGGATTCGCTGAAATGAATGTGAAGCCTTTAGAGGTCTACGATTCGCAGGGGACTATGTGTCCCGGCTCGAATTACTAATCCTCGCAACCGGAATATACACCACGTCGATCCGAGACTGCTCCTCGTTTCATGGTTGACCAACATTTCCGCAGAGTATTGTCTTACATGGTTACACAGAGGCGAGTACATGCCAAAGCAGGGGATGATATGCAACGCAACGGAGAGTTAGCTGTGCGAGTCAAGGGACAAGGGAATACACGTTTTACTGGGCGAGTCCTCCACGATTTCCGCTTATCTTTACAGATACTCGCCTTGGCTGTACACAACGGTAATCTCCCGTTACATGTATGGATTAACGTGCATACGCGTGTGCAACGATGACTCTATGCCGTTGCAATTAAGTTACAGTACACTCTATGTTTTCTACGATTTGTTGAGATCGAGCTCGCACGCATTGAATGTCGAGTGTTTTTTTCCTGCTCGTGTTAAAGGAATATTATGATGATAGTGCAATGTGTTAAATGCAGAATCGCATGGTTCTCTAACGAGCACAGGGAATCCGCTTGCTGACGGTTCTCTCGGCGTGCTCTCGTTACTTATTTCGAGAGTGAGGCGCCGGGACGAAAATAAGAATGAGGCTTCTCCACTCCTCGATTATATCTTGCGTGCGAGCTCTTTCTCTCTCATCTCTTCTCTTCTTCGTTGGGGCCTCCATCCGTCCCACGAAGAGTAATTGCGAGCGTAAACACGCACGCGGGTGAATCAGTGGCACGCTTGTTCTCTTCGCTAATTGTAATAGTTGCCTAAGTGCTATACATGCATCGTAATCGTGGCTTTCCTTCAACAGGAAATGCCCCTGAACTGCTGACGCCGCCCGACTTGAGGGACAGCGCAGTGTTCTTGTTGCCATTAAACGCTTAGTTGAGATCACGAGCTGGAAAGCGATCGATCTTGGACGAGGCTTGCTTGTCTGCAAAGCTTGCCCGAGATTCGGATAATGTACCAACGCAAACAGACCGTCACGTGCCGCGACTGGAAAGGCTCTGCGACTTCTCGGAGACTAACGTGCCATTTTACTCTTTAATACTATCTTCGAACGTTCGTTAAAATTTGACGATCTATCCGAGAAAAGTGAGCTCCATCACTTTCAATGAATTGCTCGGACTATACTGAAGAATAATACGAATGCAAATTGGAATCGGCGAAGAATTGATTCGGCTGTCGACATCAAAGTAGAGTGGCGATCAAGTGCGCTACGCGATGCCTATATCTATGTCCTGTTGGATCCCTCCAACAGCTATATGTCGTTGACTCCATTATTTAATCCTTATCCTAATTCTCTTAGCGCTCTCTTAATTAATGGTGCGACTGGTGCTTTAGCACTTTGCAAGTCGCGCCGCTTACGAGCTAGGGACTAGATCGTACTCGTCAAGTGTCCTTTTCAGGATGACTGAATCTCGAACGAAAAGATCAACGATCAACTCAAGCTTATGACTAGATTTTCTCCTTCACTCCTTATTTCTATGGAATGCATCCGTATATCCCAGGGATCCCGAGAATCCCATTGGGCACATGACTAGATATCCTTAATTCTAAGTTTTTAATTTCTTTGGTGTCTGTTAGCTCGATGAATGGGAAATTCCATTCTAATCGACGAATGAGAACAGAAGATTGAAAACCAACTGAAACTTAGATATCTACAAACACCCATCACACTTTCACACGAGCTAGAAGCAATTAACATATATGCTAGAGCACTGCAGTCTTATTTCTACGACACTCGGTTAATCATTCATACAGTCAGTCATTCGTACATTCAGAATTGTCGATACCTCTCTTCATTTAGACTTCGTTCTCATCAAGTAGAGATCTAGTGCTCACCTATTACTATCCAATTCATTTCCGATATACATATACTTTATCCGCTATATGAACAAGTAGATAACAGTCGTATAGATCATCTGTGTAAGCTCAAACGATAAGAGATATGCGCAACGAGCCCGCTTAATAAATTAGCATAAATAACGAGAGAGAGATATATATAACTTACTTAACAGGTCACTCTATCTACGATATCGACAGCACGCTATCCGAAATGGAACTGCGAGGGTTTCCTCGACAAGTATAGGCAATATAAACATACCTTTTGTTTACTTGAGAGATACCCTCGAGTTAAAACCAACTGGCATTCTAAGTGCGAGCTTACTAATAGGCCATTTGTGATACTTTTCTCGTGATAAATCGTACTAACCATATTAGACTTCTTGTTCTCCTCGATTTCTTATGTATTGCCTCCGAAAGATAGCTATCGCGCCCGCAGAGCCTTTCACCGCGCCCGTTCTACGACTTAGCGAGCTAAACTGAACGGAAAAGCGGTATTGTCTTCCCTTACAGATATACGTTATTTCTTTCTGTGTGTCTGTGTATGTACTCTGTGTATGTACTCTTACTTCACTATAGATATTAACCCACGCACTCGCTGTCACGTATTCCATGCATTTCATACCATTAGTCCAATTTTTCAATCTTTTTACTATTTTTTTGGTGAGTTCGTTAACATCATCCATTTATGGTATACACATAGAATTACAGGTTTCAAATTCGGAAGGTCTGAAAGAAGAGTTCAAACTTTTGGGACCGGATAAATATCTTGGTACACATGTATATGAGTTGGTCCCAAATTCTCGAACACTTTTCTCCTACGCTTCAGCGGATAGTTTCATTTCCGTAGAAGAGAGTTTGTTGAATTTCAATGTATTTGATTCAATGGATTTCAATCGTAACGAAGAAAACAATCGTTATGAAATATTACCTTAAGGAGCGCGTGAACCATTACGTCGTTCTGAGGAAGTAGAGCGACAGATTTACTCGGAGGAATCGGAATCTGATTCGGCAGCAGCTGCAGGTGCTGGTGGTGGGGGTTCCGGCGCTTCCGGTATCTTCTTTGCCATCGTAGCTGCTGAGTAAGCACCAGGACCTTCGCCCTGTGTATGTTCTATGCCCACCCTGGAATCATTTTATATTTAAACATTCTATTCTCCATTCTAATCAACTAGTATCATTACTATTTTGTATTACCTGTACTCATGGCGTGAAAGATTGCGCACGTATTTCTCCGGAGGAGCATCACTGTCACTGTTTTGGAGGCTGACGCTTCTGGCGGTAGTGTGGGACACCTGGGTAGCTGGCATCGTGAATTCCACGTAACAGTACTCGGACAGATTGTCAGGTATCTGGTCGTACGAGGTCAGAGCCATACGACAGACTAGCTGATGGGTTGTGTAGGCTCCTGCAAGTATCATCGATTAATAGCTGGCCGCTAAATCCAATAAAGAGGAGAAAGCAAGATCCGGGAAGCGAATGTGCGACGAACCTTGACCCTCCTTTGGCAACCTAGGCATTCGCCAAACGATAGCACGATGTTGATGCTCGTACTTTGCTTGACCCGACGTGACCTCCATTAATTGAGGCTCCAGAGTATCCACTGCACCAAGGAACCTCTCGATACCCTTGATCTTTCCTGTCCTCCTATGTGCTGACTTCACCGAACCATATCGGAAATGTTTCTCCACCCTGAATAAGTAGATCCAACACTCCGGGATGGGAAAACGAACCATCACATCCTCGCAAGGTATCTGGCCTAATTTCCGGGATGCAAAACCCGGTACCAATATGTCTGCCCTTAATTCTACCTGTTAAATTAGGTAAAAATGTCATTGAATTCATGAAGAAACTAGATGTGGGTATTTTGAACTTTTTAACAGCTGTAAGAATGTTAGTCAGGCGTAGAAGAATTATTACCTTGTTCCCTGTAACACACATGACCGCCTTTAACTGAAGAGGAAGTTCCCTGTTTCTGGGCGGTCGTACTCGGAATCGCATCAGTTCGATATAGCATGCATCGGGAGGCTTGAACCTTTTGATTAGTTAGTGCAAATAGACATTTATGTTAGTAGAAGTTAGCAGGATATAAAAACTTGGAAGATCTCATGTTAATTGGAACGTACTTTATAATCCTCGACTTTTCATATTCGTCCTGTTGGACGCACGAATGGAACTCTACGTTCTCGAGACGTATCCATTCTTCAGTCACCACGGGGATGATATCATGCCTTCCGACTACTTCCTTTCCTTGACGCCACATGTCATTAATGCCCAGTTCGATATCAGGCATTCCTGAATAATAAAAGATAAAATATATTCAAGAAAGTTCTATTGTTATTTGTTAGTGGTAAGAATTATTAAAAACTATGTGAGTACCTGACAAGAAGCCCAAGAAGAAGAGACGAACTCTTGCTATCTGCTTCTCCACGAAACCTTCGTAATTCTGTTCAACATAAAGCTCGTCCACCACTGTTACCTGGACTTCTTCCATTTTGTAAGTAAGAGCTCGGTCCCTGTGGGCTGATAATCTGAAGAGAGCTTCTTCTACAGTAACTGAGAACTGTTTCATATCCTCGAAGCAAAGGGAACCGAATTTAAACAGCTCAGAGATTTGTGGAGCATGTTCCACAGGGAGACCTAATTTCTTTAGATCACTGCCGAACTCTTTCACTCCTTGATAATCGCCTTGAATAGCATAGGCTGCAAATTGGCTAAGTTTATTTGTTAATCTCTCGGCTTTCGTGACTTGACCAGGCCGAACTCCAGGACGTTCTTTGTAGAAGATGTATTGAAGCTTGACGGTGAAGATCTTTCCGTATTGGTCGTACTGCTGTGCACCAATATCGGAGACGGAATAGCAAGCCAAAAGAGGCAGCTCTTGGAATGGATCCTTGTCATCCTTGTTATTTAATAACTGAAGAACAGGGCTATCACCCTGACACACCAACTTCACAAAGATCTTTTTCCAGAATCTTTGAGCAGCTAGTTTCTTTTTATTCGGCTGTCTGATCTGCATTTCCCATCCCTCACCCGCAAACATCACTCTTGGGAAATCTTCCAATGGCTGAGTGGTATCCTCGTCGAATAATGGAGTCGGAGGTGTTTCTTGAGAGTCCGTCCTAGTCATTTCAGGTTGAGCCGCTTCTGTCACAGGTACAGCATCTTGCGCGAATCCAGATTTATCGAAAGGATTGAATCTAGGAGAAGTGTCTGCGAAAGCAGTATTCTGTGGACTCTTTGGCGGTGGTGCAAGGGCTGGTACAGAACCACCCTCTGCCGGAACAGCTTCTCCTTCTTTAGGCCTTTAAAGATAATATTTGTAAATAACATTCTTATTTGTGCCCTTTTAAAAATAATTAAAATACACAACGTACTTAATGAATACACTGAAATCTGGTCCTTCATCAGATTCCCCAGATTCAGATCTCTTTACAACAGGTGGAGGTGGTGGTGGTGCGGTCATACTGAGGAATGAATCGAAACCATCCGTATCTCCGAATCCTGTCACAGCAGTATCGGTACCCGTTGCAGTCGAATCGCCCCAAACTGTAATACAAAACATAAAATAACTTAAAGTTCCTCCCAATAATTTTATCAAGCTTTACAAATAGATTTTCATACCATCGCTTGAAGTATCCATTGCAGTGGGTCCAGAACTAGTGCCGAAGGCATCCAGAAACGGATCAGCAGGAGCAGGTTCAGCAGCCTTGTCAAACTTGGAAGCAAAAGCATCGAAGGCATCACCAGTACTTTCGATGGCCTTTGTCGTTGCGCTGAAACTATCCACTTGTTCCGTAGGCTGTTGTACTTCGCTCACTGGGAATTCTGCTCCTGGAGTAGGACTAGTTGGTATTAAACCACTGGTATCCTTTGATTCACTAAAATCGCCTAACAAATCAGAGGCAAATGGTCCTTGTGCTGGTTGTGTGATTTCTGTGGTAGAGAAAAGAGGCTCCGCACTCGTTGGCTGAACTGATGTACTTGTGAATGGTGCTGTCGTCATTTCAGGTGCATCGAATGGTGTTGTGCTGGTGGTATCTGCCACTGAGAAAAATGTAGCATCAGCTGTGATCGAAGGTCTTTGTTCAGCAGCAGCCGATGAGAAGAATTCTTCAGCAGTAGTTGTAACAGGCTGAGTTTCAGTGGTTTCTGGTTGTTCGGAGAAATCTAATCCCATTTCATCCGTCGGTTCTTCTTCTGCTTCGGATACTCCTGCAGTTGATATCACTGAAGGTCTCTTCTCACTAGGTATAACTTCTGTAAATTCTGATGTCACTTGTTCAGTAGAATCCGTTGTTTCTTCCTCGGTCATACTAGCAAATGGATTGTCCTGTGTCGCTGTACTGCTTAAGGGCATTCCTGTTACCAAATCTGCCGTTTCTCCACTCGGCATAGATGCTGTCGAGAAAAGAGTGGTAGTGCTAGTAGTCTCAGTGTTAGGTGCATCGAAGAGATCCAAGATATTTTGACTCTTCGGTTGTTCCATGGTAGGTTTACTATCGTCTGACATCAAGTCTGGCACATTACTATCGACGTCCAGGAGATCAGCGAAGCTGTGCTCCGGGGTAGGCGATGGAGAGTGCATTAAAGTTGGACTTGGAGTCCTGGTGGCTTGCAATCTATCCAATAGGTGATTGGAGGTGGCATCCATGGCACCAGTGACCGATAATATAAGATCTTTCGTATGTTTATGTGGTGCTGGAGGTGGTGGTGGTTGCGGTCGAGGCGGGGGTGGTCTCGAGGGTGCTCCTCGCCCGTTTCTCACCGGTGGTGGTGGTGCAGGTGCCGGGCTTGGCTCCGGAGGTTGACTAAATATCTCCTGAGGCTGCTCAGCCTCCGTCGACGTGTCGAACAAATTCGTCTCGGTTGTATCACTCGTAACGAAGATGTTTGTTGTCTGGCTAGTGAAGATATTGGTTGCTGGTGTGTCAGTGGAAGTTGTTTCGAACCCAGCATCCGTCGTTTCGGCTTCCATGCCGAAGGATGCGAAAGGATTCGTCGAGTCGATCCCCATGCTTGGTTGTTGATAAGAATCGTCGCTGGTGAAGTTCAAGAAAGGATTCTCACTGCCTCCTCCGCCCGATCCTGCACTTCCTGTATCCGTGAAATCCTGCAGGAATGGATTCGATGACTGTTGACTAGCCATCCCACTATTCGTGTCTGTTGGGAAGTCGTCCATAAGGAACGGGTTGCCTCCCTTCGAATCCATATTGACTAACTTTTAATTTACTATTGTCTTAAAAATCACTGCTTTCAATTACTCGTCCTGTCAGCAGAGAGTCTTTGCTATCTCTTGAATATATTACTGTTCCATCAATTCAGATTCCAAGATTTTCAATTCTGTTCTTCCCGGTCCTAGACTAGCAAAGCTTGTGTCGAATGGATCTATATCTTCGTCCAATTCCAAGTCTCTATTCTGAAGAGGTGTCAATACCTTCGCACCAGGACCTTGATCGTCCGTGCAAAGGAAGTCCTGTGATTCTCTTCTTTCGTCAGCCCTAGGATCGAAATCGTCGGTGTCAGGTATAGTAGTGACGACTGCTGCCAAAGTAATTGGATTGGCACGGGGTTTCTGAACTTCTTCGATGACCTGCTGCAATTCGCTTTCAAGGACTTTGAGTTCCGCCTTACCAGGCAAGATATTCGTAGCGATGGAAGTGTCGAAAGGATCCGTGTAAGAGATCTCTTCCTCTTCGATCTTTGGTTCAATCTTTGGAGTAAGGGGCTTTGCGTCCACTTCTACCTCAGCGTCCAGCAAGCTCTCTTGCCTCACTGGTTGCGCTTTTGGTTGACTGACTACCTCGTTAAACTTCTCTAGAAGTGATTTCTGTGCTTCACTGAATTTCAAGCTACTTGGTCGAATCGAGGCAGCAGTGAAGTCGCTCTGCCTTCTAACTGCTTCCGTTTCAATCCTCGAATCAAAGTCGTGATCGCTCAGACTATGCGATAACTTACTTTCCTGCTGGAGAAGTTCGGATTCTATCAACTTAAGCTCGGTCTTCCCTGGTGCGACTTTAGATACGAAGCTTGTGTCGAATGGATCGACGTCTGCCTCCTCTTCCTCGGTGGGAATAACCTCCTCGATCGATTTCTGCGAGTAGTATGGGGTGAGTGGCTTCGAGGGTAGTGTCTTCTCCTCCTCACCAGTGGCCAAGAGGTCAGGTCGCTGCGAAGGTGTTGGTAATTCAAATGCTACTACTTTCGGTGCTAAATCAAGAATCTCTGGTCTCGAGGTTCGTCTGTCGTCTTTATTACTCTCAATTACTTCAGAATCGTCCTCGTCGAATTTCACTTGGAATGCTGGTTTTGGAGTTCCTGGTGCAGGTGGCCGAGCTGGAGGTTTCGCTGCCACAGGTTTTACTGACTCTTCATCCTTTCTAGGATCGAAATCGTCGTCGTCTAAAACTGTAGTAGCACCTCCTTGATCTCCTAGTAATTCTTTCTCCAGAAATTTCAGTTCTGTCTTACCTGGAGGAAGTTCTTGTACTGTTGATGTGTCGAATGGATCGACGTAAGTAATTTCCTCGACAGGAGCGATCGGTTGATCCGCTAGTTGGCTTAAGTCTGTCGATGAGCCGCCCAGCAGATCTTTGTTATCCGGCTTCAAGCTTGAACTCTCATTTTCACCCAATTTCAGCAAGCCTGTCTCATAATCCCTATTTAATCCAGCAGGGTCTGTCAAAGATATAGAAACTTCCGAGACTGGTAGTTCTTGTAATTCTTTTTCAATGAATTTTAATTCAGTTTTGCCTGGTAGAATATTATCAGCGAATGTTGTGTCGAATGGATCTTCCTCGTTAACGAAAGTTGCTGCTTCGAAGCTTGCTTCAATTATTTCCCCTTGAAAATCGACTGCGTCTGTATCTTTAGTACCGAATGGATCTTCGGCTTCTTCGAGACGAATTGGTTCATTGACTGGTGCGTCTAGATCGAATTCAGACTCGTCCAGATCCGGGATTTCCTCTAGGATAGTCTTCTCTGTCAGTACTTCGAACTCTGAGATATCAATCTGCCCGTTCGTCTCTTTCTTCTCGTTCTCGACAGTTTCCTCGTTGGTTACAGGAGTCACAGGCCTTGGTAGAACCGGCGGTAATTTGGTAAGGTCGACTGGGATGTCAGGTAGATCGCTGTCGTCGTCCAAGAGAGTCTTGCTCGTAGGAACAGCCTCCGCGACAATACTCTCTGCTGGCAATTCAGACTCCTCGAAATCGTCGAGTAATAAATCCTGTTGGAGTCTGGGTCTGCCACTCTTGCTGATCTTACATTTGCTGACGTAATCGATGCGTCCTGATAATACTTCGACAGCGTTACCAAGACTAACTAATTTATTGCCTTTCTTGTCAACGGTCTTAAGTACTTTATCGGCGCTGGTAGTGTCGAAAGGATCGTCACCGAGTTCTTCCTGGGTAGGACTGTCCGGAATGTAAGCTAGTTGGACGTCGATGTTCTGGAGAACGTCGACATAGGTGGTGTCAAAGATATCTTCATCAGCTGATTCCTCCTGTTCATCCTCGTCTTCGGGTACCTCGACAAAGCCTTCCTCGCTGACAAGTGGCTTTTCCTCCTTTTTCTTACCGTCGAAGTCCGGTGGTTCTCCTTCGATAGGATTGCCTTCCTCGTCGAAGCCTACCCACTTCTTCGACTTCTGCCCGTCGGCGGACTCCTCCTGCTCTGGTTTTTGCTCCTCGAGCGGTTTCTTGCGTTGGAAGAACGAGGTTGACTTGATACGGTCGAGGTCACCCTGTGTCTTCTTTAGGATGGAGTCGACACCGGCTGTGAGCGCCTGGAACTTCCGCCACTCGTCAGAGCCGGCAGCGTTGTTGCTACCTTGCTCACCGGATTCCTCGGCCTTCTGCTGGGCCTCCGCCCGCTCACGCCGATAACGCTCGAGCTCCTCCGGCTCGAACTCGTCCTCCTCTGCTCCCTTCTTGCCCTTCTTCTGCTTTTTCTTCTTCTTCAGGCCCTTAGCTAGCTTGTGCATCCTCTAAGAGCTAGCGTGGTGCGCGCGAGGCTCCTGCCAATCAGAGATAGAAAGCAATACTTAATACAGTACCTAACCCCTGTAAAACTGCAACCGCCACCTTACTCACGATCTACCGGCATGCCAAAGCTCTCTTGCCCAGTATTCTCTATCTACTTTTCGAAGGAACGGTTTGGGAGGGAATGGTGCACGCTACTGCGAGAAGCAATCAGTCTGAGAGGGATCGGCCCTGCCAAGAAAAGATGTGGTTCACACAGCTTCCAAGAACTCCCTGACGCAGTACTCTACTCTGTGAACGTGACACAGAGTCACCGAGCGAGAGAGAGTGCGCTCATGACTCGCCGGCTAAATGCGTGGAAGCTTTTTTTAACGAGTTCTGCTGCGAAATATAGAACAGGTAGTCCAATGCTCGCGAGAACACGCCGTCGATATCGAACTTACCCACCCACCGGCCGAGAAACCGAGGCCTCGCGTCACTGATCGTCGAGTAAAGGAACTAGCTATTACCCATCGAGCCCAGAAACACAGTCTGATTAATTGAGAAATGCTTTACACCGTTGAGATAGGTAGGACAGAACTCCAAGTGGCACTAAGGGTCAAGCGAATTGTTATCTCGAGCGGTGTGCCTCGAAATCTGCTGATAGGAAGCATCGAGCTTTGGATTCTCTCTGTGCCGTGGGATCACTGCCAGAAGAGAGCGGCGATCGATCCCAGTAGCGTAGTTTGTGTCCCTTCTACCCTTTTGCCTTCGAAACTCTGGCCAAGTGAAAATAACACGCTTTTCGGTGCTGCCAACCAATGCTATCCTATATCCTCTCACCGGAAATTCTTAATGTTGGTCGATGAATTGTCAAAAAAATTCATTTTGAACTAGGGCTCTGGAATTTATGTCACTTCTGGTTTTATGCAAGAACACATTCCCCACCAAATTTCAGCCCCGGAAAATGTCGGGAAGTATGGAAAACATAGGAAAAACGTCAGAATGAGATAAAGTTGATTATTCAAGATGGGTTTCCCACCTGTTTTTAATACAATTCCGGCATTTCTCCCACTAGTTTTATGTTTTCTATCCCTTTTGTTACTCAAACAATCGATTTATCAAGCGTTCGTCTAAGTCCAAGAACCGTAGAAAAATCTAAATTTTGTGAACCACCCTTCCCGACCGTTTCAGGGTCTGGTATTTCAGGCAGTGATTCAGTATTTAGCTAGGAAACAGTGGTATAAATCCCAGAACCCCAGGTCAAAGTTCATTTTTTGGCCGAAAAATTCGTCAAGGGGTATACCCAGAAAAATTTGCGAAAAAATGAATTTTGAGCTAGAGCTCTGGAATTTATATCACTTCTTCCTTGATGTAAAAAAACATTCCCCACCAAATTCCAGCCCCGGAAAATGTCGGGAAGTATGAAAAACCTGGGAAAAACCACGAAAATGAAATTTTCAAGATCGGTTTTCCATGTGTTTTCGGTACAATTCCGGCATTTCTCCCACTGGTTTCATGTTTTCTTTTCGTTTTGATACACAAACAATCGAAATATCAAGCATTCGTCAAAGTCCCAGAACCTTCGAAAAATCGAAAATTTGTGAAGGGGTACATATGGAAAAATTGGCGAAAAAATGAATTTTGAGCTAGGGCTTTGGAATTTATATCACTTCTTCCTTGATGCAAGAAAACACTCTCCACCAAATTACAGCCCCGGAAATTCTCAAGAAGACTTGAAAACGTGGAAGAAACCGTCAGAATTAGACGAAATTCTGACGGTTACAATCCACGCCATTCCGTTACATCACTGTGAATGCCAGCGAAAATTCCATACCATATTTCCATTAGCACACTAATGCCGGATTGAATTAACCGGCAGATGTCGATCGATGACGACGTCCAATTTCTACAGGCGGCTTAACATGGGATTACAGCGATAGGTGGCATCATGCGCCGAGTGGAAGTCGAGGTTTTACGTTCTACTGGTGGAAGGTGGTGTCTGCCTGGAAAATCCATAAACGGCCAGTGATGTATATGGCGTAGAGTGGCGGTGTGTTTCCTGGGTATCAGGCAATCGGGGCGCACGTGCTCGACATTATAGGCGAAGGGTGCCTTGGCGAGTCCGTGTGCCAACAAACGCTTGCTCGTGGGTCACCGGGTTTCAAGCCAATCCCAGAAGCAATACTTTGCTCTATCTTCTCTCTCTCTCTTTCTCTCTATTCTATACACAGTGCTTCTCCATCTCTGCCCGAAAAGGGCGACATGTACGTAGGCGGATACGCGACTCTGCCAGGCTGCATCTGTGTCACGAAAGTACAATCGATAGCCAAGAATGACTGGCCCGAACAAGCTTCAACTTTCCCGTAGGAAAAGCACCCTTACTAACCAGACACGCAAACTCCCCTTCGGTGCATCTGCACCGGGAAACAAGTGGCTGAGGGAACCTGCCATTTCTACCTATCCTAACCTAGTGAATCCAAACCAATGGGGATACCGCTTTAAGAGGGACTCACAAATGAACTCGCTCGTTATTGCTCGCCAGTGCGTTAATTAAATTCTCCCCGAATACTCCCGGCTGGAATATCGATTGCCCGGGAGCCGCGCGTCTCCATGAACCCGGCCGAACACTTGTTACGAAGCCGAGAAACTACCGAGGGAATAACTCGTTCGATCTTTTCTATAGTTTCGTAGCTACAAGATCGAATTGCGTATAGGAAAGCTCTATTGCGGGAAGTTCGTAGTTATTGGATTGTGAAGTTCCGGGAGCAGGGATTTGTCTCAGTGTCACATTTATGCCGGGTTCGCATTGGGGGCGAAGAGCACCGGGATGAAATTGCATCATCGCCAGTTGGAGAGAGGGATCCGGTTGATCGAGCGACCAAGGGCGAGAGAGGCTTTCACGAGAACGAGGTCGTGAAAGGGGGAGAAGAAAAGCCGGGGAAAGGGCGAGTGCGCGCCTACCTATTTATTTTTAGAATAGCTGGACCACCTGCCGCCACCTTAAAACACATATCACCAAAATGCACGCGCGACTAACTTCCATCGAAACTTCGATATTCTTGAAAAGTTCGGAGCTGAACTATCCCAGGCGATAGGAAGACTTTGACAAGGGTGAAACCCTGGAGTTATGGCTTTCCAATCAGTGGACAGATATGCGCAGGCGTGAAAGCGATCCCATTGCCCTTTACCACATAGGAAGTTATCTCACCTGTCGCTCCTAACACACTTAATGTCGAGCTCACTGCCCGCATCTCCCAGCTCGAATCACCGAGCAATCAGAGCCGAATGCAAATTAGCTTCTGCCGCACCACTAACCACCGCAATCCTATTTTCCCGGTAATTCCATAAACAAGAGGGAAGGAATCAGAATAGAGAGTATTATAGATCGGCTAGTAAATGAGATTGCAACTGGACCGAACGGGCGATGGCGAGGTAGGTGGAAACGGGGGAGGCGGAACAGCCACCAATTATCGACTCTTCCAGGGAAATGGATGGCCTTTGACATTATCGAACTATCACTATAACTTTAACTCTTTTACAGACTAAAATCGAATGGGTAGAAAGACCTGATTCAACTAGCAATCTTTCCTACCGGCGGCAGTCTATCTATATAGGAAGCCAGACAGCCGGAACAAGTTCGAGAGTGCAAAATCTACTTGAGGAAGAGGTGCGTGCAGGAAGTCGCGTGCGGCAAGTAGTCGAGGGAGGAGGGGGAGTGGAAGGGGGTGTAGCGGATGGCGAACTCTACCTCGGGGAGAAAAGCTCGCTTCCTGTGGAGGGTGGCGCGGAAGGAGTATCGACCAAGCCCGTGGCCGGCGAGCAGCTTCATTATCGTCTTAGTAACTGTGAGTCCCACGAGCTTAGTCAGCTATATGCGCCTGGCTTCCAAAGCCAGAAAGTTTCACTTCGTCTTCACTCGGCAGGCACGCCAGGCTCGAATACTCGCGAGGCCGCTGCACAGACTGAGGAGGAAAAGAAGACCCCCAGGGAGCTTTCGGTATAACCAGGCACACAGATACCGTGACTGTGGGGGAGAAAGAGGGTGGCGCGAAGGTTGCTCTCTACACCGGGGGAAGCTAGCTTCCCCCCTGTCGACGGTCTACACACTCCGGTGCATTCCCTACGAATGCTACCCTAAGCGTGCTCTGTCTACTACAGGGAAGCTCGTATTTCACGCGGCAAAACTATCCCTTCCCATCCTATGGCGCTATTCTTTCGTGTCACATACATATTCCCCCTCTCACTCTCGAAGAGACGATCAATCGAAGATACACGAGTGCGCGGCGCGCCGCGGCGGGCGCCTACTTCTCGGACCCGCCGCTGGCGATCCATATTTCATTCGATTCACACAATCTCTCTCTCTTTCTCTCTGTGTTTCTTTCTTTTCTAGCGAATCGCTAGTGGATCTTAAGAATGGATGCAGGACTCTATAAAATGGTGAGAGAGTAATTCAACGTGCTGACTCTCTCTCTCTCTCTCTCTCTCTCTCTCTCTCTCTCTCTCTCTCTCTCTCTGTCTCTCTCAGAGCTGGTACTTACGATTTCAGCCTCATCAGCCACATTGGTACGGCGCACTTTTCTTTCGCGTCATCCCTGCGAGCTAGCCAGCTCCCTCCTTCCCCCTCTAAACCCCTTTCTTTTCTCTCGATCTAGCTAGCCCCGTTTCTGGTTACAGGTACCGGCACACGCACGCACCCACGCACGATCCTGGCCGATGGATTAATTAATTGGTATTGCCACTCACACACACAGAGAGAGCGGAGCCGGGGAACGGAATGGTGTGTGTACAGAGTGTAGAAACTAAGTACGGGTGTTTGAGTAGTGAATGTGTGTCTGTCGGTATGTGTCGTAGGTGTACCGAGAGAGCCGAGGAGACCCGAGGCGACGAGAGTCCGCTGGGGATGACGGGGCGAGACTGCGAGTCGGCCGGAACTCGAGCACGCGCGAGACTGTGTGTGGCACCAGATAGAGCTGGACGTGCCGATCGCGCTGCCTCCGACGAGCAAGGGGGTGAAGGACAGGGACACACCACTGATCTGTAAAGCTAGAAAGGGAGAGAGAGAGAGAAGGGGATGGATGGTTCCTTTAGACGGACGGAAGTGGAGACGAACGGAGAACGGAAGAGACAAGACACCAACGACACTCACGAAACCCTTGATCAAATGTCGAAATTAAAGGACGAGGAATTGGAAACTAATGGATGGGGAATAGAGGGGGATAGAGAGAGAGAGAGAGAGAGAGAGAGAGAGAGAAAAGAGAAAAAAAGAAAAGAGAGCGTACTCGAGAGAGACGAGGTTCAGTCCCTTGCGGATTAAACAGGGAGACGACGGGTTCGATGAGTTCGAATGATTTTGCGGAGGCGCGAAGGCCTTGCCGAGAGCGAAGCCGACTCACCTCGTACTCTCTCCTGCGGCCCGAGCTGTTCCCAGCATCGATCCGCACCCACCGAGAGAACTCCCGCTCACAGGAACATGCGCGAACATACTTTCGACGCTGCCATCCCCGACCCACCCTTCAACTCTCTCGGATTCCCACAGCTCCCTTGCACTCGTCAGTACTTATATAAGTGTCTCTCGCTTCCTTCTATGTCCGCAAGGCAGGTGGTGGCTCTCCCTTCCTGGTACACCCTTCTTATCGGCCAACATTCGGGGGCTTTCGGCGTCCCGACGCGTCGACACGCCACCACCCTCTCCTAGCTCGATCCCTAGTAGGAATGCAGGCGCGGAAAATGCCCGGCAATTCGAACTCATGAATTTCTGATGAATTCAATGATTGGAACAAGGTATAAAAGGAGTGGATACGGTGGGCGAAGGTCCATTCCTTTGGACAATCGCTTGAAATAGTTGAAATCTTTCGGCTTGTTTTTTTTTATAGATATCTCCCCCGTTGCGATGGTATATCATTTGCGGACTAAGCTCGGACAAAGGGTGCGATAAATGATAGCCCTCGTTTTAGACGAGGTAAGCCTAGCGGTAGGGTGAATTTCAAAGACCGCTCTCCCACGTTTCCCTACCCCCAACAGTGCTCAGGGCTTCCTGGGATTGATCGGCTTTTAGGGTGGGCGCATTAGGATCGTTCCGAGGATCGATTCGCAATGGCATAGACGTCCCTCACGCATGCCAGGATACCGGTGATGCGCATTGGATTATGCCTGGAACGCTCTCTTCTCAACTGAAGTCCATCTAATCCTCCTGATTACGTAATTACATAAGCCTATCCTTGCACTTCCCATGTTTCAAGCGTACGTACCTCTGGAACGTGTTTCCAGATGCTGGTTGTCCGAGAGAAGTAATATAACTTCTTCCAGAGATGATTTCGATGTGTATATTTGAAATGGAAAATCTATGGAAGTAATAGATGTTATATGGAAGAGGTTACACCGGAACACTGATAGTTACGTCCGAAAACTGAACATGTAGGTTCTGCGTAACTTCAATGAAGACTGCAGAGTCGCGTCCGCAAATAGCTTCTGGCGAGCGGCACTATATCTATATTTTAAATTAGATTGTGGCCCAAGGATGGAAGGACGAGATTGATCCGGTACACGTAACAACGCTCCAAACTCCAATCCCATCCTCGTATTGGATAAACCTAGCAGAGTCGTTCGATAAAAAATATTGCACATTACCATTGGCAAGATTCTTCAGTGATGGAAGTAACGGCAGGCTCAGTCCAAGCCGGTCTAGAATCGAGAGAAATTGGAGAGTGAAGAGCGATCGGCAGGCTTGGAAATGTTATAGTAATTTTTATTTAACGGAATATATAACAGAATGCGGAGGAGATGTGGGATGAAACGTCGATATCCTTTTTTCTCTCGTTCTCGTCTCACTTGCATCCTCGAGGAGTCGGGATGGGAGTCTTGGGATTGAACCGCGCACGTATATGTGTGTGTAAGTGTGTGTGTCTGCCGCTACCCCAGTCTCCCCACACTTCTTCCTTTACGATCTACGCGCGCGCGCTCGCTATTATAATAGTTTATATTCATCTTCTATTTACATAATACGTCTCAAAAACAACAATCTAATATCGCGGGGGGTGCACGCCGAGTTCGAGCCCAAGACGCGGTTGCGCTGCGAGTTCAGGTGTACATCTTATCGATCATTTATGTATATCGGTTTCTTTCCCAATAAATCGTAAACTTTAGCTGCCTCTCTCAAGCTTCTCCTTGCGTACATATATATAAATATCTATACGTCCATCTCGATATATATATATTTATATACACACGTATATATGTTTCTCTGGGAGTGTAGTATGTGTGTGTGTTTCTGTCTGTAGGTGTCTCTTCGTGTGTATTTATAATCTGTGCTTAGAGTCCTGTCGGATGAAAATATCCGCGTCTCGCACATTACAGTGCGTGTCGCGCTGCTGGCCTCGTTTAAAACACCTATGTATTTATTCCTTGACGTAATTCTAGCTTCAATAGTACATAATGTGTCTGTGTATATGTCTCTGCTGTCTCCGTGAACTGTCTATGTATACTTAACACGTCTCAACGAGAGAGTGGCCGGTCTCTGATCTCCCCGACCACTTTAGAATAGTTCTCCGTACTGGTTACGTTGCCGCGGGTGACTATACATGAACGCACTTCCATCTCTCGAAGCCTGGACATTTTTAACACGTAGACGACGATGTACGTTATTGCTAATTGAATTATTTGATCTCGCGCCACCCTTCCCCTTCCCATTATCATTGAACATCCAGCGCTGGCCGGCCAATCGCATTAAGGGAAACGAATTACGACAAACGGGAAACATTATGGCGGACGCGTGCTCTCGCCACCTCGTCCCTTTTATCTGGCAATAATTCCTGGATACAGCAAGGAGACGCATTGGAAGTCGTTCGAGTGGATGCTGAGGATGGCAAGAATCCGCATCGGCAATCACTGTCCCGTAAATGACGATCGTCTACGAGATCTACAACGATCTACACACGATCTCTCCCCCACTTGTGCTTCTAGCACGAATCATTTACCCCCTCCCTCCCCACCATCTTTTTCATTCTACTAAAGACAATTATACACGATATACCTCGCCGACTACTTCGCTTTACAGACATTTCCTCAGGGAAAACATCTCTCTCAGTTTTTAATGAAGGAAGCCTCTTGCCTCGAGCTACGGCCGAGAAACAAAACGGACGGCAATTAAAGGTTTACACATTTGGTACGCAGCTCGAGAGCAAACATACTCTAACATCACTACCCGGATTTCTTCCTGGGGACGACGATACCAGTCTTCCATAGTCACTTGCTTGCAGCCGCTAGCAAAGTGACCCTTTTGTGTGAAAAGCACCTGGGTTTATAGCTCGGGCTCATACAGCTAATAGAAACCTCGTCTACCTGAACCCCTCCTCCTCCTCCTCCTCCTCCTCCTCTTAACTATTTCGTGAACGTATACACCAATTGCGCGTCTGTGTGTTTACGTGCAGGTTCCCACCACGTGTAGACGCATCCCTCTTTTCTTCCAACAAAGTGTACATGCATACATTTTTTAATCCTAGAGATAGAATCTCCTCGCTCGAGATTGTACACAAGTTATGTTTACACATACAGGTCTTGACACACGCGTGTCCGCGGGCGTGGCAAGAGTAAAGAGAGTATCGGTTGCACGCTCAGCAGCCGGTGAGCATCGACCGATGACTTTCGAATGAATGAGGATGATCCAAGTAATAATAATAATAGTAACGACAATCTTATTTCATCTCTTCTCAATTTCTATACAAGTGCACAGATATTTACATGATCGATATTATAATGACAGATTCTTAGGTGCCCCTTGAGCGCATCTTATGTATTCTGGACATTTTGGCACATCTCGCAGTCCTTCTCTTTTCTATTCGCACGCGTACGTCTGTTTTCCTTCTCCCTTTTCCTTTTGCTACTTCTGTCGCTGGTACCCTTGGCACTGTATTTCTAACACGATCGTAGGATAACATCAAAATTCAACTACGCCTCCTGCGTACTGTGATATCTCACGTTTGAGTTCACAGGCTGGTCGTTCCGAGAAAGTTTGTGCGCCAATCGAGCACGCGGTTAAATGGAATATATCGCAAAAAGTAATATTGGCGAACGAACGGTGGTAGGATTCCTTGTCTCACAGATATCGGAGGATGATTGGCAGACTCCCATTCAAAAGACAGGAGCTAGCTAGGCTCCTACCAACGGTGGTAGGAGCCCACGACTATCGTGTCAATGCACGTGCCTACTGATTAAAAATACGACTTTCTTCCTCTAAACAAACACGACTGTGCCTAGAGCGAACGGTGAACCTTTAGCGAGAGTGAGAGAGAGAGAATGCTCCGTCACCATCGGTTTTAATCTATCTGACACAAATACGATAGAGTACGAGGAGACGCGTTACGTATGTATTATCATTACGGCCCGCGATATACTGTAAATTGGAGTCAAGGAACGGACGATCGCGAGTAGTCGAGAACAATCCACGGAGGATCGACGCTCGCTCGTAACTCATGGCACCAAATGTAACACGCGCGGAAGACTATGTCAAGCTACAAAGCACTCATAGTACTTGAGCCTGACAAGGGTTGTAATAAGTGTTCGTGTGTACATGCGTGTATGCGTGTTCCGTGTGTGTATACGAAAGGAAAAAATGTATAACAGGCACCTGTAGGAGAACCAGTCCTTGGAATTGTTATCAGACTTTCTTAAACCCACTTCAAGCGGACACCGAAATACTGGCCCCCCGGTCTTCCCTCTCATTCTCATTTTATCTCAACGACGATACGAAGCGTGCAAAAAAGATCGCTCGGTTCTCGGCCGTTACTGTTGTATCCAAGACGCAGGCACCCACTGCGGTTCCCTACTCAATGAATTAATCTCATCTAACAGTTGACTGTATGCTCGATCCGTGTCATTGTTTATGATGATCAAGTCCAACAAGTGGCCGTATTTATCTTCCATCTCACGCGCCTTCTCGATTATGTCCTTAAGCTCCTCCTCCCGGAAAGTCTCATTGTTCTTGATACGTTTCTGCCGCAATTTCTCGAGACTCGGAGGCGCTACCAGCACTACGTATGGTTTCAAATCGGAGCTGCGCAGGATCTTCAAGCTCTGCGGATGAAGGTTCAATACGCATATCTTGCCGGAATTAACGACCGACCTTATGGCCTCGACTGAGGTTCCATAGTATGCTTTCTCGTATTCTCCATGCTCCACGAACTTTCGACACAGGATGTCAGATTCAAATTGAGAACGCGAGATGAAATGGTAATCCTGGCCATCCACCTCGGAGTCCTTCCTAGGGCGACTTGTGTCTGTAACAGAGGAATCTCATTTTTCGATGGAACCCTAAATGATATAAGATTATTGAAATACTAAAAAGCAATGTTTCCAAGGTGTTCAATACTAACGAGGAATGGCTGCTGCGAAACGTTCGCTATCCTGCATCAACCTTTGCCTGAGCTCGTGTCGACCAATGTTCGGTGGTCCTATGAGAACAATGGGCCTCTTGTGGTCAGGCCTGGGGAAGTATAGGACAACCTCCTCGTACGTCAACACTTCCTCACTATCGTAATCTAAATGACCGAAAACATAGCGAACGTTCCATTATATATATACAAGGGAAACTCCACTCCTCAACAAGTATAGGTACGCCGGAATGAAAGCAATTACCATCAATGGCAGTTGTCGGGTATTGTGGATATCCGTCATCATTATAATTCGCGCCAGACTTGCTTCTCTTCTTCTTCTTTGGATTCTTCCTGGCGCAGAGTAGAGTGCTCGACTTCTTCGAACCTCGTTCCGTCGACTTGTCGCCGGCGATTGTCTGCTTCATGGATTCTCTCCTAATGGCACAACAATGAAATACATACTTCTCTCTGAAATACAATGCAACTGTAGTATGTAAACTTGTAATGATATTTACTGATGCTGAAAAGATTTGCTGGGTATGAGACCAGCAAGAGTCTGATCCTCCTCGCCTTCTCTATAAGCCTGCCACCAGTTAGGATCCTCTTGCGAGATAACATGAAGAATATCTCCCTTCTGGAAGCTGACACCCAACTCCCGGCAAGGTATATACGGATCTTCCTCGGGATCGTACGTAAAATGTGCTCTTATATGAGGTGCCTAAATAAAATCGAGCGATAAAATATATTCAACGATTTGTATAAAATTGTACCCTTTAATTATCCACGTACATGATTATTTTCTTCCCTTCTATTCACATTATTTTTGTGAGTCGTAGGAGCGGGAAGCACCAGAAATGTAAGACTACCCTGCATGCCGGCGAGAATGTCACATACTTCGTTGACACTCTTTCCTCGCATCTCCACCCCGTTCACTTCGAGCACCTCGTCGCCCTCGTGCAGCAGCCCAGACTTATCCGCCGCGCCACCTCTCACGACACGACCTTTGACACCACAACAGGCTCATTAGTTACCAATTAGAAACTAGCGACATTTTATTCCAGTCTGTATTCAATGATTAGTAATAAAGAAATTTAAGAAAATCACAGACTTTCTTGTTGTCATCGAGTGAGATGAAAAATAGAAAATAGAGTAGTTTAATAAGATAACTAGAGGCCAATGCTAATTAGAGTACCTATTATAACGGAGTCACCCTCGTTCCTCACGGTGGCACCCAGTGGCTCGTTAGTCTTCTCGATTCTAATTACTTTGATATTGTCAACGGCACGCGAGCCCCTCCAACTGGAAGTCGGGCTACACGGTCTGCTTGGTGACGAGGAGGAAGGACTCTGCTTCCTTTGCAAACCATCGACGGAGGAAACTACAGAATCGTGAGCAAGAAGAAGAGCTTCCATGTCGTAGTTGGTTAAGATGCCTGTGAGCTCCTCCACAGTAGCTAGAGTGTCGGTGCTCCCAACGCCTGTGGTGGTCGACGTGGATTGCCATTTTTCTAGGATCTCCACACACTGCAAAATAGTTCCTGCATTCTAACACTGCTCTAGAACTTCTAGGTTGTAATGAGAAGACGCTAGGGTGATTACGTACATCTCGAGCAAGTCCAGAAGCATCTTCAGTGTGATGTTTAAGGATTTTTCCGGACCGCAATCTGGATTTCAAGGCATGGTGGGTGTCGAGGGCGGTTGCAAATCGTCTTTGCACTAAGAGGGTTCGAACCGCCTCGAGTTCCGCCTCGACTCCCGGTCCTGAAATACCCAGAGCACCCGAGATATTTCGCAGTTGGAGCTGCAGCCTCTCCAATGTTGCGACGACCTCTCCATACGCTGAAAAATGCAACATAGCTTCCTTGAAGAGATTGCTACCAACATTTCTACAAGAGGCAAGTGCCTTCAATCTTGTATGGGTTAGTGTCAGAGAAAGATTGGAACTTACTGAGGGGCCTGGGAGGCTCCTCGACATCCTGGACCGCGTTAACAGTGACATGTACTGGTCTCGAGGCAGTAGTGACCTCATCCTGAGCATAAGCAGGATTCTCCTGACCAGAGAGAATGGTGGCATGACTCTCTAAAGCCTGAAGCTTCCTCGATCCTCTTATAGAACGATTAAGGATCTCTTGTTTCTCTTCTTCGTCCTTCCTCTTTCGTATCTGCTCCTGTAACAAGACTGCTCATTAATTTCCTTCTTTCCTATTTCATTTACTTCCAGCTTCTCCTTCAAATTCTTCCTGCCTCCTATCTTCCGGTGTCTCGTCTTCATTAATTCTGCCTGACGAAAAAGTACTCGAGAGAAGTCGAGGAGAAGAGTGGGTGTGTTTGCTGAATTTTATCGATGAATCAATCACCGAGGACCGAAGTGTCTCGATGCAGGCTCGTCGATGCAGACAGTGTGCAATCGCACAATGTAATCAGGCAACCACGTCGTTCCGGATTATTTTCATGGGCACTGACGCACCAGTAGCAGAGCAGCAGCAGCAGTGTTGCAGGATGCGCAATTCCAGGACTGACGTGTCATTGGGTATTCGCTGCCTAGATTTACTTCCCTTACCTCTGTATCGTATGCATCATCCGCTCAGTGTTACGCTTTAATCTCATATCGACAGCCTACAGTAATATCCTATATGTATACCATCATTTCATTCGACGCTCCATCGAGTCGGATCTCGGAGAACAGGCTGGTGTCACCAAACATAGGCGACACATGCACCTGTAGAAACAGTCTCAGTGTTTCGTGCGGGAATGGAACTACCCTTGTGCACGGGAGGGGGGGAGGGCCATTACCTACCTCAATTCACCGAGCGAGAATTCATGCCACAGAGACATTGAAATTACAGGGAATGGGAGAGAGCGAAGCATTCAATGACACAGAGATGCTTGTTGCAGATATGAGGATGAATCTAGTGAAACTCAGCGATGGGGTGGTGCGCTCGGAATGGCCTGGTGTCAGAGAGAGAGAGAGAGAGAGAGAAAAAGGATCAATGTGGCACGCGCCAATGAAATGACGGGCAATGAGCTGCGACATCAAAGCACGTCCCTATCTCGATCGTATTTCGTGTTAGAGATACGTCGGTGATATCGCGGTGATGATGACTGCTATTTCGACGAGCTACGCCCACCAATGGCCTGATAGCCAACGACGAAATCACTTGGATGAAACAGCTGTTACCACCAGAGTATACTGCCTGGCGGGAAAAGTAAAAGAGGAGAGAGAAAGAGAGAGAGAGAAATCACACACGTATAGGAGTGGTGGAATTTCGATTTCTCTAAGTAGGCAGTCCCTCGAGGTATTATTGCCTCAACTCGGTGAGAATGCTTCAACGAAGCCATGTTTACTCTCTCGCCTGGTATATGTAGGGTTTCGCAAACGCCAGCTTTTACTGCTTCAATGGATTTCCTATAATATCTCTCTCGCGCGTAAGAACAGGGAAAGAGAGAGAGAGAGAGAGAGAGAGGGTGAGAAGAAAACTTGCCGCTCCCGTGTAGCCTTCCCAATGAAATGATTGCCAACGCGTGTGCGTGACTTCAAAGCCCGTGTGAAAATGGAAGAGAGTGCAAGAGACTCTTTTGCGATCATCGTCCCACTGCTCTGTCGACGAGGCCTGCCACAGAGAACGGAAGTGGGTCAAGGCAAATCGAGCATAACGATGACGAGGAGTGACAAATAAGAGTCCAATGTTATTAGAGATAATATTGGACGATTCAAGAACTTCTTTTTCTGGAGGAAGTGCAACAATATGTTTCTCTCTTGACTGATTATAAGAATATCCTCTGAATTAATATCATTCGTGTCTACCAAATGCTCCAGGATAAAAGCAATACTCCAGGTTTCCTTGCATCGTATCCATTTGATCGTGCTCCCCTAGGTAGACTATGAGTCAGACAAGTCCTAGCGCGGCAGAGAAACGAGATGAGTGTATGGTACCGTGTATGTACGTATGGCGCGCACGATTTTCTCGGCTCGGCCTACCTGGTATTTCCGAATGGAATGCAGTTGCTGCTGCGTGGGCTCGTTGGTGGTATTGGCATTATCGGTGCTCTCGACGTTATTGTTCTGGACGGTGGAGAGCCTGATATTATCCTTGGGCGGCCTGGCCGGTGCCCTCTTTTGATCCCGAGGTGGGATGGCTGGCTTAACCCCGTTCACACCGGCCTACAAATCCATATCGGAAAAAAAAAAGAAAACATAGCTCGCATTAATGATGCCAATGTCTTCGCCATCCAAGCTTCCTTTTGCTTCCTTTGCTCGCCGGCAAAGAAACGCACAACTCTCTACGGGCCACGTGTTCCCTTGGCCCTTCCAGGATACACTTCCTCCCTCTGCATTCTCTTCCTTTTCTAGATCTACTTTCGACGAGAAGTGAGAGAAGATGAAGACTTGGGCAGGGAAAGAGAGAAAAGTTTCGAGATGAAAAGAGTCAACGCGGGCATTTCTTTTTTTTTTTGCTGCGTGCTCGAGCCAGCTGCGTGCAAAGTCAAAGCTCTTCTAGGATAGATTAGGAAATAATAGAGGATAGTCAATCCAATCTACATTGCCATGCCTGTTTCGAATTTCCTTCCTTGTACCCATGCGTTTAATATCTCTACCTGATATCATACGACATCTTTTAAACTATTGATATTGAATAAAATGTTTTATCAATCTTTTAATAATAATTTCAAAGTATTCTTTACTAATGTCAAAGCTTTAAAAATGCCGTGGATATTCTGGCAAGCGAAGGATCAAAGCGATGTCAGTTTACCTGTTCCTTGTTAGGATCGTCGGAGCCCTGCCACCTGTACGAATGGTACGTACTGTTCTCCAGAGTGTCAGCGGGTTCGTCCACTACTTTCAACGATGCTCGATCATTTGAATCGAGTTCCAGTTCAATTGGACCAATGTCGACACTAATTTTACCAATGGAATGTCGTGAATTCAATGGATTTTTGGAAACAAGGCTTGAATCCGAATGCCAGGAGTGAAGCCTGGTTCGGAAGGAATCAAACTGGGGATTGTAAAGTTCTAGATCGCTCTTAGATGTTTCTCGACTGCCTCGAAGGCTTTCACCAGTCGAGCAATGTTCTTGCTCGTCTAATGAGCCACTAGCCGACGAGCAATCCGGGAATTTCGAGCGTTGATACTCCAGTCTCGAGTTCTTCTCATTTTGAGTATCAGGAGAATCTTCAGGATGAATCTTAGTTGCCTTCTCGTACCAAGCAGTAGAGAACATAGGAATATTCTCTGAAGAGGAAGTATGAAAGTATCGAGCTTTCCTTCGAGACAATCGTTCTCTAAGGGTATTCTGAGCATTCTGATTGGTCTCTCGTACGAAGGACTGCCGTTTCGGAGTACTCTCAACAGGCTGTCTCTCAGGTAAAACGAGATCCTCAAGGAAATCGGAAAAAGCATCTTCCTTCTCGCCAATGGACAATGAAGTCTGCATGAGATGATGCTTGGAGAATTCAGATGATAAATCATAAGGGATGTATTTGCCTTCAAGGGAATCCGAGATGAGGTTCTCTGTCGAACAAGAATATCTTTTGCGAGGTGTGAGTGAAAGGACAAAGGATGTTTCTGCCCAACCATTGGACGATTTGGAGAAGTTATCGTTAGATTGTCGTGCTAGGAAGCAGTGCGAGGAAGAAGGATTGCGGTGCGTGCTTGAAGCGTGAAGCATTTTATTCTGGCTTTGGTGATGCTGCTCTTGGTGCATGATAGAGAGGAAGCCGTCGAGAAGCAGACTCTTGACTTTGGACCTTACCTTCTTAGGGGTGTGCTTTCGGTCTACGGTACGCGGAACTACGTTCTCCCTAGCGTCACTCCTGCCAGCTAGCGATGGTGTCAGGGTAAGATCGTTCGGGGGAAAGCAGGGGGAGGCAGAAGCCAGGAGACTGGTAGCAACAGCGTTGCCATCAGCTGTGACATTGCTCGAGGGTATCGTGTCCAGGTTGTCGTGTAATCTGGACAAGCCTGCACCTTGGTTGCTTTCTCTACCGTCTCTAACAGGACCCCCATTCTCACTGCGCTCTCTTTTTGGCTCGAGCGTATTCTGCTTACTGTTGCCAGGGGTCTTTGGCGGAGGGTAAACCGGGTGGCACTTAGTAACCGGCACAAAATCCGCCGGACAATCGACGGCGACCTCCCGGTAATTCTTCCCACCAACAACTAGGAAACTCCGCTCGCTTTGCTGTTCTAAATCCCCGGAGGCTTCGCTCCTTAGGGTAGAGTAACCGCTCGAGATTTGCTGGTGGCCCATCTTCTTACGAAGCTGCCTCGAGGACGAGGAGAGTTGGCTCAATTCAATTCCTAGTAAATCGTCGCTCGAGCTCGCCCGGATCAATTCTGCCACGTCTAAACTTCGTGTCTTTACTTTCTGTTTATTAAGATCCGTTTGCCTCTTTAAACTTGTCTTCGACGTACTTTTATTACTAGGACTTCCACTCTCTGATTGACCAATTTGTACCTGCTGTACCAATGGATGCTTCACTGGCGAAGATTCCTTGGTGCGCACTGGTGTTTCCTGAGGTGCTCTTGGCACTGTGCATTGCTCGTCGATAAGCCTGGTAAGGTCTGATACTTCGTCAGAACGCATTAACAATCCTTGGAGGTCTTGCAAGTCCGCCAATCCATAAGCAGGATTGTCAAAGGATGTAGGCTCGCGACGTGCGAATAGTGGAGCGACTTTTATGTCAGGTACAACTGGTCTGCAAGGAGAGCCTAAGTCTATTCTTCTAGCATCATAAGTCGGTGAGTCTTTGCCACGATTCTTCGGATGTCTCAGAACTAAACTACTATCGAGCGGAGCAGTACTATCTGACCTTCCAGACGAACTTCTTGGACTAGCGGAATCGTCGCTGCAGGTTTTCAACATAGTCGGGTAATCCTCTTTAGCAAAAGGGTAATCGTCCTCAATGTCAACACTGGATTCCTTTTGTCCAGTACTATCTTCATTGACACCTTCGTCTTCTTCTTCTTCTTCTTCTTCTTCTTCTTCTTCTTCTTCAAAATCTTTAAAATGGCTCTTGAGTTCGGGCGAGCCGAGTGTCGATGGACTTTGACTATAATTCTCTGGTTCGTTGTTAGAATCGTTGCGAGCTACTTCTTTGTTCTCGTCCTCGGGCTGTTCTGGCTCGATCTTTAATTCGATCTTCAATATATTTGCTTGTCCGTATCGCATGATAGTCCGATCATCATGAATGCTGTTGGCATCGGTAACATCGGCGTTGCTAGCCGGATTTGAAAGCTCCTGCACTTGCAGGCTCTCGTTTTTAAGGTTTAGGGAAAGGTCGAGGTCGCTAGCGCTACGGGGACGGCGGAGCTGCTCGTTCCTCTCGTAATCAGGGTGATGATTGACGCGTTGGTGGTGGTGGTGATTCTTTACCTTATTGGGATAGGCCTTCTGTAGGAGGGTGTCGGGCACATCGACTGGTAGCTCCCGGTGATGGCCCGGACCGCTAGAAGCCCACATCTCATCAGGGCCCAAACCCTCCGTAGCCTTCTTCCCCTCCCGCGAGCTGCTGTTGTTGTTCTCCTGTAATTGTTGTTGTTGTTGTTGCTGTTGTTGCTGCTGCTGCTGCTGCTGCTGCTGCTGCTGTTGAGTATGTACGTCCGTCACGCCACTTGCGCTACGCCTTCGGGACCTATAAACAAGAGTAAAGAATTCTTTTAGTAATAGTATTTAATATTACATTAGTTTATATTTACAGGTGTGCTTATAATTGGCAGAAGTAATTACTTCAATTAAAATGTGCTTTGAAATATGTATGAATTTCTCGCTTGGTATATAATTACTATTGCAAGTGCTTATTTACATCATAGAAGTAGAAACTTGCAGATCCACCATAATGATAGTCCGATAAACACGTTGTCTCTAATTGAACGTGTAATCTGGACCAATATTCGTATGAGAATGTATCCGAGTGAATCGATCCGTTCTCTATTAATCGTATTCCACTTGATGCACGTACGCACGTACATACGTGTGCTTGTCGAAGAAAAAGTGTCACGGCCGCATGACCGATAGGCTTTTCAATCGCAGTGACGAATACTCATGCGTTCTCTAGTTTGCCTTTAACAGCGAATAAAGACTGCGAATAAGGTCGACGAGGTTGATCTGCAATGACGACTTCTTCATGCTCAACATACGTGATTGGGAGGAATATTACTGTGTGAATTATCCGAGCGATTATTTATTATTATAACTTATTTATTCTATGTTATAATATTGAATTTGTCTTTATTAATCGCTCGGATTAGAATTACTGTGAATAACTAGTAATTCTACAATGATTTTTGAATACTTCCTTGCTTACTCTATAAAGGCGCTCTTCCTCGCCAACATTGATCGGCAAAGCCTAAAATACTTGGATCATTAACTACTCAGGTCATCGTTCGACCAACTCCTCAGTAACACGCCGATGTAATTGAGAACACTGTGCGCGTCATTGGCACGCAATCCAATTTCAAGCTGGTCAGAATTACATGCTAGGGATATTGTGTGTACCATGAAAGTGTTAACTATTGGTTCGAGCGGAAATAAGCCAGGGAGGAAATCACGATGACAATATGTTCCGGTATATGAAACCCTTAACGCGTCAATGGCATTTTTCATTGAATGACAAAAATACAACAGGGTGAAAAGGTCGAGGAGAGGACGAACGATTATCGTTTCAAAGAAGGCTAACACCTACCAACATATATTCATATACATGTGTGTTGGTGGTATTATATATATGTGTTAATACGACAAAGGTAGAGATTTCTCGGTGAGATGAACGCGGTCAGGGTCCATATGTTCTACCCTTCGACTTTTCATCGATTGCTCACGTATAATTAACAACCCTTTAAAGTTCCACCTTTTACATTCTTCTATCTTGGCAAAAAAAAAAAGCTCTTGCTCTTTATAAATCATGTAAGAAGACTTTTCAAGGAATTCTTCACTACAGAAAAACAAGCTGTACCAATTGAGTCTTAAGAAAGTTGACTGATTAAAAATGGATAAAACTACGCTATTGTATTCTTTTGAGTGATATAAGGTTTTAGTTTCATCGAGGTTTTATCTCGTGAAAAATGGATGTTGGAAAACTGAGAGATAAATTCCTGTAAGAGGAATTTTAGAATTTCTGCCTGGAATCTGGTCGATTAAACCGAAGCAATATTAATTGAATTCGATTTATCGGTATTACGTGGGAAATATTTCGATGGAAACTCCCACGAATTATATTGTCGATGTCATTGCCGAGGACCTGGAATGATTATTGACTCGAATATACTTGGGAAAGATCGTCTATGAAACTAGGAATGCGAGAACTTCGATGCTCCACGATTCTCCACTTTACCAATGCTTTCCACCGCTGCTCCAATTACAAGCCTAGGATATAATCACCGAGTAATTCCATCGATTCGACAATTACAGCCGAGACAATTCCTAAAAAAAAAAAGAAAAAAGAAAAAAAAAGGAGCGAGTGAAAAATGGACTAGTAAAACTCGAGGAAAAATCACTGAAAATTCCAAAAGAGAAGAAATTCAAAGATGCTTTTCATCCAATTTCCTTGTAATAAGTCTAAATCGATCGAGAACTTCCACCAAGTGAATCAGGCTTTATTAAAAGCATACCAGTGGGAAATTCGAGTTGGGGGATATTTGAAAGACGATTTCTTTCTACCAAGGGGATCCGGTTGCCCCGCTCGTCTTGGGGAACCGGTGGGGGATGGTTTCCATTGGTTCGCCCTCTGTTTCACCAGAAAGAACATTGGCAGGACAAAAAAGGCCGGCGGTTTCTCGCAGCGACAATCTAACACGGCGAGCATTAAAAGCGAGTAGGCTCGCGTATGCGTGTGCGTGAATTCAAAGGGGCTGAGACGAGAGAGAAAGAGACACGCGTGAATTCAGCCGGTGCGCCAGTATATATATATATATATATTCGTAGGTGGGGTTAGGTTTGGTGGTTGGAGTACTCTGTGGTCCTCGAAAAGAAAGGGAGAATGCCCAGCCAGCAAACAAAGCCCGATCGGAAATACGAACGTAATACCGGTTCGGCCCTCGTACCATTGCTGGCAACCAACGAGAAAGAGAGTAGAACAACATCTTTTACACCACTCTTTTCCTTCTTCCAGGTATTCCAGCATATTATAAAAATTAACCCTTTCATCCCCCAAATATTGAATATCAAATATAGATTACTTAAAAACTATTTTTTTTTTAATTCTGTTTTAATATATGTTTCCATTGATTTATTAGTGCTTGATTGGGGTAGTTCTTGCGAGGAGAACGAATAAGATTCGGTGACACTTTGAGGGTGGTTTCGTGCGGAGAAGGGTCGGACGAGAAGAAGAGACAGACAAGTGTGTGATCGGACAAGGGAGAAACAGATAAGCAGGGCCGAGCGGAGACAAATAGAGAGCTGAAGCTGCGTGCATCCCAACCATCTACTTCGAGGAAACGAATCATTGCGAGAACCTCTCACTGACACTTGATCATTTTAAGGGACATTTTGAGATTTCCCTTTAAAACAGGGTTGATTTTCAAAGGGTTGCCAGGAACTCCCTTCGACGGGGCACTTAATGAATTAATTAAATAAAATAGTCTTAAAGAGTCTGTACAATTTTTTAACTAAATTTATTCTATAAATACTGACTTCTTTTAATTATTATAATTAATAACAAGTAGAAATTCAAGAAGTTCCCCGTCTGTTTCAATGTGAAAGAATCACAGACCTGATGGCATTGCGCCTCTTCAGGACCCGAACCCTCTTCGGCTGTCTCTCGCGTGGCGCGGTCCGCATTAGGAACTCGCTAGAATCATGATTTTTTATCCTAACTAAATAAAAGAATTCTAGACTCTATTTATTCCCATCCCGGTGAACTAAAAATCTTATTATTTCCAATGAATTTATTATTATTTGTTTTTCAATTCTATAATCCTTCTGTTTACTTAGCTAGCGCGTGTTAAACGGAACACTCCGATTCAAAAGCAACCGTCGGCACTTTTCTTATCGGTTGTCTTTCCTTCGATTACGAGTGCGCGCCGGCTTCTGTTACTCAGATTAGAAACCAACCCATCGCGCACAGCTAAGAAACCCGTGCAAACAACAAGCAAAACCACTGTATCACAGGAAAAAGCTTTTTAACCTGTTAGAATTCAACACCATTTCAGTTGGCCAGCGAATCTTTTCAACTAGACTAACACGAAACTATGCAGTCCACTCTATAAACACACACCGGATGTAAGACAGGAAATCGAGTTGCGCCACTCGCACCAGTGAACAGTGCACGTAACGCCAAGGAATTTCGAATATCTACGAATTATTCGTTCAATACTTATTCCTTAAAATTGAACTCCTTAAAAATCCCTAAAACACATTTACAAGACTTTGTGCTTTCAAAAGATACAAATTAAGTAAAAAAAAAAAAAAAAAAATGCTAAAATATACTAAACATATATCAGCAATTTAAATATTTGCGAATCACTAGTTGAATAATTATTCCTTCTTAGATTTAAAGACCCTAAAATCCCTGAACAGGTTTACAAGAGACTTTCAACGGTTTCAGAGGGTAGATATTGAAGGGGAAAATTCTGAGAAAAATTCTGGGTTCTCTTAGGGGGCCCAGGTAGTTTCTCGCCGATTGCCTCTTGGAATTCCTGTGTTAAGCAGAGTGTATAGAGGATCAACCATCAGGTGGATGCGTCCCTGAGATACGAGATGGTCTACCTGCGCCAGGTAAGCGCAGGGCTGCACAAACGGAAACACGTGATCGCACCTGCTTTCAAGTTGAGTGAGAGCGAGAGAGAGAGAGAAGAAACGATGGTAGAGAACAGAGGACAGTTGTCCTACGTGAGAACAAGTGTCCGAAGAAGTTTTCATAGGCGAGTCTCGTCTCTAGGAACGATTATATAACGCCGAACACGTCCCCGAGCGTCGTTCTATGGATTAAACATTTCCTTTTCTGCGACGTCGCCCACCTCTCGTCTACCATTCATCTAAGCGAGCTATCTTTAATAAAGATGCTACTATGAAAGAACATTTGTTTCATTGGAATTGACAGTTCCGACCTAATTTCAAATAGACTTCCACTTAGTTAAATTATTTACTTTTAATCAATGTAAACAAAGAGATTCCTCTATTTCGAATTAATAATTATGTTTGCAGTGATTGAAGAAGGATTCGAAATTCAAGAAGAGAGGTTTGCGTTGTATACGTTTGCTCGAGCTCTTTGCGGATGTTTAAATATTTCGAGCGCGACACACTTCCGGAACAGTAGCGATGCACGCTAGTTGTACAAACGGATGCTTGCCGATCCGATTGTCCTTTGAAGAATGGGACACTCCTCTCTCTCTCGTCAATCTATAATCATTGCGCAGTCAACACACACTATTCTGGTGATCGACGATCGATGAGAATGGGAAACCGATTATTTTGATACTGGGAAATCCGGTTGGATTGCGTCATATGACATAGGACATACCATAAAACACTGGTTGAAAAACCAGGAGTAATTCGGTAGGCGTGTCTCGCACTGTGTGTGTGTAGTGTGTTTCGAGGAATAGAAAACGAAAGAGGAAAAGTAGGGAATGACTTGGTTAATTAGAATTCGTCGAATTCTCTACGAAGAAACTTGGATCGTTACTGCCTAATGACTACTATTTTTCCACTTATAGATTATGTCTGTTAATAATTAAGTTTATAACAGATAAATCATCGAAAGACTTGATGTCTCTGATTGAAAGTTTTATCTTCATAGTCTTCGAAAGTCAAATTGTATTGAAATTCTATTTAAAAGAATAGATATAATATTGTTTGTTCAACCGGGTGGAAATGGTTGTAAGTAATGCGACATAATGCGATATCATCGCATCGTGTTAAGTAAGGTAAAAGTAATAAACGCGTTCGGAATCGTGTCGTCGTCATAGTCGATGAAACCTACCAGTGTAGCGTTTTGAGGATTCTCATGGCGTGGCTTCTTCGTCAACGGTTCGTCCTTCGCTCAATCCTCATGGACGACGTGCGTCTGTTGTCCTCTTAGCAGCTCGCGGTGATTCTCACTGGAATTTCAATGGCTCCTGCAGCGACAAATCCTTCCTAACTCTTCCATGTTCCTTTTCCTTGAATTTCCCTTCTATTTCAATCCTTCATCCCTCGACGATTCTCTTAAATCCTTCGAAATCTTCACTCTTCAATAAATCCTAGAAACTTCCTCTTCCAGAAAACACTCTTTCTTTCTTCAAAACACTCGTATTTCTTAAATACAATTCACTTCTACCGACCACTCTTTCCACGTACAGCAAAACCTTCTTTCTCTCTCTCTCTCTCTCTTCTGGTGTATTTAGTAGCACTGGCAACAACTACTACGAGGGTACCGAGAACGATGGGGGACGAGAGAGTGCCTGCTGATCCGCGGCAGGGTTCAAAGGCACTTCTCCACGCGCACTGAAATTCCTTCACCGGTAGATCACCTTCCACGCCCCTCTACTCTTCCTAACCAAGGAGAGAGGGATACGGAAAGCGAGAGAGAAACAACCCACTCTCTTTCTCTCTCTATCTCTCTTTACACGATAACTTTCCTAGGCAGTGCGCTTCGCTGTACTCTACTTTATGCACCCTAACCCACACTTTTCTAACTTTTATATCTCCGATATAACCTTACTTGATCACATACACCAGTTTTATATAATTAACTTCACTATTTTATCTTGATTCTATCTTGTAATAATCCTTGTATATCACTTTTCGATGTAATGTCAGAAGAAAAGAGTTGGTTATTTAGAATGGGGGAACGGGACACGATTGTTTCGGCATGGATAAGTGGCGGCGTGCCAATCGCCTCGTGGAAGAAGAGAATCCAAGGTGTATGTATGTGCATCGAAGAGAGTTTACCAAGTAAACCGAAGGAACCAGCAGAAGCAGCAACAGCAGCGCTGCTTGGATGCATGCGAGAACAACGATGAAGGAGGAGCGGGCGTATGCTATATCGCCTGGAGAACGCTGCTGCCACCGTCGTCGTCGCCGCCGTCGCAGCCGCCGCCACCACCACCACCACCGCCGCCGCTGCCGTCGCTGTTCCTTGTACCGGTTTTGGCCAACCAGCCGACAGCTATTCCGGAGGACTCCGTTAACCGCCTTAATTGCAATGCTGCAACTCTCATATCGCGCTTACTTCGACTTTTCCAAATTATCCTGCTTCCATGTTTTTCCTCCACTGATTATTTCATAATAATACACTTGAAGAAATATTTGTTCAGAGTATAATTAATCCAACAGAAACACAGTCATTTCCTTTTTGTCAGAATAATCCTTTTAATCGATGAATATGCGAATCTTGTATTCTCTTGATTCGTGATTCTTGAGGTTGGAAATAGGACACTAAAACTATGACCTCTCTCTCTCTCTCTCTCTCTCTCTCTCTCTCTCTCTCTCTCTCTCTCTCTCTCTCTCTCTCTCTCTCTCTCTCTCTCTCTCTCTCTCTCTCTCTCTCTCTCTCTCTCTCTCTCTCTCTCTCTCTCTCTCTCTCTTTCTCTTTCTCTCTCGGGGTAAGAGTTTCTTTGAGGTCGAAAACTATAGATGGAGAACGATGTACGACAGAAAAGTCACGAATGAACTCACGAGGAGGGCTGGCGTCCCTCCAGCTTCGGACTGACGTGAGTTTGTTGGCTTCGGTCTACCCTGAGCCGGCGTCCCCTTCCTCAACCGCGTCGCCCCTCTCACTCTTTTCTCTCTTTCCCAGCGCTTCTCTATCGTTCCGTCTCTCTCGTTCTCTGGTAAGTTGGATAGAAGGTGTCTCTCGTTCGTTCTCATTCGCTCTAAAGGCCCTCACTACCACTTTTCAAGCCTCACTGCTAGCAGAGTTGTTCCCGTCGTCTTGCGACTCGAACGTTACTCGCTCACTCTCTGTCTCTCTCTCTCTCTCTCTTTGTCTCATCTTCCTTCATTCCTATAAGTTTGACTCTGTCGCACCAAAGAAAAGACTCACCTTTCAGCTCTCCTCTGCTTCGTATTCGCTCTTTCCTTACTACTCCTCCTCCTCCTCCTCCAACACAACTCCTCTCCGTGGAACACCGCAAAGACGAGCTCGGAGGGAGACGCAGCAAAAGACTTATACTCTCTTCTCACCCTCCGCTAAGACGCTCTCACGATATCCTTCTCTTGCAATAGCCAGAACTATCTCTGTCTTTGTCTATTAGAATCTGTTATACTGGACACCGGCTCCAGGCACGAGATGATAGTATTTGATTCCTCTTTACAGATATGTTTAATTTAATATTATATATCTGTTTTGATAAATTAATATAAATTGAATAAATTGAAATTGATGAGTAATTTGTATGTTTAGTGTTAATAATATATGAATGTTGATTGTGTATGTATGTTATACGAAAATTGATGATATCCTCGATCAAAGACGCTTCTCTTTCTTTCTTATGTTGGCGAACTTGGTCTTTGCCAGTTCCTTCCACCAATCGGTCCTCCTCTTCAGGGACCAGGTTCGCCGACTCTCTCTCTCTTCTCTTCTCTTCTTTTCATCTCTCTTCTCACTCACTCTTGAATCGTGTGTCGCCTGACTCTCCTGCAAGAGTGCTTCGAGGATCACGTGGCCTAGCATTGAAGTCTCTTGCAAACTCTGCCAACGACCATGCATCGCAAAAGTCCACGCGTGTGTACACACGCGTGGTGTGTCTGAGAAATGCAGGAATAATACGCTCCTGGATAAGACGATATACCTTTTCACTACCTTCGAGGGCTTCTCTTTGGAATGGTAGATCATCTTATTGACACTGATTTCATTCTTGGTATTTGCACTTTCGATGTCTTCTTTTGTGTTAGTGCACTTTGAACTTTAATCATTATTTTGTAACTATCTTTCATATAGAAATAATATATATTACTATATTTTATAGATTACATTTGTACTTACACTTGGAACTTTAATAATTTTGTAATTATTTCCTATACGAGCCATTTATATTGCTTTCAAAATAAACGGCTTATATAAATCATAAATATTACAATATTATATATTATTTAGAATTAAAATATTTCAAAAGCGACTTAAGAAAAAGGAAACCGGAAGTTCTTATTGCCGCAAAAACAAGTTGAATGTCGAGGGATTTTCACATGGCCAACGACAGAAAGAGGATGTGGGTTTTAAGAAGCAGATCGTCCATTCCAGTGAGCATTGCACACGTTTAACAAGACTACTGCCATAGTTTCACGGCCTCTGCTTTATTTGGCTAGACAATAGCACTGCGGGAAAGAAGGATGCAAAAGGCGAAAAAGAATAGGAAAACGATTTGGGGCCTCGAAAGAACTTACTACTACTAACATACACATGCGCGCGCGCGGCAAGGTCCGCCTTTCAAGATCGACCGCGATTCCCAGCTGTCTTTCAAAAGGAGTTCACCGAGGCAAAATCGATTCAGGTTTTCCAGACACCGATTCACAGCGGGGAGGAAGGGAAAGTACGTCGAAGAGGGAGTTGGTAAAAAAAAAGGAAGAAAAGAAAAGAAAAAAAAAATGGTGGAAAGCAGAGAAAAGAAGGGAAATCAGTTCTAGAATTCGAGCAAGAGACTCTTATACGATGTACATCGACGACCTACTGTCCCACTGTCTTCGCAAGATGATCCAGCAAACCACAGGAAATCGTTCTATATCTTCTTCCCCTCTCAACTACTTCTCTTCTCTTTTTCTCTTTTTCGCTCCCTCTTTCTCAGACATGCAAATTCCATCCCACTTCTCTTACTCTACAACACTTCTTTATTACCATCCCCGCGCATCTATCTCACTCTTTGCGAGATACTCTTTTTGCAGTAATGCTACTCCAGCAACGTAGACGTGCGCGTTATATAAGAGGAAATCGTTGAAGCGAACGATCTTGTATTATCTGCTTCGTTTGCAAGCCCAACCAATTTTACGTAACACGTCAGCAGTTTATTTATTAGAAAATGATATTCCATTGACCAGGAATTCCTCGATGTAATTGTCGGTGAATTATTATCTTCAAGAATTCTTTGGTAGAAAAAGAGAAATCATTTATAAATGTTGAGAAATATTGTGGAAGAACAATGCAAGGGATTGTTTTCATTGTACAAAAGGAAGACAAAGGCATTTTTTTCAATCCTACTACTTGGCAGCGAAAGGCAAACCAAAGCTTTGTCGGTCGCATACAGTAGAGTATCGTTTAACTGGATTTCGGACTGGGTTGTAACACGTGCGGATGCTGGGACGAGGACCACCGAGTTATATGAGATCCGGTCCTCGAGGACAATGCTTGCCTTGTTCACTGAGTGGTAACAGATTTTGTTAAGAAGGTCCTGCGACGAAAAATCCCTTTTATACTCTTCGAGTCAAGTACTATGTTAATAAGGACGAACATCCTTTAGTGGTCCATAGAATCATTCACAAGAGTAAACAAAAACATCAAGTGTCCTTTAAAATTCTAGTACTCAAAGAACGAAATTTAACTATCTATCGTATCTGGCAAATATCAGTCAAGAATACTCAAAAACCATATAAACAAATTAAAATACAAATACTCTTTTCTATCGAAATTACTATAAACAATTCTTTATTTTCCTAGTCTAAAATCAGGAAATTCCAGTGAAAATCAAGTGTGACAGACTGTTCACGGATGGGAATTTAATTTTGGTGCGAATCACCGTGTGAGAAGACAGTTTGAACTAGAACGGATGCAATATCAGTGTAGGAAGAGGTCAGGAGGAGGAGGAATATCTCGGTGGTAGAGGCAATCACCGAGGGTGGTTGAGTGCGTCTGCCTATCCGGAACATGATCGAGCAAGTGGCTGCTGTCCTGACACAGCGCTGATCTGAGTCAGCTATCTCTCATGACACAGCACACTAATTACTAAACTCATAATCGCTCAAGTGCAAACCCTCCTTCATACTTGCAACCCCCCACTTTTTTTTCTTCCCTCTCATTCTTTTTCCCTTTTTACGTCGACAATATCGATGCTTTGAGGGAGAGAATTTCGAGTTTAAAGTACCAAGTAAAAAAGTGTCGCATCAACAAGTGCCTGTTCGATCTGCTCGTTAAAGAACGTAATCTAGAAACGCCCATGGCAAGGCCTTGAACGTATCTCTTTCGATTGTTCACTCACTATGATTCTAATATACTTCCTTTTGAATAACAAAATTGACACTATGAATTTATTATAATAATACTGTGCTTTTTATATTAAAATATATTGTATAAGTATAATTTTAACCAATTATTTCCAATATTAATATCATTAATCTTAAAAATGTATAATAAATAAGAGGAGAATTCAGGTGTAACTTTATTCAAGTTACCTGCAAAATAGAATGGAGGCGAAGTACATACTTGCTTTTGAATAACAAAATTGACACTATGAATGTATTATAATAATACTGTGTTTTTTATATCAAAATATATTGTATAAGTATAATTTTAACCAATTATTTCCAATATTAATATTATTAATCTTAAAAATGTATAATAAATAAGAGGAGAATTCAGGTGTAACTTTATTCAAGTTACCTGCAAAATAGAATGGAGGCGAAGTACATACTTGCTTTTGAATAACAAAATTGACACTATGAATGTATTATAATAATACTGTGTTTTTTATATCAAAATATATTGTATAAGTATAATTTTAACCAATTATTTCCAATATTAATATTATTAATCTTAAAAATGTATAATAAATAAGAGGAGAATTCAGGTGTAACTTTATTCAAGTTACCTGCAAAATAGAATGGAGGCGAAGTCGAGCCTGTCTGTGATGCATGTCCAGCATGCTCTGCAAGGCTCGCAAGATCGACCTCGGTCGAGAATCCTCGAGTAACATGGCAGCATGGATGACCTGGACAGGGATCGATCCCGTCCAAAATTATTGATAGGGTGAACGACACCGCGCGCGCGCTTGCGACTTGATGATCGTTTATTGACTCGGCGACGATCAGTACTGACGCTTGGAATGCCGTTTATCTCTTTGCCTGCCTCTGATATCAACTCTTATCTACTCCCGCTCCTTGTGTTCGTTGCCGCATTATCTACGAATCGCTCATCTCGACGATCTAAACTCGTGCGAGCTCCTCTGGCGCCACACGTTCACCTGCCAGCCAAGTCTCTCGTTTTTTTTCTTCCTCAGTTTTCAAACTCCCTTTTAATAACATCTTAATTCATCAATTATTATATTTCATTATCAAAATATATACTTCTGTCTTTCATAAGTTTTAAATAATAAATAACAGGATAAATTTTATAAGAATTATGTTACTTTAAATATCAAAAGTGAATTTTTATAATACGTAAATATGGAAAAACTGTCGAATATCGAATTCGTGTTGTTTTCAATGATTCCTCTTCCTTTTACCAGTATCCAATCAGTCTGTAGTGACAATACAGAGGACGAAACAATCAATAGGAAATGTACGATTGTGATATGTTCACCCTTAGTTGGACTTCCCACCCTTATTTACTCTCGAGTGCACATGCTATCTCTGTCGACAGTCAATTTCATTTCGCTGCCGATAATGCGGGCTACCGAGCAGAGAGCACCTCATCGGTGCAAGCGCACGCGTTACTGTTATCTATTTCTGTATGAAGAGAGATCGTCTGTGTATGTTGTTTGGTGTGGGCCAACAAGTGTCCTGATAAAAAGTGTCGGCCACATATGTTCCGCCATTAAAGACAAAGTTGGAATATAATACTCTCTTTGAGAATATAATATTTAATTTCATTATTATTATTGTCTTTACTAAGGATTTTCAAATATTAATCACTTTATCGTACAGATAACAATTATGTACTCGAATATAGGTTTTAGAAAGGTTTTTCTTCACCGAACTCGTAGATAAGATACTTCCGGGTAAACTAAGTTCGTAGTAATTATAACAGAGTGGTTTAGAAAATTTTTTAAAATTTCACGAATTTTTGAAAGAAACTGAAAGTATAATATGACAGATGCGAGGGTAACAATGGATAATTATATTATCCCCTTGCAACCCTCAATGACGAGCACACGCAATCATATTGTCCGGCTGTTCGAAGCCCACACGTAAGTACTCTGACAACACCTGACACGGAACCCCTCAGTTGCGATTGTACACACGCGATCCCTGACAACCCCTTCGATGACTCAGTATTGGTTGAAGAAATATCCAATAGCATAACAATATTATCTATAAGTTAAAACTATCATAAAAATTCGAATTCTATTTTGTCATATTTAAATGAAACAGAATAATATAATAATCCATTACAACTACATTTATCACAGTTAAAATATGATGATTTGAAACTACCGTTAACAATTCATCATACACAATCACTAATAATTTCCATAACAGCATGAATTTCATTGAAAATCATCCTAGATAGTATCATCTAGAATTTCAAATTGAATTATATCCCATCTACGAGAGAGGTCAAGTGGAACGAAAGCGCTCGACCTAATTGCACATAACTAGAGCATACTTGTATGATAATTCAAGCGTATGATAATTCCAGCATTGTCAATGAAATCCATATTGAATATATAGAAACGATAGCTTTTGAAAAGGTGATTCAATGCGTGAGCGTACAATCTCATGACAGAAGTAGCGCGTTTCACTTTCATTGGTAGTAGACGTGAGTGAATTCTCCCCTCTCTTTTTCTTTCTCTTTCTCTCTCTCTTTTTCTTTCTCTCTCTCTGTTCATTGGAACGACGTTCTTCCGGTGGTCAGGTGTTCGTCCCTCCGATTCATGCGTGGCAGGAAACGCAGGTGCAGGAGTGAACCGAACGAAGCGTGGTAGTTGATCTTCCAGTCTGCTCTACCTGACTCGTTTCGTGTCCTATGCGACCTGACCCAAAGCCAACTGTAAAGCCTGACTCATCGGAGTTCCCTTCCGTCAGGTAACAACCAACCACTTTTCCCTTTTCATGAACGAATCATCCCTTTGGTAATTATTTCAAATTTTAGAATGAAGACTTAAATGATTTTAATAATTTTTATGTATTATATATGTCTTTAAAATAATAAATAATTTTCCCTTTTCATGAACGAATCATCCCTTTCGTAATTATTTCGAATATTAGAATGAAGACTTTTAAATGATTTCAATAATTTTTATGTATGTTATATATGTCTTTAAAATAATAAATAATTTTCCCTTTTCATGAACGAATCATCCCTTTCGTAATTATTTCGAATATTAGAATGAAGACTTAAATGATTTCAATCATTTTTATGTATGTTATATGTCTTTGAAATAATAAATAATTGGAATTGGTAAACGTTTAATCAGATAGAGAATTCCTGAGTAAAATAAGAAGAATGGTAGAGGAAGTGAGAGACAAGAAACTAGACTGCGAATAACAAGGAGAGAGACAGTTGGAGACAGTTGAAATGTACGTGGAATTAGCTTAGACACGCGTTCGAGTATGTGTCACGGACTCTGAGTGGGCTATGTGGAGCACGTGTAATCGTGGAATTCAAGCGTTTCTGATAGGCTATTCTCTATTCGGATATTCAAAGAGTTAAAGATCGTACATATATTATATAAAATTATATTTATTACTTAAAAACCTCGTTAATTTCATAAGAATACATTTATTCTTAATAAGTTTGTCAAGAAGAAGAAAAAAAATATTCTACCTCGTTGAGAGAGAATAACGTTGGGTGCATAAATACTACAGCATTTCGAAGAGGTCGAGAATTATCACAATGGCATTGGGCTCAGACGGCAAACAGTCCCAGGTAGATTCAGAAGACCTTCGCAGACATTTCCACGGACGATGTGTAGTACAAACTACTATTTGAAAAGACAGGCAAAGAAGGCACATTCGAACACAACTAAACTCGAATTCCTCGACGCATTCGTTCCTATGAATCGTACGTGTGTGTCTACCATCACCATAGAATGCTAGATTACTAGCTTCGTAGCATTTCTCTCCTTCTCTCTTTCTGCAGTGAGACACGCCCTCTACGAATACCATACAACTCTGAAATCCTTTCGAGATTACTGCCACTCTTTTGCTATTCCTTTAACTTCCTCCTCTCTGAGCAAAACATGCTTGATCATCCTAGCAATTACGCGATAGGACAATTTATCAAACAACTGTCTAAGATAAAACACTTGGAATACAACACAATAATTTTGTGTTATTAACTAACATTCAAATAAATACAAAAGAAATGTATCTAATAATAATTATATAAGTAATTAAAATCTAATTATAAATTACCATTGAATGACAATGATAATACAAAACAGCTGAGGATATTCGTGTTGTAAGAAGTACTAAAATACGTGGGACCAATTGGAGATCGTTCAGTGCCCGGTTTGATCATCCTAGCAATTACGAGATAGGCAAATTTATCAAACAACTGTCTAAGATAAAACACATGGAATACAACACAATAATTTTGTGTTATTAACTGACACTCAAATAAACAGAAAAGAAATGTATCCAATAATAATTATATAAGTAATTAAAATCTAATTATAAACCTAGGTATAAATTACCATTGAATAACAATGATAATATAAAACAGCTGAGGATATTCGTGTTGTAAGAAGTACTAAAATACGTGGGACCAATTGGAGATCGTTCAGTGCCCGGTTTGATCATCCTAGCAATTACGAGATAGGCAAATTTATCAAACAACTGTCTAAGATAAAACACATGGAATACAACACAATAATTTTGTGTTATTAACTAACATTCAAATAAACACAAAAGAAATGTATCCAATAATAATTATATAAGTAATTAAAATCTAATTATAAACCTAGGTATAAATTACCATTGAATAACAATGATAATATAAAACAGCTGAGGATATTCGTGTTGTAAGAAGTACTAAAATACGTGGGACCAATTGGAGGTCGTTCAGTGGCCGGCGGCGATCGGATACCACAGACGTAGACCACTGTCGCCGACGTGTATAATGAACTTTCAATTAGTACACTCCTTCCAGCCTTGACAATAGGTCAGTGGCTCTCAGTAACGATTCGTGAGTTGCATCCTTCTTTAGACTTACAATGCCAAAGTGTTAGAATAAGAACGAAAGAGAAACAATAAAAAAAAAAGAAGAAGAAGAAGAAAGAAAGAAGTACATTTGTACGTGATAAGAATTTATATACTATAAAATTCCAATCGATTCATCAAAGGAATGCTAAGATCCTTTTTTTTTTTATTCAACACAGATGTATGTGTGTGTGGAAATAATATCGATGCACCTGTGCTTTAGATGCTCATCGAGAGACGCCTTCTTCTTCGAGACTTTCCAACGTCGTAATAAGATCTCCCTCTCGTCGACGAGAGTTCGGCTCGCGTTACAGAGCACCGGCGGTTTCGCGATCATCGCTCGAAAGCCTACCTAAACATATATATATATATATATATATATATATATGTATGTCTCTCTGTCCCTTTCTATGTGTATGTGTACAGTTTGAACTCATATGTTCTTGAAGCGTAGCCCTGTGAAGTGCTGTGTTTCTTGGATCTCATAGGTGGAATTTCGAATCTGTCATTTGCTAATCTGAGAATCTATTATTGTATATTAGTTTTTGATTTCGAAGAGTTAATACTTGAGAGATTCGTTTAAGTACCGTTTTTCATATATCAGAGATACGAATAGACATACTCGATTAATCGACTTGATGAACGAGCTGGGACTCTGTCAACGCTCTACCTGCCATCCTCCATTATTCCAGATATATATATATATGTGTGTGTGTAAACATATAGAAGGATGGACCAGCTATTACCGTTCGATCCACTTGGCATCGCCTTCCATTTTCCTATTATTCTCCAGCACCTGTGACTTCCCCCCCCCCCCCCCCCCCCCCCCTCGTATTTCTCTGACTCACCCATTCATTCTCCACTGTTCCAGGGGAAAAAAGCCTGACCCAACTTTCGATAATAATTTACTAACTTATCCAAGTCGAATTGACAGGGGAAAAAAGAAGTTATAATAAAAAATGGTGAGAATTTTCATTTAGGAAATAAAAGATTTTATAGAATGGTCTGTGTCTTTCTAGTGAAAAGTTGTTGAAAAGTCGAGAACGATTCGTAGAGAGAAAGAAGTGTGCCGACTGGGGGGGGGGGGGGGGGAAACAGAAAAAAAAAGTGGGGGGGACTGGCATCGATGAACTGACACGAGAAACAAAGGGACACTTCTACCGCCGATTGTCACCGTGCTACAAAAGGGATCAGCTAGAAGGGCTTGCTCGATATAGAAGTCTATGTATCAAGAGATCCAAAAGCATCAATGTCTGTGTGTAGACATATGTGAATGTCAGTGTCTATGAGAAGAAAAAAAAAGGAGCGGAAGAAGAGGTGTTCCATTTGAAACTTAGTTTGTAGTTGAATCAGAGAAACAGAGCTTTAATACTAATTTATAAATCATTTTCTAATAAATCATCGATGATTTAATGCTTATAAATTGAACGAGTATATTTAAAAGCATCGTACGATTTATCTAGTGCACTCTGGATTCGTTAGGAGAATGCTTTTAACAGGAATCGAATAGACTAACAAAGAGAAAGAGAGAGAGAGAGAGAGAGAGAGAGAGAGAGAGAGAGAGAGAGAGAGAGAGAGAGAGAGAGAGAGAGAGAGAGAGAGAGAGAGAGAGTGAAAATCGGATTGGTCGAACTTTTAATGGGCAGTGCGATAAAGATCGAAGCGTTATAACGAACGTAACTCAATACTGTCTTCCAACGTGCCATTAAAGCCCTCGGATTATTAGTTTAACTAATTTAGCCGACAAGCTTTTGAAATAATCCCAATACGCGCGTGTATTGGTGAGAGTCGACAGAAAGCTGACTTTGAAAGCTGACAATACAAGCTCGACCCAAATGACAGGGCCGATCTAATCCTCGATCTTGCCTAGCTGCCAGAGGAGTTAGACAGCCAGCAGCATTGCTTGTCAATCGAAGCAAATAGTATGCGTCTGACAGAGAAGGTGGTAGGAAACAGAGAGGAAATTCAGTGAGAGAGAAGAAAACCGGTGGCAAGTCTAGTACAGCCAGGACTGATCCTCTCGCGTTCGAGTGTGACGGCTGAATGCCAGACACATGCTTCGAGACACGTTTATATATATGTGTGAATGATCGCCTACGAATACCTTGAATACCTTCGCAATCTCTCGTCACGCGAATGTACGAAATTCGTTCTTATATTCAATTTTCTGTACGTCTTTCAGAATGTTGGTAGAGATTTTTTTAATATTTTAGTATGTGTTTTCTAAGTTTAGCTGATTTTTTGGAATTTCGTTTAGGAATTCAGTGTTTGAGTATAGAAACGTGTAGAAAATATGATATCGATGGTAGAAATACTGGAATTGTAGCGGAAACATGTGGAAAAGACATCCTGAATAACTGATTTTATATGATTTAGACGGGTTTTTTCTATGTTTTTAAGTCTTCTCGATATTCTATGGGGCTGAAATTTGGTGGAGAATGTTTTCTTGTATCAAGGAAGAAGTGATATAAATTCCAGAGCCCTAGCTCAAAATTCATTTTTTCGCAAATTTTTCCATATGTACCCCTTCACAAATTTTCGATTTTTCGAAGGTTCTCGGACTTTGATGAATGCTTGATTTTTCGATTGTTTGTGTATCAAAACGAAAAGAAAACATGAAACCAGTGGAAGAAATGCCGGAATTGTACCGAAAACACATAGAAAACGAAACCTGAAAATTTCAGTTTCGTGGTTTTTCCCATGTTTTTCATACTTCCCGACATTTTCCGGGGCTGAAATTTGGTGGGGAATGTTTTTTTACATCAAGGAAGAAGTGATATAAATTCCAGAGCCCTAGCTCAAAATTCATTTTTTCGCAATTTTTTCTGGGCATACCCCTTGACGAATTTTTCGGCCAAAAAATGAACTTTGACCTAGGGTTCTGGAATTTATACCACTGTTTCCTATCTAAATACTGAATCACTGCCTGAAATACCAGACCCTGAAACAGTCGGGAAGGGTGTTTCCAAAATTTTCGTTTTTTCTAAGGTTCTCGGACTTTGACAAACACTTGATAAATCCATTGTTTAAATCCCAAAACGTATAAAAAAAAACCACGAATAATTATCAAAAGACCTAGAATTATAGCAAGAAAGTGAATCTAAACCAAATCAATGTAAAAGAATAATACAAGGTATCCTAGAATTATAGTGTTTCCGGGCGGGTAAGTAGCAAGCGAACCTGATTCATCGATGCGTGAGTCAAAGGGACTGAAAGCCCCTGGGGATTTAGGAGGCTGGGTATCGCCAAAGATGTTAATGGCAATCGGTTCTCCCATGAATAAATTAATAGCAGCTTTCCACGCGAATGCCATGCATAATGCACTGCGGCGACATCGCCAGGACAATGGAAGACCGTTGAAGAAGAGGGGCTGGGGGGGAAGCGTGTTCGTAGCTCTTTGGGAGGATCGCGTCATCGCCATTACATCCAACTCTACCTCCGCATTTTCTTCCTCTTCTCTCTTTCGTCCCTCATCCTTTTCCCACTTCATTCTCTATATTCATCTTTCTTCAATCCACACCACAAACACGATTATACGTCTCAGCCAAACACCTCTATCTGCATGTCTCTCTCTCTCTCTCTCTCTCTCTCTCTCTCTCTCTCTCTCTCTCTCTCTCTCTCTCTCTCTCTCTCTCTCTCTGTGCGTTTTTTATTTTTTCACGCATACGTGGTCGGAACAGGAAACGCCATGGGAGAGTGAGCAATCGGTATTCCGTGGCTGCTCCGCGCGTCGGAGCCGATGCGACAGACCAAACACACCACATTGCCACTCCGCTTCTACGTTCCTTCTATAATTCCCCTCGCACGAAATTATCTTGTTTACTCGGAGATATTACAACAATACTCTGAACATTTTATAGTAACACCTATAATTATTAAATTAAATTCATTTCTGTGAAAATAAATATAAATTAAGAAAGATAGATTTAGAAGTTGAATTTGATACTTTTTCAAGGAATTTAAAGGGAGGATTAATGATAATACGAATATGGTGATGGTAGAAGCGAAGTCAGTAGAAACTGTATTAACAAAGTCACTTCCTATTATCCCTGGTAAATGGGACGTAGAATCGAGGGATGCTCTTTTAATCGAGGCGACTTTGGCATTGTGCTGCCGGCGTCCTTCGATTAAGCCTCTATTGTTCGATCGGCCAACGAAGAAGCTCTACTATCTTCACCAATCCTCTCTCTCTGTCTCTCTCTCTCTCTGATCGAAGGTGACACGTATCACGAGCAAATGGCACGCACAAATGTTCTCTTACAATCTGTTGCGTTTAAAAATTAGTATGAAAGACCTATCGAAGCATCTCCCAAAAATGTTTTGTATACCGAATGTACAGGATGAGTCACTTGCCTTTTAATCATCCCTTTCAAACTCGAGTTCGAATTATTTAAATCATTGGTACAATTTGATATAATAAATAAATGTCAGTGCGTGGGAAATACTCAGTAAATGCTCCTTTATATGAAAATTACTCAACACCGTATAATTATACCAATTTCAATGTCTTATATCATTGGCGATTCAACAGGAAATGAATCACCCTGTACATAATATTAAATTTCACTTTTTGTCAAACGACAATTTTTACAAATTGTGACAGAAATATTTTGTCGGATGCTGTATAAGAAATGACCCTTTCCTTATAGAATGCCTTCAAGTGCAACGTCAGAGATCCTTTGTATACTTGTGTATGTGTGTATGTATCGAAGTGTAAATGTGGGAAAGGTTCGGTGCTCGGTGCGATATCGATTTCGTAAATGCGAGCCGATATCCACGGCATCGGATAACGGATACCAGACCACCAATCGCTCTGGACTTCTACTACTCCCTGGATACATGCTGCATATATACATCTACTATTGCTCTTGGATACTCGCTTATCAGGAAAGCTTTTTTTACCCATTTCATCCCTATGAATTTGTATATCACTATCATTTGATGATCACTAACAAAGAAATGAGTTGTATTCAATGCTTTTTCATTATCTCCAATAACGAATGATTTTTGACTAGTAAAAGTATTTATAATAGCTTTGTGAATTATGCATTCGAATGTTACATATTTGTATAATGCAACTCTTGGCAATGCATGAATTTCTAGAGAGTTAAAATAAAAAGAAAACAAGTGACACGTGTCTTGGGAGTAGCTGTCACTATGGAAAGAGCTAGCTTGCAGTAGAATTTGTATCGAGAAAGAAACTAGGGCAGGGTTGAAGTCGATCAGGAAAGAAATGGTACAGGTTCGTTGCTGGCCATGGTCCAAAGAGTTTTTTTCTCTCTCGAAAGCTTGGTGCTTTAAGTTCTGATTTACAGGGTAGAAGACATTGCTATGAGAAAAGGTAGAGAAAGGAGGGAAAGAGTCTAGCATTCATTTCGAACCATTCACTTTGGTGTCTCGCGAAAATTGCCCGCTCCTTGTCAATGGGCGCATTCACCCGGGGAGAGCAGAGCAGAGACGCGCAGCATCCCTCGCACCTCTCATGAATAACACGCGAGCTCTCTCACCGCAGCATCTCTCCCACGGGAAGAGATCTGCAGTACTCTCCACGTATATATATCTCTCCCTCTCTCTCTCTCCCTCTGTCTCTCTTTCTCTCTAGTTTCTGCTCTCTATGTATCTTTCACCGAGCGAGAAAACAGAGGAGGTGTCTCGTAACAATTCCTAACTGATTGCAGTGTGTACCGTTCGGCAAAGTGGAGCGACAGTGCTCTGCAAAAAAGCAGAGACTACCGCGAGATTGGAGAAACCGTACGGACGACTAAGCATCCTCGTTCCTTTTACAGAGGGAAGCAAGTTGGAGGAATATAATTTCGAGAACCACAAGCCTTTCCCAATGACAAGTGGCCTCACAACAACACTGTACCAACGATGATGGTGTAAGCTTTAATCTAAGTGAGAAAGAAACCTCGATTTTCTTCTCAACGATTGAGAAAAAACAAACTCGACTCTCTTCTCTACCATTTTTCTCGTAACATTTATGATGCAGAAAGATTGCTAGGCAATTGGCAATGAACTCTGATGAATTCAGCTTGAAAAGGGGAGTGCATTGCGCTCTTAGTGCAGGGAGTAGTCTCAAGGTTGGGAAACGCTGAGCTAACATAGCTTCTAGCAAAGGTGCGCGCATGGTTTCGCTGCATCTTACAGGGCACACTGGAAGCGCATTGTTTAGGCTACGATACACGCTCACGTGAGCCAAAGATGGGTGTGTCACGAGCGTGAAATTCCGGCGGACCCGAGACTTTCTATACCCCGGCGCCATAATGCACCTCCTCTCTCAACCTCGACATAAAGCCAAGCATATATATATATATATATATACATATACATGTACTGATACTCTCTCAAGCGTATATGTTCTTTCGAAAGTGTCCCGGACTCAATTTCAATTTCCATTAAGTCTAATTCCATTATTATGTTAGTGAGGACCTGGGCGCATACGGCCAGGAATGGAACTACATAGTTGGAAGCGGAGTAAAGTCCTGGGGTGAGTGAGAAGCTGCCTGAAAGCATGAGTCATTTTTGAGAGATATGTATGATGATAGGAAAATGAGAGAGTACATGGACACAGAGAACCTACGATATATATATATATATATATATATATATATATATATATGCGGTACAGATTTTCTCCTTTGATCTGGTACGCATTATTAAATTTACTTTCTCTCTACACTGGATAAAGCCGAGAGGGGATGGATGGGCTCGATGATATTCGAGAGCCGATAGTGCATTGGGTGATTGCATTAACGCTATTATCGCCGTCGGCGCCATCATCACAGAGTACCACCAACCACCGCCCACCTCCCCCCTTTTTCGCTATAGCTTTAACTCTATCTTTCAATTAAGTTTCGCCCTGCGTCCACTACGTTTCCACTCGCTCCGATTTATTCCCACTCGCTTCTGCTTCCCTCCAAGCTATAATGTAACCGGCTCCATTACGATAATTGGCAAAGATATAATCGTCCAGCTTGCTACTCTTGCCAAGCACACATGCCTGCACAAGTGCGCGCTCCTTCAGCTCGGAACGATGCGCACAGCTCACCTGAACTGTGCACCTGAGTGTAACGGGGATATAGAACGAGCGTGGTGATCGAGCGCGCTTAGGCGCCCTGCTCGACGGCTCACCGTGTTCTCGCGACATCTGACGATAGTATGGATAGTTTCACCTTTTCTCGGATGACTTAGGTAAAGAAGAACGCCACGCTAGTAAAGTTCTCGGAGGTATCCATCATTTTGTGTACCACCCCTCGATTAATAAGTTTTAAAGTTTATCTAATTTTATATTTGTAATTAGATCGACTAATTTAAATATGTTTAAATTCCAGAGTTCTATTGATGGATAGAAATTATTCATGGAATTATATGTACCGATAGTGCAAGTATACTTAAAGATCGAGTGCAAAGTGGACGGAAGTGATACCACACTAAAAGCGGAGGAGCAAGCAGGCCTAATTGAAGGGAGGCCAAAGTACTTAACTGCGAGGATAGCTTGCTGTCACGTGCGATAGAGTTAGCCACTCACCTGCAAATTGGTTGTAAGTTGTCGCGCTTCTCCGGTGCACTCAGGAAATTGGTGTCGACCGCGGAAGACGTTGATGCTCGCGGCGACCTGGGGCCGCCCTCCACTTCTCCGATCAGGACCTCCGTTCGACCATTTTGGAAAGGGCTGCTCGCACGACGTTCTCCGATCCTGCCACTTGGCGTTGGTTGCTGGAAATTAAATAGATTATTCGTTAAATTATTATACGATCCTTAATAAAATTATTCTAATATTAAAACAATGAATGAAAAGCCCGAGAATTCTAGAAAATTGTACCTCGCACAACCTTGTCTGGTAGCATACTAATAAGAATGAACTCGGTATCGAGGTAATGAGACATCCCGACCAGGTACCCGAGTAACTAACGTACAGCCGACTCATTAGGAAAATCGTGACTAATCGCTAGGAGTTCCACGAAGCGTAAATTTTCACATGTTTACATAAGCGGCTTAAGATCCGTAAGGTCTTCGGTTGCCGTCGGTGCATTCGGGCGAGCAATGAAAAAAAAAAAAAAACGGTCTCACACAAAGGCACGCTTTTGCGTCGCTAATGCTTACGATAAGCAGCAACAAGTGCATGTTAGTCCCTGGCATAATTATTGCAATATTTTAAGTTTTCACTTCTGATGGAAGTTATGAATTCTGCCAATGTCAGAGGTTATTTCTTCTAAGTAGACTGACCAATAGATTTGGTTCCTCTGGGCAGCTTTGTTGTTTCTCGAAGTCCTTTTTATCGATGGAAGCTTTGCTGTCTCTGCGTTCTTTGGTTCCTTCTTTGCCGAATCCCTTCGAGACGGTGCCGTTGCTCAGCTTCGGTGACACAGCATTCGTAGCCAATTCCCTGGAACAGAACAGCGTATACCACATCGGGTTAATCGAGTCACATTACACGCTGCAGCTGGTGATTAGGGCCAGGCTGCTCGATATGCATCGCGATCTGCCTGACTTCTGGTAGGACATGGCAATCTCCACGAGAGGAACAATGCCCGGCGCCGCGTATGCACCGTTGCCCTCCGGGGCATATCAATCACGCCAATCGCTACTTGCTACATCCGCTTGTAACTGTACGTACTTCCTATTTGTGCTGCCACGCGCGTTTCCAGCTTCTCGTGCGGCCACTTGCGTCGACTGACCCTTGTACTAATCGGTGCCGAACGGTTAGTTCACTATGCTAAAGTACTATTGCTCTATCGGCTAATATTCCGATATATCTCAACAATCCCATTTCTCATTGTACTCAACACAATTCCTGTTGATACTTACTTATCAGCGAGTGTTACGGGGATCTGATTGTTCGTCACATCTTTGACCGCGCCGTCCCCGCTGGTGGATGGAGCGGCGTCGTTGCTCTGCACGGAGGATGGGGCCGCATGAAAAGAAACAAGAGATATACTCCGTGAAAGAGGGAATGAGAGAGAGAAAGAGAGAGAGAGAGAGAAAGAGAGGGAGGAGGGGGGAATGTAGAGGCGACGACCACGGAGGGACAAGTGGCCGGCGATCGAAGTTCGTTAACGCGAAAAAGCTGGCAGTGTCTTTCGGGCGCAACCTGTGGAATATACACACAGGGTGGAAGGAGGAGATAGAGACGGCCAGACAAACAGAGAGTGTCGCGCGCGCGCCCGCTCCTAGATGGAAACGGGAGGCTGCACTCGTCCAAGGCCGCGCGCATGATCGCCGCTGCCACTCACTCGCTCCACGCTCATTTACTTTGCATTCCTCGTATCATAATTCCCAGTCCGACACTCGGTGTCACTGGCAGCGTCGACCACCGTAACCATTTTTCTATCTAGGCGTCCTTCTACCTTTCATACACATCACCAATACGAACAACTATCCCTGGGAATTGTTTCCCTGACAATATTCGAGAATGCAAATTTATTAATCGTTTCTCTGTCCAATGCTTAACCGATGAAACTACTTGCGTAAGCCCGGTGCTTCATCCGACTGGAGTGAAAGGCGAAGTAATCTCTTGACTGTGTTTATGCGAATCGGTTGATGAGGATTCGACCAACTATGCCAACGGGTAATTGAAGATTACTCTCGGCGTGACTCGAGAGTGAGGTTACCTGCTGATGGAGGATCGCCTCGATGTCGAGTGGTTGGATCCTGCGGAAGTCTGCGAGCCGCTGCAACCGTTCCCTCGCATCTCTGCGCAGAGGAATTAACACTTCCTAGTCTCGCTTCTTACTTAACACACTTGCCCTTCATTATTCTCGTATCAAAACAAAACTAACCAATCGTAACCGAAACACCGGTTCTATAGTGTAATTTCACAAAATTCAATGAAAAGCAATTGCAAATGAATTCGAAACCATTAATGTAACAATGAAGAGTGAATAGTGGAAGGAACGATTATTATTGTAGATTGGAATATAAAATTGATGATACCTTTCGACAGCGATGATCCAAGCCTTCTGCGCCCCGCCGGCGGTGGGTCCGTCCAGCTCACCTGCGGACAATCGACAGACAATTGAGATAGATCGACGATTCTGAATGGTGGACAGAGTGCGCGTTGTCGAGCTATGAGGAAAATGTCGATGATCGACAGGGTGCAATATCAGGCAGGTTTTGTTTTACACGCGATATACCATTTTCACGAACACTCCTTGTCGATGGCCGAGAGGGAGGAGGAGGTGGTGGGGGTAGGCGAGGTGTTGGAGGTAGAGAGACCTCATCGGCCTCCTCGTCGTCTATGAACTTTATTGCAGTGAGATCGAAGTGCCGCCCGATGTCCTCGGGCTCCTCGTTAATGGCCGGAAATTCGGCTGACTTTGACGTATCGTCGATGGACTCGTCGACGACGAACGAGCGGGAATCGAGACCCGAACGACGCGAACAACCGCACAGGAGAATCCTGCGCAGCAATTTCGGCATTGCGAGGTGCCTCCCGTTGACAGGGAAGACCGGCAGAGCGAAAGAGCGCACCGATGTCTTCGAGAGAGAGAGAAAAGTACCGACCGACCAACGAACACGATCGACGCTTCATACTCTCCCTTACAAATCGGACGCCCGTGCCATTAGCGCACGCAACGAGCTATTGGACGCGAAGGAAACCCGAGGAGAGCGAGAGCACGTGTCACGACGACTCGGTACACTTTGGAAAATAAACTCTGCGGCTTGACGCCGTCGCCGCCGCCGCCGCCGCCGCCGACGACGTCGCCGGCTAAAGAGAACCCAGCAGCACATACGGCACGGATGGCAGCGCAGCGCACTAGCACGCATACGGCACATCCCAAGGGATTTATATTTGGAAACACGCTCCGCCGGAGACGATAAAAATTAACAGCTAGAGACCAGGACAGAGCGGGAAGAAGACGTGCCCGGAGTGATTCGGATTAGTCCGATACCTGACTGAAGCCTTTCTGATCTATTACAGTCACTCAATTACTATCGATGTTAATCATTAATCCTATTCAGGTTCAGTGTGAAAAAGATGCATGAACGAAATGTGTAATTCATTCCATAGGGTATTATACGAGCAGTCTTTTAGTAGAGCATTGAAAAAGTCGTTGAGTTAAGCAGCAATATGAGTCAGGCCTCGGGTATCCGGGAGTCTTCTTTCGCATTCGTGACGAACCGCCGAAGGAAAGCCTAGACGGTGTAGACTGTATGAACGGGCATTAAAGCTGACAAAATCAGAGTGGAGCGCGTGCGGGCCTGTTCGAATACAGCGCGCTACGAAGAAGAGAGAGAGAGAGAGAGAGAGAGAGAGAGAGAGGGAGAGAGAGAGAGAAAGAGAGAGATTCGCAATGGTTCTCGAGATGGTCCCTTTTTCCAGAGGGGCAGAGACTCGTCTCGTCTGGTCTCTCAGCGGCGTTGGCACGCCGCCAACACTCCGGCCGATCTCCTTGCTTGCTTTCGGCCATTCGGAGAAAGTGTACTTTCGTTCGTGCACGTATTTACACGACAACACCGGGCATTCCTCGATCTTCCTCCCTCCGCGACCGGGAAAATTCTTCAAGGTCGAGCGACTCGCAAGCAAGAGAACCACTTGCGAGGTTCCTATCGAGATCAACCAACACGCCTTTCTACTTGTGGGACAATTTGGAAGCGACTCAGAATCGTAACTGAGCTTCCTCGCAATTGGCCGATGCGCTTTCGAGTGGCCGAAATCGAGGCACTGAGTGTCTGCCAGCTCGGAAAGCGCTCTTCGCCCAGTTACCGTGTATTTAGGGAGATACTCTTGTCCAACACGAAAACCCTTTCTGCGAGTGCGAGACCGGCGCTCCACTCCGCCTAATTTCTCTGTGTACACGCCGAGGAAAGAGATGACGCGACGGAGCGAAAAAGAGGGAGAAACAGAGAGAGAGAGAGAGAATGAGCGACGAAGCGGCGGTCGAAGTCGAGAGACGCCTACGCCCTTACGGCTTTAACGTCTATTCTTGGTGAAGGAGGGCCGTGAATCATGGATCCAGGCTATGCCTTTCTTCCACTGTCACGACGCACGACTTCCTCCTGCATTCAATACTATCAATATCTCTGAAAAATAGAACTCCCCAATGTACCCAAGTATAAAGTTCCGTAGCCTCTCACTACAGTATTGTATACTGGAAACCAATCATTCAAGTGAAAACTTATCGACGTTTATACACTTTATATCAGTATTTTTTGTTCTATTATAAAAATAACTCGTGAAGCCTGTTTATGTATAAAACAATTATCGTCCCGTCATAAAGAGTACTCGGAGCGATTTCACGAGTCCCGTTCTCATATGAATGCGAGTTCCATAGATGGAAGTATACTTGGAACGTGACAACGAGGATCCTCGGAGCAACCAAGCCGAGTCTAAATATACGGGCTGTCCGTTCGATTACGTATCTCTCGGAGAGTGCGAAGGAGAAAGCCGAAGGTAGGATCGATAGCTCGAGGACGGCGGGCAGTTCGCGCGCGAGTAGGTGCGAACTCCCGGTGCGTCCGGCGGGTGGAGGCAGCGTGCAATTACGAGGATGCACATCAATTGGAAAGAATGCCCGGCAATTCCGGCAGAGAGAGGCGCACCAAGGCTCGTAGTGCGGAGTGTCGTCGCTCGGCTCCTTTGTCTCTCGACTTCGAAGAATTGGGTCAAGCGAGCAAAGTGGGCCGCGTTTGGCTCTCGTTTCCGAAGAGGACCCAGCGAGATCGGCCTCCCAGAGATCTCATAGCGTGAGAAGAGCGCTTAGTAAACGTCTCTTTCCCTCTATGCACAGACCAATGCAGGTGTACATGTGAGTCAGCTGTTATTGCCAGCCAAACGTCGCTTGCATTGAATATTGCCGTGTGCACGAGATGAATTTACAGCTCTAGCAGAAGATCGATTAATGAAAAGTGGTAGACGTGGATTTCTCACTGGCTAATATAGGCTCGCTTGACTAATACGTATTCGCATTGCCTTCTATATAAACACACACAAGTTAGCAAAGAGAGATGCTGAGCTCCAGCAGCGGCTCTTCGATCATGCGAGTAGTGTCTCTGGACGCACGGACAGCCGAGAACCTGTTTTCTAACTGTACAAGTTCCTTACTGCAACAGAGTCCGTAGGCCTACAGATCGTTACAGCCAAAGCGTATAATTTACATTTACACCTCGTGATTGCCCTCGCTAAAGAGAATAGCTTCCCGATAGGCTGTACAAGTGTGCGGATGGCCGCAGGCCGAGCTAAATCCCATCTTCCAGGAGCCGAGCCGCACGTACCGGAATGAGAGACAGGAAATTGTTTAATGTATTCAGGATTATCTCATGCAAATCCCAGGGGATCTTTTGTGCAGTGTGGCGAGCGTATACACTGTGGGACACGATGCAGTCGGATCCATCGCCGAGTGCTTTAAACCGAGAGTCAACCCCTTTAACACCCTTCGTTATCTTCAGCCTAAGCGAGACAGCGTCCCAGCCGCACGTGCTAACTTCTTCCAAACTAATCTAGCAGGATGGCGCCGGCAGAACTCGATAACACTACAGCGAACATTATGACAAAGGATATTAACTGACCAGTATCTTAGGAAAATAAATTCGATGCCAACTCTCATGCAAATCCGACGGAATCGGATAAGAACGATCCGACGGGCACGTGGTCCTCCTGCAAGGGGGCGTAATTTTCGCAAACCGTTTGTCAAGTGGTCTAACCTATCTACAGGAACGCTTGAAATCCCCTTTGAAGTGTAGTTACCGATACAAGACGCCCCTCAATCTTTGCCAAACTATCTAACGAGCTCTAACTCATGAATAAACTTTCCAAGAGCTTGAGAGCGTTATCGAAGGAACAAAGTTCCTCGAAGAATTGCATCGACCGTCGAAGAGACCTCGACTAGATGGTACATAGACACACGTATAGAGTGCGGGATGCTGGGATCCACCACTGAACGCATCATCTCTGAAAGGCGTCCTTAATGAAGTGATGCGAGCTGGCCTCGCTCTTTTTTCCATCCCAAGCGACGGAGCACCGAGGATTGGTTTAACTAGATCGGTGATCGCGCGAAGCCCCGTCGCTCAAGCTTCAACCACCGCTAGCATCCGTAACGGGGAAACTTCATCGTTTTTAAATATAGAGCGTGGAGATGGCCGGACGCCTATGTTTCCAGGGATTTATAAATACGAACAGGCTATACCTACACACTCCCTTCGGTCACGCCTGCATGCAGAGGCGCTGAGTGCGAAAACCTGACCCTAGAATCCTCGACTTTTCTCTTACTTCCAAAGACTGACACTATCTTTCTTGGCATCCGTGTCCAATGCCAATTATCATTATCGTCCTAGCCAAATGTCAAGCAAACCTGAAGGAACAATATCACGGGCAAGGATCGAGACGAGGGACGAACGGAGCTTTTTCCAGTTCAATCTCCATATTAATGGATATTTTAATGAAGCTCCGGCTCAGACGAGTTGCTCACCCGTTGGGAGGACGCAATGAATGCCTACATAGGAACCACATCATGGGACAAATCGCAGACTCGATTTCACATCGGTCACCGGCACTCCCGACGCCGGCACAACTATCTTGCTGGGTTGCGCAACCATTCGAAAGGACGGGTCAGAGGAAAACCGCTTGTAGTAGTAGTAGAAGAAGAAGAAGAAGAAGAAGAAGAAGAAGAAGAAGAAAGATAAGGCTGTGGGGAGTATGCGCGAGGCACGAGCCTGCAACGGAGAAGCAAAGGCAGCTTGCCTGTTTCTGGCGAGGAACGTACGAGTTCCTCGCCCATTAAAGGCAACAACACGCACTTGCTGGAAGCCGACACGCACGGTGCGCTCTGCGCGCCGACCGATTGTTGGTCTTCATCGACAAACACAACACTCGCCATTATTCGGCCACGGACAACCTGTGCATATACCAGATACGACGAGGAGAATGAGGAGGAGGAGGAGGAGGAGGAGGAGGGCGGAGAGGGAAGGAGACGGCACGTGCACACGAGTGGTAGTCGTAGGTGCCTTTTTATCGAGCGCTAGTTGCACGAGCCATGCAACGCTCTGCCGAGGCGGAACAATTTCCGAGGAATAGTTACCGGACACTGGCTGCGACCAACATCGACAGAGAAAGAGAGAGAGAGAGAGAATAACCGAAAACATACCAACAACTGAGAGAAGACGATACTACAATCACTAATGGGAGCATGAATTAAACGAGGGAGCATTCCGTTGATATGTAACCGTAGTAATTGCGTTAATCAGTAAGCGTTCAATTAACGCTCAGTGTACCCCTTGTTTTTCAGAGTCGTACATCAACCGGCAGTTTATTGGACGTATATCGGCCGCGCGTGCTAGCAGTTATCTCCGCAGCGCGCCGGTCACGTTCGAGCGTAGTAAAGCAAATCGTGCTGGAATCCGTCTGCGCCGATCGCTAGGTGGATCTGTGCCACCCACCTGAAAATCTTCCCCTGCAAGAGGTGCGTCTTACTTTCGTCGACAAATGTATGGCGCGCGCGCGCGCGACTATTGAGAATGCCTGCGAAATGAACGAACGACGCGTGCACCTTTCGCTCCTGCGAAAGCGCAGTTACAGCGGATTCCTTGGGTCTAAAGTTGCCCGGGCGGCGGAAGAGTTAATGTGTCACGTAACAAGCAGCCACGCAGGATGATGACACGCTTGTATGTTGCAGGATTATAGGAGCGGGCATTGCTGCCAAAAGCGGCGATATCTCACCCGCATGGGCTCGGCCCAACTGTTCACGTATGAACGTACGTACGTAGTATACGTTCGATGCAGGCTCTCTCGAGGAGAGTCAGTGAAACGTGGCATCGAAGTTGGTCAGAGGTCCGAATGCGAGAGACGGAAGGAGAAAGAGAGCAAGAGAGCGAGAGAAAGAGCGAGTGGGAGAGGAAGAGAAAGAGAGAAATGGAGCAATCACCTCTCGGCGGATCGTCCGGAGTCAGTGATCCCAATGGGAGAGAGAGCACAGTAGCACAGTGCGCCAAAAGCGGCAGGATGACTCCAACTACGATCCCAGGACTCGTCCCCCCGGGTTGACTCTCTCTCAAGGATACCAACGAAGCTGGATGTTCTCCAGGATGCTGCTCGGTATCCAGGCCACTGATACCGCGCTCTTTTCCGCCATCTGGCTTCACTTCCCGCACGATGCTCCGCGCGCCAGCCGAGCCTGCCACCCGGAAACAAGTGCGGTCCACACGCTCCGGAGGCGCGCTAAGCCGAAATCACGAGATCGGTCAAGGAGCAAGCGGACACTCGTTCAACTACACTCTTTTTCTCATACGATGACATGTACGTACACACAGGAACTCTTTCGAGGTTCTCCGCGTTCTCGAAAGCGTAGGCTCTCTTACAACGACTGGCAGACACTACGCTTATAAACGCGTTGCGCCGAGGCGTACGTTAAGGACAGGGCGGCTGCTAGAACAGAACCTGCGGAATGCCGGGGAACCGCTGACACGTAGAGACGACGGCCCCGTACTAGAGCGAAGATCGGGCCTGACAGCGGATACATTCGAAGGTTAGATAGCCGCTCGCTCCGCTCTCCGTGTGTGCCACCGCCAATCCTCTCTTTCTTTCTTCTCCCTCGCTCTCGCCGCCAGCTCTCTCTTCCTCTCTCACTTCGACTTTCGCTCGAGTGTTCTCCGATGTCCCCGCCGCTGGGCCCCCCTGCTGCACACACCTGAGCGCCGTTTACCTGGCGAACGGCCACGAGAACCCACGAAATCGACCGAGCACCTGGCACCGCCGTCCATTCAAATCCAATCTCAATACCCGCGCTCTATTAACACACGAATTAAACCCATCCTACCAATCCACACCCTTTCAACTAATGGAGCAGAACCCTATGAAATCCAATAGTTTGTCTCCCCAGTAAATTAGAATCTCCTAAACCAGTAGAGATGTCTGTTAGATAGAAAGTTAAGTCAATCCAAAAGAGTTTTACCCTTTCTCTTTGTGAAAGAGTGAGGCAAGGAAAGCTCAGCGACGACGCCCTTCAATCGTAATTCTCACTCTCCTTCGTTCTCTCCCGCTCTGTTTCCGGTAAAGTTTACTTCTTAAGAGAGGGAGGCCTCTAATTCAGGAAAGAGCGCATGCAATGCTTCTGCTTCTGCTTGCAGGCACGCTTGTAAGGCGAACATGCTCTCGCAAATGGAAAGGCGGACTACTGGATAGAATAGCCCCGGCAGGGGGAGAAGACACATAGGCCCAAGGGTGGCTTGCAAGAGGCACTCACCCATTTTATTACCGCTCCGTCTCCGCACCCGCATGCTGATGGTCCGCGACTCGATGCACTGCGAACAAGAAAGCCCGCCGTGATAGTCGGTTGAAGGGAAAATGCTCTCCTCGACATTAGCGACGAGGCATTTAAAAGAGAAGATGGTAAAAGTAAGAAAGAGAGAATGAGAGACAATACTACTTGAAGAAAAGTGATAATTACCTGGTATATATACCGGCAAACTTCCGAGTGAGTGGCATTTTCGAAGGTTCGTCCGTTAACCTCTAAGATCTCGTCCCCTACTTCAAGACTATCCTCGTTGTCGTCTGGTATGCCTGTAACAATAATCGAACCATCCTTCCATTCAATAATACTCTTCTATGTTTTTAATAATAAAGAAGATAAATAAAATAGTACATTATACATAGTCGTAGATACAAGAGAGAGCTTCAAGTAGTACGAGCCAACGTATGATCAGACAAGAGTCAGCATCCAACTGGACCAAATTGATGCCATTAGGAATTCATTAGTTTTAACAAGCATAAATGAAAGAGTACACGAATGTAAGCTCGTTTACAAATTATAAGACTTCCTTCAACCCCTCGAAAGTAAACATCCCCAAGTACATTTATAAATAAGGTTTCATGCTTGGTCGGAGTGACTTTCTCACATTGCTGCTCATTAAACGGGGTAAAGCGCAGACATTCCTAATTAAAAAAAAAAGAAGAAGAAGAAGTGTGCGTCGAGTATATGTAGGTGTGGATAGGTGAGTAAAAGTGGTGCGTAGTGTTGCGATCAACCGGAAGAAAGGGAGACAAAGATAGAGCGGCGGTGAGATGTAACAAGGGTGTATGTATGTGTGTGTGTGTGTGTCTGTGTGTCTGTGATTAATAAAGAGTGGATTAGTAAGAAAGATGAGTATGTGTGTAGTCGAGCGAAGAATGATATATGAAATGATGCATTTACGTACCGTACAATTTGACCTTGCCGTTTTGGTTGGTCAGTATAATAAGATATCCCCCTAAGGTTTCCTCTCGCATCTTCCTTCGATGGTAGTATCGACCTCGCGACCTACTTTACACACCGAGACACCAAGAGGCTCTGTATACTTCGGTAAACGCACTCTCTATCTCTCCAATTCCGATTCTTCCGCTCGCCTTCCGTCGCTACCTCTTCTTCTTATTCTTCGATACTTATTTCTCACTCCCTCTTTCTCTCCGCTTGCTACTTCCTTCGCACTTACGAATCTCCTCGTCAGATTGGCCGGCTGTGTCGAACCTTTCTCGACTCGATCGCTCTCAGCATAATTCTCGATCTGTCTCTCACGCACCAATGTGTACCATCGGTTACAAAGACAAACTAGAACGACCGAAGTGCACTGCACTGTTTACAATGAACATTTTCTTCTACCTTGCTGAAAGTTAGTGTCCCTAAAGTTGATGTGAACGATTACTTGTAGATCTAATGAAAAGCCGGCCTCCTAGGGGCCCCGTTCTTGGGCCCCGTTACATCCTCGTAAGGATATTTACAAGGACTCCTCAATCGAGGCAGCGATACAATTCACAATCTCACCACGGACCCTGGTATATTGATCACTGGTAGCTCTAAGTTCAGCTTCCTCCTGAATCCGGACATTGTCCTGGCTACTCCCGTAGGATACATCGATGAATTCACCTATTCTCTCTCCTCTCTCTTTCTCTCCTTCTATGTTTAGTTCTCTGTAACAGTTCGTGGATGATGTACACTGTCTCTTGGCAGTGGCGCGAGAGCGTTGAGATCAGCAGGATGCATTTGGTTATAATGGAAAAAGATGGTCCATTGGTCAGTCTCGTAGGAGAATCTCTCTCCCTCTCTTTCTTTCTTTCTTTCTTTCTTTCTCTCTCACTTGTCGAGAAGAGTTATCCTGGTAAAAGCACTCTTGCGCAATTCCCTTCTCTCTTACGATGTGGCAGAGATTGTGCTCACGGTGGTTGGTGTGTGTGTCGATCCCCCTTTTTCCTGGACCGTTCTCTCAGCTTATCGCAGCATCCACGGTGTTCCAGCGGGCGGATCGCAGGGGTTCGATCGCACTGTATAAAGGGGAAGGACAGAGAGTTCCAGTGGTGTCCAGGCACGATCTCACTGCACGAGCTCGGCCCGATGCACCTCGGCCAGATTTATCTCCGGTTCGTTTTCAACGCGCGCGCGAGAGAGAGAGAGAAAGAGAGAGAGAGCGAGCGAGCGAGAGATAGAGAAAGAGAAAGAAGAATCCAACTACGATCAGTTGGAAGGGAGTGTATCTTCGAAGAGAGCAAGAGAGATAGAAACTAAGAGAAAGATAGATTTGCAGTTTCCAGAATATAGAGATATTTTCGACGAAGAACTGGTATTCGCTCGATGAGTGCGAGATGGATGGAAGAGCCAGTGGAATCTCAGGGGATGGACACGCGGTCCAGATTCTAAGCGGCACTATCTCGGCTGGCACTGACAGTCAGCAGTCACGGATGCTGGAGAGTGGGCAGGGGCTCCTCTCTCACTGCTCTCCTGCTGCGCGGTGAGCGCGCTGGCTCGAGCGGAGGATCGCCGAGGATGGGTGTGAACTTGTGCGTGTTAACCGACGGCGGCGACGGCAGCAACCCTGACATCCCTCTGGGCCGATGGTCTCCATCCTCCGCCACGAAGCAGCAGCGGCGGCGGCGGCGTCGGCGTCGGCGTCGGCGGCGGTGGAGGCAGGCGGCAGCGGTAGTCCCGACCACCGCGGCGCCGTCGTCGTCGACGTCCTCGTATTCTCCTCTTCGTGGCAGCAACCACTGCCTTCCTCTCCCGCTTGCTTTCTCTAGAACTCTCTCTCTTTCTCTCTCGAAGCTTTCGCGAGCAGTCGACGTCACGGCAAGCGCCCTTCCACTCTGAATCCTACTACCCTCGCTCTGCTCCTGCTCCAGTCCCCTCTATCCCACTACCACACTAACTTCTTCTCTCCTCTCTTCCTTCTCTCACCAGGGTAACATACCACCGCCCACCTCCTCCTCCTACCGTGCGTTCAAGCCGACGCGCACACACCATTCTCACCCCATGCCATCCCCCCCCCCCTTCTCCTCCTCTTCTACACGGCTCGACCCCCGCCCCATGATCGCCGAGTCTCCGCTCCACGAGGCTGGATGACAACCTCCCCTGGAACCCAACTATCTTCACTGACGCACGAGTGATGCTGCTCGCTCTCTGGCTTCATGTCTCTCGTTCCTCTCAAGCACTCTTCTACTATCCTCCAACGATTCATCCCCGATGCAAATCTGTAAGACCAAACTTTCTTTTTCACCTCTTCACATCTTCCTGATTATCACGCTACTTCTTCCACGATCCTACTGCACACCTTTTTCCGTTCGATAACAGTGCTATGAGTCTTCCTCTCTCTCTCTCTTCGATATGAGAATCTCGTATTTACGTGTAAGATGGGATTGGCCGATGATATGCTGCGAGGCGCACGTGCGCTGGAAAAACGGAACGCCGGCTGCTACAGTCAGAGAGAAAGAGAGAGAAGGATGGAACGTGATCAATATACGGGATGATATTAGCCCTGTCATTACTTCTCGCAATTTTCCTAGAGCTGCTGCTGCGATCCTCGACGTGTATGAGTTCGAGTTTGATCATTAATCTTATGGTAGTCTTTATGAAATGCATTAATCCTCTTGGCGTCAATTAGAACTTCGCAAAAACGTTCGAACAGTTCTTACGTTGTTATATGCTACTTCTACTGACTTTGATATTTTGTATGATGGATGTTTAATTGTATGCAAGAGTTCAGGATAGTTAATCATTGGAAGAACCCGCGAGAGTTTGAATTAAAATCTCGATTGGTTTCGATATCTTCTAGGGGATGATAGAATTCGACCGAGTTCACTCTGCAGGATCGACCTGGCACACGCTTGTCAACTCAACTTCGACCGAGATGACGCTAGCATGCAAGCGCACTCGATCAGCTGGCGTTCTATTTACGTGGCTCAATCTCCAGTGTGTATGTGTATGTATATGTGAACTGGAGTGTTTCGTATCAGCTGTTCTCTGAAGCTTGGTAAATATTGCTAAATATTTGTCATTGTAAGAGCGCATCGCCATAACGAAATGCGGAGGAGAGATAACAGGATGATCGAATGTTTCATCGTCGATGCGCATTGAGCGCCAAGCGCTCCTTCATGCGGCGGAAAGTCAGCATGGAATGTTTGTTGCATTTGTTCCCGATTGTCTACTTCCTCATCACAGATAGCGTTTGACTCATTGTTTTGGTCACTCGATCTGCCTAGATACCCAGTGGCTGTTTATCTGTTGTGGGCTCCTCCTTTGTGCCAGTGGACGCCAATACACAATTCTATTCGAGCCTTTAGTTGCTGGACCCGAAGAAGGACAGTCGAGTTGAATCCAACGACTGTCTAACTTCGCTGCATCATCGTGACTAGCTGGCATTGTAATTAGTGTTGGATCCAAGCTGTAAAGATGACTTCCTCTCTGATGCTAGTCTTCTTAACATGCCTCTCTTATGGACTTTGCGACAAAGTGATTCATTATCAACCGGAGGCCGTGCATCTTTCATACGCTGGTAAGAATCCCTTGTAATTATGGATTCCCATTGACTCAATCACGACTTGGAAATATTTCGTTGATTACATGGACTGTTTCCATTCTTCAGAGGATGTTCACGATATCGTCGTCACGTGGAGCACCGAGGACGATACTAAAGAATCTGTGGTAGAATACGGGATTGGTGGATTGATCCTTACCGCCACAGGAAACTCGACGCTGTTCGTCGATGGTGGTAAACATCAACGGAAGCAATATATTCATAGAGTCTGGCTAAGAAATCTTCAACCTGATAAGCAGTATGGTAAGCTCGCGTCAAGGACTGCTAATTGTTCTTCGACGATTATGCTAATCATAATTCATCCGTTTCTCTATCTCGACAGTGTACCACTGCGGCAGTCAGTATGGTTGGTCGAATGTTTTTTATTTTAAAACCGCCCCCGATAACGCGGATGATTGGTCGCCACACATTGTTATATTCGGCGATATGGGCAATGAAAATGCACAGAGTTTATCGCGGCTGCAGGAAGAAACGCAACGAGGAATGTACGATGCTGCGATTCACGTAGGGGATTTTGCTTACGATATGGACAGTGATGAAGCCCGAGTAGGAGATGAATTTATGAGGCAAATCGAAGAAGTCGCTGCCTATTTGCCATACATGACTGTACCCGGAAATCACGAGGAAAAGTACAACTTTAGCAATTATAGGTAATAGGCAAACATTCTCTGTTAAAGAGCGACTATAAACATAATAAGATACTCATTAAAATGAGATGTGTGCTGGGCTTACTTTTAGAGCGCGTTTTTCAATGCCCGGAGACGCGGAAGGTCTTTGGTATAGTTTCAATGTTGGACCAGTGCATTTTGTCGCTATCGAGACCGAAGCTTATTACTTCATGAACTATGGTATTAAACAACTGGTGAAACAGTATCAGTGGCTGGAGAAGGATTTGAAGGAAGCCAACAATCCAAAAAATAGGTAATTTTATCCCATAGCTATTCTTCTTAACAGATGATTGATGATTCTATTGAATTCTAGAGCACAGCGACCATGGATTGTGACGTACGGACATCGACCAATGTATTGTAGTAATGCTAATTCAGACGATTGCACTAATCATCAGAGTCTTATAAGAGTCGGATTACCATTGTTGAATTGGTTCAATCTCGAAGATCTCTTCTACAAGCATAAAGTTGATCTGGAACTTTGGGCGCACGAGCATAGCTTCGAGCGCTTATGGCCCATCTATAACTTCAAGGTACCTTTAAGATTTAGTGCTGCCGACATATTCACTGTCTTGATAAAACGGAAATGGATTAACATGATAATCATAGGTATACAATGGGAGCTACGAAGAGCCCTACACAAATTATAAGGCACCCATACATATAGTAACGGGGTCAGCAGGATGTAAGGAAGGACGCGAGAAATTCACTCCGGCAAAACCAGAATGGTCGGCATTTCGCAGTTCCGATTACGGATATACCAGGATGAAAGCATACAATAAGACGCATTTATACTTGGAACAGGTATAGTAGTGAAAGAAATGCATGTATTAGCATATCGATAAGATGACTAATTTGAGCTGACATTAATATAGGTATCCGACGATAAAGAAGGTGCTATCATCGACCACGTTTGGTTAATAAAGGATACACTTCTACCAAAATATAATGAAGACCTTGTTGAAAACAAGGCGTGACCATAGTTCAATTTACACGCATTTCTTTGTTAGCTAATGACGCACGAAGTAAAGACATACAATACGTCTTGAAATTAATAGAGCATAACTGTTATCCCTTTCATTTCCTGATCCTCCATTCATTCATAGCAAAGAAACCTTCAATCGTGGTAACAATGCCGTCATACAATATAATCCTTTAATTGTTAAAATATAAATATATGTATATATAATCATTATAGCATGTAATATAATATTAATAATATAATATTAGTATAGCATTTCGGATTTCCATCTGATGCTCACGATAAATCATTATTCTCCAATGATACACGAATCGCGCGCGGCTCTTAGGGAAAAAGAATTTTCCTAATCCGATCTTACTAGTGATAACAAAGAAAGATTTGTAATGCTAAAAGATTGATCTGAGATTTATACAATAATTCAATTAAAGCTGTTACTTTTTTTTCTACAATCCTACTCTTTTAAACTGGACGAAAACCATCGCTCGTACAATTGTTGGCACCTCGCCAAGTGTGGATTTCCTACTTTGGCCTTGGCCAAGTCGACTAACGAATTTTTAAAAAAATAAACAGCAACTGTCCTCTCAGTGAACTATCGTAGTATAGCTGACAGTGAAAGTGACGAGAACCGCTTCCGTTAACCGAAACGACGCAACTATGATTACAAAGTATTCGTCTTCCATATAGAAGAGACGTTACTGTTTACAAGATAACGTAGCAAGGAGGAGAGGGAGGATAAACGTAATCTAACGATCTTCGAGTTCTTAGACAAAAATCCTATCCCCGGTATATCATTGCAAACCTACTCAGCAGGTATAAATAGCATTAGCTCAATTGAATCTTTATAGTACATATTTTGCAAGTGCTAGTCGTGCATGCACACGCAATGCATAAATCTGATCTTCCATTGGAGATATGTGTTAAAAACCTTCAAGATGCACAAAAAAGCATCGTAAATTAGCAAAAAGTGATATCCCGATTGATCTGCTTCCGAAGAACCGTAAGCCGGCAGACAACCCCCGAATAGTTTGCCACAATCGAACACCTTTACTTAACTTTTCCATGCACATTACCACACATCTCGATCAGTAAGCTAACGAAATCATTTGGTACTGTCAGTGATTTATCGAAACAATGGAAGAAGTTGCTGCTGAGTGACTTTCCTGGTAAGAAAACTGTGGGAAATGCTCTTGCTCCTCGGCTATTGAATTCAGACCGCTATTCAGGTAGCTTTGATCGGGTGGCGTGAGCTCGACACTTTCACCTGTGAACTCGCTGTCAAAGTAGCGCGTATCTGAATCCGATGTCACTTCGGGCTTAAAAGGAGGTGGGATTTTTTTCTGTACAAGGGCTGACCAATCGATCGGAGAGAAGAATGGATGATCCATGATTTCTTTTGCATCTTCGGGACCACCGCCTAATCTTTTAGATGGATCCTTTATCAATAATCCTATAACAAACCACATCCCCCTTTCATTGCCTGAACCAGAAATATTTCATTAGAATAGAAAAATCTATACTCACTACTAAGCATATCTTTCGCCTCCTCCTTAATGTGTTTTGGGAACTTCACTTCTTCCATTATGATAAGTAAAAACAACTTATTGTGGTCCTGGTTATAAAAAGGTAATCGGCCACAGATCATTTCGTACATAACTACACCAACACCCCACCAATCGACTGCTCGCCCGTAATCATTGTCCTCGAGCACTTCTGGAGCAAGGTATTCTGGTGTCCCACAGAACGTCTTCGTCGTTCGTCCTGCAGGTTCCAAATATGTAATTCGGTTGAGTTTCTTGCCTCCAAGGAAGTATTCTATGTAAGTTTACGAACCATAGGTGATGTGTTCTTTGCACAGGCCGAAATCAGCTATTTTTACATGACCGTCCTTGTCTAAGAGAAGATTCTCTAACTTGAGATCCCGGTAGATGATACCCTGGGAGTGAAGATAGCCTAATGCAGAGATGATTTCAGCCCCGTAAAATCGAGTGCGGTCTTCTTTGAATACTCGGGAGCGTCGCAAATGAAAGAACAATTCTCCACCATTCACGTATTCCATCACAAAACACAGCCTGTCCGCCGTTTGAAAACTATACTTTAATGACTGGAAATGAAAAGTTTTTCATTTTTTGTTAGAGAGTGCACTGTTTGTATAAGTACGCATGAATGCCTGTATATGAAAACATACAATTAGGAACGGGTGATTAGTATTACGCAATACTCTATTTTCCGTGAGTGTGTGCGCGACTTCATCCTTTCGAATGATAACTTCTTTCCTTAGGATCTTAATGGCGTACAAGAGGCCAGTTGCTTTCTCTCTACAAAGGATTACCTTACCAAATGTCCCTTTGCCCAAAACTTTAAGAAACTCGAAATTCTCAAGGGTCTGTAATCAAAGTATTCTCTCTTACAATCGAATTATCCAGAATTCCAAAACTTTGATAACTTTCTTCTATTATTATACACACCACTTTTTTCTTCCCTGTACTTTTACTATTCGAAGTTCCTTGAACACTAAACTTGGCAGAGAATTCATCGATACTGCCTTGATTAATATCCGAAGACATGCCGACAGAACTACAAGAGCTAGTACCAGCCTCTCCGGTGCAATCTAGGTCCACATCGTCGGAGGTATACATATGATCCATCGGTGACATTTGTTGTTGCTGCCTTTGCTTTTTTTCTTGTTCTTCAGTGGTTAACTTATTTGCTACGTATCTACAATAAAAACTTTATAATATCATCTATTCCCAACAATTCTTGAAAGTCCTTGTACATATCAAAAGCTATAGAAAGAGCGAACCTAATTGCTGCTACCCAATCTTCCCTCTCTTGTTCCGTATCGACATGAAACATTCTTTCAATAACAGACGCCCATTGTAAACCTCTTATAATAAAAGTATAAGGTTTAGGTCTGTCGACGGACATGATCTGGCAATCCTTGACAGTGAAATCATTCAAAGGATGTGTAGCAGCCATTTGCGGATCTGGCTTTGTTTTATGGCCAATAAGAGTGCCGTCATCTCTCAATACAAAGTATCTCGATCTCCAATTCTTAATGTGTTCGCCTGGAAATACATAATATAGTAATCGAGACGAACGAAGGAACAACATATCAAGCGTTTCAGAATCAACAACGAATCCTTATCGATACTGTCAATGCCAAACATCCCACTAATGAAACTAGAGTCTATAAAGACTATGAAATCATGTATTCGTTGTCGCATTCTGAAGTAGCCGCGCTATAAGCAGGTATATATAGGGGACAATGTATTCCTGACATTTCGGAGCGAGGAACGTTCTTGCCTGACTGGCAAGATACTCGTAGGAGGAGAGTGTTGGATACTCGCGCGGGTTATTACTGCCGGATGCTTCGGACTAAGGGTTTACTAGCTGTATTGTCATACTGTACCGCGTTTTTGGAGATAGCCTTCTTTGACGACACGCTGACTGCCACCGCCGGACGCTGCGTCGTTCATCGCTGAGTCCCCCATAGCTCGCTCGCCGATGCGCACTTATATCCACGTTCCTCGCGCCCGTTGCACGCCTGCCGCTCGGACCCTCCACGACAATTCTAAGACGATGTGCGACGGCGAGGACGGTGCGAGTACACGGAGTATACAAACTTGAGCAATCATAGATACACGTTTGGCAGGTAATGTGTATATATATGTGTCTGTGTGTATACATATATATATACAACCGCGCGATATAGCCACTCTCTGTGATCGGCGGACGCACTAATATGCTGCGCACTAACTCACCGCTGTTCGCTGCTGCTGCTGCTGCTGCCCGTGCATCTCGTAGGTGGCGTACGTACGACTGGAACCCGATCTAGGAACGATGCGATGCGATGTGATGTGATCTGATGCGATCCTCATGTAGATCATTCCTTCGATTCCTTCGATACATTCATGCCGACCGTGTGATCCTCCCTGAGCTTTTATTCCAATTATGTTTTCACTATGCTAATATGATAATATGTACTTTTTCCTTCCTACAGTATAATGTGTTTGTTCATCTATCTATTATATAGATTGTTTTGCTGCGAATAGAAATTCTTGAAACCTCTTCCGTAAACAAGAAATCCGATGCACTCAGGAGTTTTTTCTTTTCCCTTTTTTCATCTGTATTTGTTATCGAGCACTGCAGAGCGGCGACCTGGCACTCGACTTTCCTGTGCCGAGTCCCGCCTCTTGTTCCTCTTGAACGCGGACCCTCGCTCGATTTAATGTTAAGGAGTTCTCACAGCTCAATTAGGATCCTTTTAATAAATCATTTTCTAAATGTATCAAGTTTAATGTATTCTTTTAATGCTTGAATACTTCGATAATCTCTTAGATTCAACTTGTATAAATGCGCGATTATTTCTTACGATAATATCAAGAAATATTTAGTCAACTTTCGAATGAATTCGAAGGACGATGCTAGTTGTGAGAGACACTTAAGTTCACCCTGCCGCGGCTTGTCGACGGAGTGTTCTCCGAGTTGATTTTTTGCAAAGGCCAAGTTTTGTTTCGTAGCGGCTGCGAGCGGCCGCCGGGCGGATCGTGTTGACACGGTCGCGCGTCCCTTTAAACTGCGAGGCGGAGACGTCATGCCGCTGTGTCACCGTTCGCAGTCCCCAATCGTGGGAGTAATGACTGATCGAGGTTAGAGGGATGTTCGATCAATGTTGACTAGCACAGAATTAAAGAGCATTCGGGGCTGATAAGGAAGAGTGGAGAAAATGGGTCCTCCGCCGGTGGTGACGGGCATCTCCCCGAAAGAAGGCCCACCCGGCACCAGGGTCATCGTACGCGGCGAATTCCTTGGGAACAAAGTTCAGGATCTTATAGGTCAGTTACATTTCCTTGTTATTTCTCGCGTGGGTGAACATAGATGAAAGAAAGTCACTTTGTCTGTTTTAGGATTGACCATATGTGGATGCGACTGTCTACTGTCAGCCGAATGGAAATCCACCAATAAAATTATTGCTCGATCCGGACCTTGCAAGGGCAGAGGTGATATCATAGTGAAAACTAGAAGCGGAGGTCAAGGAACTTCCACCGTCCAATTCAGAGGCTATCACGAGACAATAGGACCCATGAAAGAGTCCGCTGTATGGGTAGAAGAAGCACCTATGCAGAGTTTTGTCTGGGGTAGAAGGACTTTATCGCCTACCAATTACCAACAAGAAGATCCGCTGGGATTAAGCGTAGAAGGAAATGAGTATGTGAGAATTATTATTTGTTTTTAGGAATGGATAATGAATTAAAGTTGTTTTCAGTAAGAAGTTCCCGGAAGACGAGCTTATGGAATTGTTCGGAGAAGGTAGTGGTGATTTAACAAATGATAAGTTCCATCCTGGTTGGTTCTTATTGCAACATCATCATGCTACGACCTTTGAGGATTTAAAAGCAGGTTTAGCATACTTAAAACGAAAAGTCAATTCGCAGAAAGAAGGGCAATTATCTTTTTTAAAGGTGTTTGATACTTTTGTTGTTACTTTTATCATAATAGTCTGATTTTGGTTTTCATATTATTATATTATATACTTCCAGGCTAATGTAGGTTCGGTAATGGAACAATTAGATACTGTAATGTTACTGAAAGATCAATTTGAAACCGATGTAAAGACTTACGGTACTGATCCAACAGAGAAGTTAGAAACAGCTATCAAACAATCTATGTCAGAGGCCAATAAATTGTTTGACGATGTATTAGCTAGAAGAGATAGAGCAGATGCTACTAGAAATGCCTTAGCAGTTATGCAAAGATACAAGTTCCTGTTCTGTATGCCTGTTAACATTGAAAGGAATATCAAGCGTGGCAATTATGATCTTGTGATTAATGATTACGCGCGAGTAAAGAACTTATTTAAAAACACAGAAGTAGAGGCATTCAAAACAGTATTGCTTGAAATTGACAATAGAGTGGATGCGCTTAAAGAACTGTTAAGGAAAAAACTGGAGGAAATGCCATTTAGTCTTGAGGAGCACAAAAAGATCATTAGAAATCTTGTTAATTTAGAGGCTGATGGTGATCCTGCATGGGATGCTATAGGTATGAATTTCAAGAGATATATTTTATTATTTATTTCATTCAATCAATTAATCATTACTTTCCATAGTGTCCCATGCGAATTATTTAAAGAAAAGCATTAGTGCTTCTGTACATGAACATTTAGAATCAAATATGAATGGTGATGACCCCAACAAATCTAAGGCGGGACAAACTAGCAATAAGCAATCGCGTTCAACTAAAATCGATGGTACTAATATCACACCTCAAATTGCTTGCATCGAAGCAATTTGCGATATTATCGTAGAACAGCTTCCAGACTTATGGAGACTGGGACAAAGTTATTTCACTGGTCAATTACACGTCGCAGTAGATGCCGAGAAACAAACTCCATTCAAAGTAAATTCACAGCTTTAAATTAGATTCGAGTATCGCAAAAGGATTTTATTTCTAAGAATAATAATATGTTTCCAGACATTAGTTTTGTCAAGTATGCAGCATGCTATGGAAGCAATGCGGAATACTTGCAATAATGATTTAGATGCGACATGGCTATTACATATCCTGCGCCGTATTAGGCAAATGTACGCTTCCCTTATTCATTTGGATCTACCGAACGAAGCACTCGACATCTTCGGGAAACTTATACTAGACTTACGATTGCAATGTCTTGCCGCATTGTTTAAGCAAACAGCAGAAAATATTTCGGCATTGAATAAGAAGGAAAATTGGCAGATAGAATACTTGAACGAGGATGGTGGAGTCACAAGAGTGGTAATGGATTCGTGCCTGTACATGATCCTATGCCTGATTGATTGCACTTAAACAAACTAATATTGCAGCCGTATCTATTTGAAGAAATGGTGACGGAAGTCTCACGAAGGGCACGTGACACTGTTGTTGTATGTGGGCCTCGTGAAGGGCCTCTTTTTGCAAATGCCACTCATCAAGTCCTATATTATAATGCTATAAAAACGTTGTTTACATCGTTGGCGCGATGCTTACAACATCTGGCATTCAGTGGTTCTGACGAAGTACTGGACGATGATGAACAATCAGTTTCTCAATTAGTGGGCTCACCTTCTGGTTATAAGAGCAAAGCAAATAAGCATCAAGGCCCAGTAAGTATCACTCGCATAGCCACAACATGATACGCTCACGGAGAAAGGCACTCTGTTTCAGGAACATGTACATATATTAAACGAATCAAACCAGAATCATGCAGTTTTTAAAACACGTAGTATCACTGTTGAATTTTTTATCAGACGTGGGAACAATGCCTCTTAATTTCACTAAGCAATATTCGTTATACGCTCAATACCATCCTACCAAAAATCACCGATGAGCTGAAGTCTTTGGGCTATCCTGATCTCTCGGGAGCAGTTGGCTGGAATTCCGACTGGACGCAATTAGAGACATTGGATAGCGCGGTGCTAGAGGCATATTTGGAACGAAGGTGCGATCCATTAGTTGGAACAATCGAGCCTAGCATGTACTTAGGCGGATTAGAATGGGATTTCGATACGGAACCATCGCACGTCAGACCTTATGCACAAGAGATTCTGGCTAATCTCATAGCGGTTCATGCAGAGGTGATGAAATAGTTTCTTTAAATTAAGACATACATCAAATGATACAACAATATATAAAATATGTTTTACGTACAGGTACGAAGGGTTGCGCCAGGGTTACTAAACAGGGTACTTTCCCACATAGTAGAAACTGTCGCAGAGGAACTTGCGAGACTTATGTCTTGCGTCACACAATTTGGACCGTCTGGAATCGTGCAAGCACGGACTGATATTATTTTATTACGAAACGCATTGCGTTTATATAGTACTTCCAGAGCAAGGAACTTCTTTGAAGACGCATTAAATGACATACCACAGCCTATTTGTAAGGACGATCGTATGCGTATAGATATGTTGCTATCAAAAGCAGCAGCATCTATGCAATTACAACTATCCTGTCTTGCCAGTGATGCCACTGTGAACAATACTCCACAACTGGTTGCAGACCCAGAGCGAGTCACTACCGTTTAGTACTACTAGAAATGCAAACAATAGGTAACAAAATTGTCTGCGACTCATTGTCACAAAATGTTGCGCGACATGTAGCGATATTCCAAAAATAAGTATTGTTTATTACAGAAATTAAATACAAAGTTTCCATACAAAATACCGGGGACTTTCACTGCTCATACTTTCTGGATCATCTGTAAGATTCCTGTATCCGCGACTAACAGGACCGTGTCTCCAGTTTGAAATATTTGCGTTGCCCCTGTAGCACCGACTATGCAAGGAAGTCCATATTCCCGAGCTACCACTGCTCCGTGACTTATAAGACCACCTAATTCTGTTACTATTCCTCCTAGTAATGGGAAATATGGACTCCAGCCAATATCGGTTGCGAGAGTAATTAAAATATCACCACTTTTCATTTCTTTGGCTTGCGATAAGTTAGTGATCACGCAAGCTCTTCCAAGTACGGAACCACCACAAACTGATGTACCTTGGAGTTTCGGACAGCCTTCTCGAATTGTAACATCAATCGATGCTTTTAAAGGCAATGGTATTCCCTTACTAAGCTCAGGATATTGCAACTGTGCTAGCTGAGGATAAATTCTACTTCTTCGGTACGCTCTGAAATAAGAAGGAATATAGGAATTGTAGTTTGAAGTACAGCAGTTTACTTACTTCTGTATTAAAGCTGGATTTCGAGCATTCAGCAGATCACCAATTTCTTGATGGGTCAAGAAAAATATGAGGTTTTCATTTGGCAGATAACTTTCGCGAACTAAGAATGTCGCTAGTTTTCTATAAGCTAATTTTAACGAATGTATCACAGTGACGAGAACTTCCTTCGTTAATTCCCTTCTTGCCACTGCTTTTCGAGAGAATGGTACCAATTTCTTTAAGATGAACTTTGTTGTCGATGAAGTAGGTGTTTTTAATCTTGCGACAGTCTCTTCCACACTTAACTGTTTGGTTTCTGTGGGTTCCTCGGCAGATATGCATACAGCCTGCAGAAAGATATAAATCATATTTATCCCCATCTTTTTTACACAAATGTTCAACCTTTGATAGTTACTTGAATTGTTTCCATCAAATTCTCTGGTTTAAAGGACCAAGGTTCCGATAGAAAATCAAGTTCCTGAATACATCTATGTCCATGTTGTCTAAACAATGCATCTACTTTCTCTCCAGCAGCTGGACAATGATCTCTCAGCCAACTAATAGTATCCGTCGGTTTCACTTTACTGAACTCCTCGGTTTTACCACTTTCCTTGATGATTTTTGCAGTCTGGCCAAGTATAAGTGGAACTTCCGTACTCACAACGTCGGAGCACGAGCTTAAAAGCAAGGCAATATCACGGAAATGATCAGGCACAAAATCATCGTATCCTTTCATTAGAAGAGACATTGCCATCATCTGATAGGTCACACTAACTCTGGATGTGTGGCCATGAAAAAGTGCTATCTAAGAATCATCATTATTTAGTATTTTCTTTTCTATGCCATCGAAATGATTAAATAATCATTGAATATACCTGGTAAAGATCATCGATTTTACTATTAATTTTTGCGAATAAACTCGAGGCTGTATGATAGTCATTGGTATCGAGAATATAACGTCTACGGAAATCCAAAGTTTGCTTCTCCACGCTGCCATTCTGCCAGGCACCCTTAGCCATGTCATAAAGAAGATAGAGATGCTGGCCAGAATTAAATGGACCATTCCTTTGGTGAGCAGTCTTATGAATCTCCGGGGTGACTATTACATTACCACAAACTGCGATGTCAGCAACTTTCTTTATGATCGAGATATCCTTCTCGACGACTTGCATCATCGACTATGGCACAAGTGAAATTAAATGTACTAATATGCATTTAAAAAAGAAAATCGTGTACAAAGAATATAACTCACGCTATAATAATTAATAGTACATCTCATAGCAGTAGTTCCCAAGAAAGACGAATCAATATCGTGTTGTTGCAAGGAAACCGCCTTGTTCATACCCTTAATAACCACGGAAATACCCAATGGTGAAACTGGATAAGGAAATACTTCTCCAACATTCGCGAAAGAAATCAAATCAATATCGCTTGGCACAGTATTATCCAATTCATGCGTTAATTCGAAATCCGTCCAAGTATTCAATGTGGTAATTGGCCGAGCTTGCAGTAGATAAATCTTGCCGCCAGACACCGCCCATTCTACATCTCGAGCGCTACCGAAGAGTAGCTCCAAATCTAAACCGATCGAGGCCAATTCAAGCGCAATCGTTTCCGATATGGAAACTTGTTGCGCCTCTTGCTCGTCTAAATTGGCATTAGCAACACCATTGTCGTTCATTAGAATCTTCTGCGTTTTATTACCAAGGACAGATTCTTTGAAATTAAGTTTGTTGTCCCAGCTTCTATGCACTGTTATCGTGTCAGGCTCAACCATGGCGGAAACGACAGACTACAAGGGGAACAATGAAGAGAATAAAGTCTAAGATGAATGTGCCGGGTGTCCGTAATAAGTACCTCGCCCAGGCCGTAGTTGGCAGTAATAATAATGTCCGAGGGATCACCTGTCGTGGGATGCCTGGTAAACATGACACCAGCAGCCTCCGCATCAACCATCCTTTGCACACAAACAGCCATCGCTGCTTTCACAGATAATCCATGTTGTCTTCTGCAAGAAAGATGATCATGTAAGATCGGCAACCTGTAACTAGGAATTTTGCAAATCATCGCTCACCTGTATTGAACACTCTGATAGGAGTAAAGACTAGCCCAACACATAGCAACATTCTTCACGACGTTCTCCGCGCCTGAGATACCCAAATAGGTAGAATTCTGACCAGCCGCTGATGTTTCTTCACTATCCTCACCTACTGCACTTGATCTCACTGCATATCTATATTTCTCACCCTTAGTTTCCAAGGTCTCGACTGCTTTTAGTATCGCAACCGTCAAAGGCTCCGCTACAACTGTGGATCCGATAATCTTCATTGCCCTGGAAAAACACTTTCGTCAGGTTGGTGGACTTATAAAGTTTTGCACTTAACTTACTCCTCGCAAAGTTTCACAAGATCGCCTTCTTTCTTTCCTGAACTCACTGCTTCCACTTGTTCGATTATCTCAGCGATTTCTACTTGCGAATGCACTTGCAAGTCGAACGCGAGAGCTGTCACGCAAAATCCTTCTGGTACCACAAACTACAGAAGATCGAATTATTTAATATTTTTCTAATTGGTTAATAGTTTTCATTTAAAACTTACACTAGCGTTTTTTATACACGTCAGAACAGCGAGTGAGAATCCTTTGCCACCTACGAGATTTTCGTTTTGGCATTTTTCTTCGTTGAAGAACATAATGTAATCGTCCTTTTTTAATGGAATACTGAGTTGTTTTACATATTGAAGTTTCGGAAGACGTAATTTGTTGTCGTGGTGTCCGGTGTGTGGATACCAAAGTTGCATAATTCCAATTCCTGACCATCCATCGATTTCGAGATTCAAGTTCACTATTCGCGTTGCCCAATTCGACGATTGCCCACTCACAAATGTCGTAGCATTGTTGAACTTGGTGTGAACATTGTATTCCCATCCGTTTGCTGAAAAATACAAAGCTTATTTATCCAATTGATTCAAATATTAAAATGAAGAAATTATCGCGCACCATTGAATCGTAGAGTTCGCTCGGTATTGATACAGTTCTCCTCGTTAAAGTCACTTAACTCGAAATCCATCGACTCAACTTTCCGCAGCTGTTCGTTAGAGTGTTTTAAATGGCCAAATTGAAGTCTGAATAAACAAATAAATGATCTTACAAATATTATAAATAATTATTGAATAATTAAACGTAAAAATCGTACCTCTTAAAACTATGCTTGGTACTTCCAGCGCCAACATAGAATATAACACCACTTTTCATTACACCATAGAAAACAACTGCTTTATGGAATTGATGGGATTCGTGTTTCCCCCAACGTGGTTGTCGAAGTCCTCGTAAGTACAAAGTACTGACGGACGAATCCTGAAAGGTGACTTGACCGAATATCGAACCGAATTGATCCAGACCGGTGTAGTCCAATAATTTTCTATTAATCATTTAACAAAGTGTTATTGATTAGAAAGAAAAAATCAGAATTATCGAAATCAATTGACAAAGTAGAATTATACATTTTATTAATCCATTGCGGACTCCTCCAAGGTTCGTGTGCGATCGCATCCGCATGCAACTTGTGATTCCAATCACCCGGCCACTCAAGCGGTTTTGAATTCGAAACAAATCTACGAACGAAAAGTTGGATTTAAACGTTATGCGATTAAGGAACATTGACTTGCTGACTCACATGCAATTAAGTCGAACGTGCTCGATATTCTCCGACGATTGATCATCGCTTTCGGTGATGTTACGAAGCAATCCATTATAAGTAATTCTCCAGCGAAGCTGCGCTTGTAATTGCTCGATCTTCAAACCGGCTGCGGACCACTTGTCATTCCGCGAACCATTCACAATTGTACTCGGATAATCTATAAGAATTATAATGCTAACTTTTCTCTTTTGGCAGGCAGGGATTTGTATATTCGTTATCAGGAAAACATGCAGCAGAACATTCGTACCAGGCAGGACGTAAATCCTCTTATCGGCAGTAATCAACTGTAGAGTTATCTCGACGAGCCTGCGAGTTCGAACAGCGTACTTGACGAAGAGAGAGTTGCCTTGCTGATCGGCACCGTAGAAGAGCATGCTGTTGCAACTCTAGAACGACATTGCGATAGTATTACTAAAGATTTCGTACAATAATTGAGGAATACTTGGAGGCTTACATCCTCGGTCTTCATAGTCCTTGGTTTCTCCGAGTGCGGTTGCACATATTTCACCGAACGGTATACCTGCTCGTAATTGCTCGCGCCAGATCGACCTTTCTTCGAAATGGACCATAGTGCCCAGAATCGTTTCAATAAGAAGTGGGTATCTAAATTGAATCAACAGTTGAATAAGAAGTGAAACGAATAGTTAAATAATACAAGAGTTTTACCTGGAATACTATCAGCAAGTTTTGACTTGGTGGACAATTGGCGCTTAACTTGTCTGGTAATCCAAAGGCAAAGCCAAATTGGTAGAACAGTCGAAAGTATAATCTGGATGATGAGCATAATGAGCCCCATGGTGCGGCTGTCCTTTCAACTTGCCTACTGTCACGAATAGCACACTGTCATACTTTCGATCACGAGAACGCGTTGTCCTCAAAGCACGGAGTTACGTGCGGGCAGACGTGAGCCAAGCGCACTCCGGGCTATACCGAAGGTGAATTAAGAGGCGCACAACTTTTTTCGACTAAGGAACCTTTGAGACTGGTCATTATCTCCAGCGTCTGTGCGAATGGGAACTGTTATCATCAATAATTACAAACCAAGGCCTTCCTTATCGAGGAAAAGCAGATAGAACTAGATGGTGCACATAGTGATCTTTCAAGTCTTCGACAGCTACCGCATGCGACGTACACCAAGCTTCAATCAAATGATCTCACGCGTGATTGACGATCGTTGATTAAGACTGTTATAGAAGGAGAAAAAGAGCTTTAAAGATTTACCGTGGAGAGCTACAAGAAGTCTTTCTCGCTAGCAGGATTTCTTACAACTCCTGAGACGAACATCTTCACCGAGTAATATTTTTGCGAGGTGCGTGTCATAAAGAACAAGCCTTTTATTTTACCTCTGGTTGCGCGAGATAGTGTGTAATTAAGGAGAAACGGCAAATGCCAGCTCTGTCTGTTTATGACGGAATACCAGCGCGTATCTTATGTCTGACCCTGACGTATGATAATTGCATAATCATGCTCACCGATTCACTCGGCCCAAGAAAAGTAGCGTAGGTCCGGATCGCCAGTCTAGTCGAGAATTTTTATCGATCTATGCATCGAACGATGATTCATACCGGAGTAAGCGGAAGTAAAATCCAATGATTTGAAAAGAATTTCATATAAAAATGGATCGTGGGAATGAGATACTTGGGAGAGGAATATCGAATTACTGACTACTTCTCAGATCGGAACAAATAAATACTTTGCACTCTGATATTGATGTTTAATCACACGTCAACAATTCGTAACTGGCTATTTTACAAAAATTCGGTATTGCACTCGAGAATATAAAAGGAACATACAAACGCTCACTCATACTAAGGAATGTTCGGTAAGAATATATCAAGAATAACTTAATAACAGCCGACTGGTAAGCAATGCGGATCCCTACAAAAACACAGATTACTTTCACACTCGTTACGAGAGAACACGGGTGTGCACTGGGAATTCAACGAAACCGTGGTTACTGTAAAATGTTGAGAACACTCGGTTCTAGTAGGATTTAATTCTGCTTTGTCCTGGGATGATTGAAGGCCACGGACTCCTTGGTCACTGTGTCGAGATCTACGCGAGATTTATCTACAGGATACAACCTGAAAATATTTAATTAACATAGAATTGATCTTTTCGTAATCGCGCAATATCAATATCTTACCATCTCTGATATAAATAAATAAGGAAAACAGCGTCATCCCTGAAACAAGCTATCCTGTGCGCAGTGGGCATCGTAATTATAAAAGCAAACACATCGTCGATGAATGTGTTAAATGCCTTGTACATAAATGTTCGCCAGGGTAAATGAGCCACGGATTTCAATTTATAATTTACAAATAATTGTGGTAACATAAATAAAAATCCAAATGCGTACACTCCATTCACTAATGAGTTCATACTCCAAGAATACCAGCTGAAATTCAAAAGTTTTTAGATGTTGGTATTTTACGATTATTCTTATAAAATCAAATGCACACCTTTTATGCGGCTGGTATAGTAGAGAATATATAGCACCCCCTATTACAAGAGGGTATAACAAGTAACTAAGATATTTCATACTCTCACTATCAAACTCTCGTGTCTTCATTTCGGCAACACTGTTATTGCTTTCTTTAAGCCTAAGCTTTAGTACCTTCTTTAACTTCCACATCTGTGTTAAGAAAAATACATATTGTTTTCATAGTTTTAAAAAGTTATTATCTATCGAAATTCTAACAAATAAGTACCTCAATAATAGATCCTATTCCAGCGGGTATTAATATGAGCAAGGACGAACCTTCGTCCAACAGATAAAGGAAAATCACAGTCTGACTAAAACTCCTCCAAATGACTGTCCATTTACTAAGCCCCACTAGATTATCTATCCCTCTCCAGAAACTCACATCGTTCTTAAATGCTAAGAAGTCAAATAATAGCTGTGGAAATTCAATGCCAATGAATTATTGAAATATCAAATAGATACTTATTGTTACGACGCAAACATACATGAATAGCAGCAATGAAAAATGTTCCTCCTAATAGATATATATTAGTATCGGCAAATATTCCTTTTACTTCGTCAACATCCTTATCAGAGAATCCAAGATTCTTTAGGCTAAGCATAGCAGTCTTAACGTGTAATATTAATCTAAGCTTCCCAATAGTTATAGGCACGTACGATAAGGTAATGTTAACTGTGCTATTCTGCGGAGTAACTTCCACTAGATCTCTTTGTCTACTTTGTAAGAAATCATGGCTAGCGATAGGCAGAAATGTTCTTCCATGGATAATCCTGTAAAAAAAATTGAATTATTTAAATATCATTCATTGTTCTCTTAATAATTAAAGTGCCTTTCAAGAAGATAAAGATACCTTAAATGGTTCATAAGTTCCACAGGCACATTATGGACTGGAAGCATTATATCATCCGTCATTAGATTGAACATAACTTTACTCTTCAGATGAGTTACCGGTTGCATAAGACCTTTCTTTTCTACATTCGTATTAGCTTCCGTATTACTAAGTAAATTAAAAGCCTCTGACTTCGGTAGAACATACTGAGTCAATTTAATACTCGTATCCACCATAAAGGAATCCTATGAAATCACAAGTTATTTGATAACAACAATCCCTTCATAATCTCTCGTTTGGTATCTTACTTTTTGAAACTCTCCAAAAGATTTCCCAGTCTTTTTAGTGTGCGGCACTAATATAATATGCATGTACAAAGTTCCATTGTGTATTGTTCGTTGCGGTATATTTAGATTAAGTGGTCTGTAGTAAGAATTTAAGGAATTAGAAAGAGAGAATTCGAAGAGATTTCGATCGCATTACTCACATATCGGTGGGTTCCAAATAGTCGAAATTTTTCGTGGTATACACAAGTTCGACATCTCTTTCAGTTGGTTGACTTCTCAGAGAAGTATAAACGTGCAATTGTAATTGTGGCTTCTCGCTCAAGAAAGATGACAAGCAGGGCTTCCCTTGCTCGCAAGAAGGTGCCACGAAGAGTAAGGAAAGCGAGTAAATAGAGTAGATAATATACACGAGAAAGATTTCCGAGAGAATAAGACTGAGCGATGGCCACTGCATCTTGTTGGTAATTGATGTGTATTAGAATCTAGTTATCAATCTTTCATACTACAAAATGCTCCGAAATCTGGATTTCTTCCCGGTTGACACTCTCTGTTTATAAGCGTAACGAGAGGACATGCCACACGACAGAATTACATCATCGCAACATCTCGCGGAGAATGCGTGAACTAGAAAGAGCGCATCTCATAAGATTACCAGCTGTTATTATTTGAAAAGGAAAGGATTTAGCGGGAATGTTCGATTGTGCGAACCACAGCGGAAGGAAAAAGTGTCGATAATAACTTTACATTTATTAAACGCTACAATCTATCACAATGAGTAGTCCTCCACACGCGCGCACGCGCGCCGCCGCTCTGGTATAGAAATATATTTGAATGGAACACGCTAGTGCCTAAAAAGTAAATAGTACTTTGGTGGCAGGAATGCGCCACGAATTTCCGTCGACATCTATGTGTATATATATATATATTTATATATTTATATATATATATACACGGTACTCTTATGTTAGTACTCGCGTACTAGTATACGTATGTACACTCATTTATGTACAAAGCTAGAGGTGTGATGGAAAACGTGAGACTGGATATGTCATAAAAGGCATAAAGCTAGAACTATGAATGTATTTGGTCCGATCCCTCATTAGTCCGATCCTGCACTGAAACTAGATGTGTACTCTCGTACGCTAACTTCTAAAAAACAAAACAAAAGCGATACGTGTATAAGTCCGGCCTCATTTATCATCACGTTCCAAGTAAAAATGTTCTGAGGCGAATTGCTGCTTGGTGTCCGATTAAAAATGTTCACACGTAAGTACAACTCTCCTGCAAGGATTCTCAATCATTCGACAATGGACGCTCATCGATGTTCCTGTTAGCTAAAGATACGGCGACGTTTGCGTTCCTTCGTGAATCGATCGACTTCGACCAGCGCTATTATAGCTCCAGCTAAAATCTAACTTCCTTATTTGTACTTACTTCCCTAGAAGTTTCGCGTTAGTAGTTATACATTAAATAAAGTACACTATGTTTATTGCACTATCCTCACGAATACAGTCCCATGGAAACAGTGAAAGAGGACACCTTCCCCTTCCCCTCTCGCCGCCTCTCCCCCTCCCCCCCCCTTCCCTTTCCAGACTTTACCGCGCCAATTGAACGTGTGGTAGAAAAATATAGGGAGAGCGAGCGCGATTGTGTGTGACTAAATGAAAATTCAGGCATATATGCATGTGTGTGAGATAATACTTTCGCTCTCCACCGTTAAGGTAGTTAAGCGAGTCTAGGAATGCGTGGGTCCAATGATATATGCGCCAAATAATTGTCCTACACCCTAACTGTGTCGTTTCTGTAACAGCGACGTCGGAGATAATAAATTATGAGACCGTGAATCCTGACAAGCTCCCACGTGAACAACGACCAGGCGTACCCTGATTTTTCATACTGTAAAAAAAGGTCTCGAGCCTCTAGATGAGAGCCTAATGGAGACTAATCCGCTCTGCCTCTCGTATCTAGAGTGTCGCATGTAAGTACTACTGCTCCAGCAAGGAAATTTGTTCGTGTTCTTCACCATCGGAAATACTGAAAGCCTCCAGTTTCTTTCCGGGATGAATTGTCGGCTTTTGTCATAGCTTCGTGTGCTTCACACTGTCCGTCCAGTAGTTCTGTATTGTCATCGCCTCCAACGAATTTAGGAACGAATCATTATCCAGGCTATACATCTCCTCGGAATTATCCTGTAACAGGAAGACGTTCTCCTTCGAGCGCTGCTGACACTCACGTAAAAGTTGACAAAACTACGCTCAACTATATCGATTACCAATATACTGACACGAATAGTGGAATCGTCGATGTAACCAGAGCTGTCCGGATTACTACACTTGTCACTGTTCAGCGTTTGCGGTGGGTTCAGGTACCTACGCCTGCGAATGAAAAGAAAAAATCTCAGCACCGTGTTCTACGGAGTACGAATTAATGAAGTTACTCGAGGTACCGGGCTATTACCTGTACATAATGAAACCAAGACTACCCATTGTGCTCAGTACAACTACAGTGGCTAAACAACTTCCGGTAATAGCAGCGATATCCACTGCGGAGTGCGAGGATGAGCTGCCTAACTGGGACTCCTCCACGCTGCTACTTTCATTGTAGTCGGGTAGCTGGTCCTTTCCTTGGACTTGATTCCTCTGAGAGTCTTTGGGAAAGGTACTCCTCGCACGACTCAAGCGTGTAGATTCGCTAGCAATAACTGTACAACATTAAATGTAACATGTTACATTGGAATTCTCTAATTTCACTACCATCTCTCTTATAATATTCACCCTGAGGGATGGAAGTAGCTGTTTCGAGGGACTGAGGCTCACCGAGTTCTTCGTTGATCTCGACATCATCATCGGATCGATTGAAAGTCCTGATAGCCGTTCTACCAAGTGTATCGGCAGAGGCGGATAAAGAGGATGAAGATAAAAGGGGCGCTGAAGGCTTCGTCCTATTAAGAATCAGCCTGACTCGAGATATTTCCTCCTGTAGAGGTAACACTGTAAGGTCCTCCACTTCCTCGGTGCTACTGGTATTGCGTCCACTATTCACTACTTCTTGCACCTTATCTTCTTGATCGTACTTGGATCTACCAGTCTTATTTGTCGTCAAGATCCACGTGATCTTACTCTCCTTCTTAACGCCACTATTACGACCCCTCTCCATATTTTCTGGCCGACTAGATATCGACACTTTACTAATATCTATTTTCTCCGTCGTACTAGTACTTTCGTGAAAATCTTCCATAACACTAGTACTATTTGGTGTGACTATTTCGACTGTGCTGACCCGTTCCATTGGTCCAGGCACTGTTGTCGTCACTTGTCTATTGAGAATTACGGCTGTATTCGTCGGTGGATAAAGCCCGATAGCTTTTGCCACCCGGAAACTTTGTCTCGTCGGATTTACCGTGTAGATCGCTTCTCCGTCTACGGATGGAATCTCGCTGGCCGGCTTCAAGTCTTGGTGAACCTGCACCTGACTTTGGGGTTCCACTGTGCTTGAGGGTACTGGGTTTCCTAAGATAACTATAAAAGGTTTTACATTATTATTTTATTCTCTAATTGCGTCAACAAGTACTTCGACAATAGTGCGATGCAAATTTAACAATATCCTATCTATAATGTAATTATAGAGGAAAAAGAGTGCACTGTGCTGTTTAACAGCGCCGAACAAATTACTACCGCTAACCAGTGGTAAGTGGGTCGTAAAGGTAAATTGCAAAGTGCAATCGCAAATGCGGTCAGCCTTAATACGATAAGGTGTCCTCGGTAAAGCACACACTTCTCGTTATTCGCATCTATTAGGAACGTACCAAAGAACTGAGCGGTAACCCAGAACCAATGCATCCACCAATGCAGCGTCATCGCGTCATCTGCGTCTGCCTGCGAACAACCGGGACAAAAAATATCATGAATTATAAAAAAAAAGCCTGTATATTATTTCTAACGAATGCCGACCAACCATTGAATATTTCGCACTCCAAGTATATTTTACATTTCCATTTCTCGCTTAATGTTCGCATGGCCAAGTTCGATCGATAGTGTCGCATAATTTGTGGCTCGCGTAATACATACATGTTCATAAGTGCTAATAACCTACTGCGAATAGGAAACGAAAGAAGTTCTCGCTTTTATTGGAAAGTCCTTATCACCTAATCTAACTTCCGAGACCTAATTATCAAATGTATGAAGTACCAGGACTAGCGTGTGTGCCCAATTGACAAACAGCACGATTTTCTCCCCTCTCGATAACTCCTATCTATCGTAACATGGTTGAGTGTCATGCTATTTTCACCGTGTAACCGGCGCACTGCCAGTGTCACGCAAGCTGAGCGAATAAAACGAGCGGCCAACGGATTTCTTGGATTCTACCGGTGTCAGAGCAATCCTCCATCAAGGAAACATACACTCTCGAAAGAGAGTATGATGTTAAATATCGTTATGCTCTGCCAATAATAGCGATAACTGACAATCTATGTAGAAATCGATGCCAATCTTTCGTCCTTCTCTCTGCTTTCTCTGACGCACGTGAAATAGTTTGATCGCAGCTAGCAGCTGCGTAGTTTCGCAATCACTAGCGAACACGGTCTAGCAATAATTACGATCGAGGAAAGGTATCAGGCAGTCATCCGGAAACCGGGATGTTTCGAGCGAATGAGTAATCGTGGTGGCCTGGTCGCCTGGTTGCTTAATCGCCAGTGAATCATGCCAGGAACTCGAAGGAATCTTAAGAGGTGTCCCAGGTAGCGCGTGACCACTATGCCAGTAATGGGATGACGGAATTACGTCCACGCCTTATCTCTTCTCCTCTTAGAAGTGAATACCAGCCTGACTATGTAGTACTATACCAAGTGGCGTCAACCAAGATTACTCTCAGTGGAGGGACATTTACTAACTAGCAATACCAGTCTCGGGTCACCAGAGGGAACAGGAACCCGGTATGCGGCACAAAGGATTTGGTACAGTTAACCGGACTGGTCATGCTCCCCTGGCTGTAACCAGTTGTTACACCTAGTGGATGTCTAGCAGCCGAGAGAGGGCGAGGCGCTCGAAGGATGTCGCAATTTTCCTGCCGCTAATTCAGCGGACTTTAATAAAGCTGCCGGAACAAAAGACGCACAGCGCCATTCCTCGTACCGACCATGAACTCACAATGACTATGCTTCATCGTGAAACATACGAGAGAAGTATTTACACTTCTAGCCGTTCTATTTACACCTACATTTCCTGTATTACGGATGTTTCCATTTCTATGTCAAATCGATATTATTCATTGGACGACCTCAATTTCTCGTAGAAAAGCTTACTGATCAATGAAATCACCAGGGCTTTATTGATACTGCCAGACTGGCGACGCTCGGTCTTCCGTTCCACATGGTCTCCGGACCAAAAAGCTAATTATTTTTACGTCGGCCTGGAAGCGTCATTCCGCTCCCATTCATAGGGTAAGCAGCACTACTACTTGTTCAAGAGTCTATGAGCTTGAAGTGCGAGGAATATATATACTATGACGATTCCGGCAATCCTCTTTCTCTATCGGCCATAAAATCTCAAGTGCGCCGATGCGCGCCGAGATCTCTTCATTCTGATGCACCATAGAGTACGGCCCACTTGATTTTTAGACTAAGGCGTATCGGCTAGACGCTTGCAATTGAGCCAGTGACCTGTACATATCAATTGCTTATTTTAAATCGAGCGTTATAAAGTCTTGTTAAATTCTTCATTCTTTTATCGGTATGTTAATGCATTCTTCACTCGTTTACTTCATCGATAGATAGTTGGAAGCAAGTGTCTCTCAATAGGGGGGCTTGCTTGATCCAGATAGCAACGAGGAAGATCGCCAATGAGTTACGCAAGAAGCACCTGGGAAACCCGTTCCTCCCGGCAATGTTCCATGTGTGGTCGACGGCGCGAAGGTCGCTCTGCTTGGATCGAAAAGCACGTAACTGGCTTAAGAAGAAACGAGAGAGGCCTCACCGCTCGTGCATGAAATCAAAGAGGTGCGCTTCAACGACAAGATGATGAGGATCATCCATACACTGTTACATGTGTCGGTGCAGAGTCATAGCGGAAAAAGCAAGAAGAAGCAAGGACCAATGATGATTTTTTGAAAGTTCTCGGACTTTGGTGAATGCTTGATAAATTCATTGTTTGAGTATCAAAATGGATAGAAAACGTGAAACCAGTGGCAGAAATGCCGGAATTGTACCGAAAACACATGGAAATAGCCTCCTGAATAATTCATTTTCGAGGTTTTTCCCATGTTTTTCATACTTCCCGATATTCTATGGGGCTGAAATTTGGTGGAGAATGGTTTCTTGTATCAAGGAAGAAGTGATATAAATTCCAGAGCCCTAGCTCAAAATTCATTTTTTCGCAAATTTTTGTGGGTATACCCCTTGACGAATTTTTCGGCCAAAAAATGAACTTTGACCTAGGGTTCTGGAATTTATACCACTGTTTCCTAGCTAAATACTGAATCACTGTCTGAAATACCAGACTCTGAAACGCTCGGGAAGGGTGTTTCACAAATTTTAGATTTCTATAAGGTTCCTGGACTTTGATGAACGCATGATAAATCAATTGTTTGAGTATCAAAACCGATAGAAAACATAAAACCAATGGCATAAATGTCGTAATTGTATCGAAAACACATGGAAAAGACATTCTGAATAATTAATTTCGCCTAATTCTGAGGGTTTTTTTCATGTTTTTTATACTTCCCGACATTTTCCAGGGTTGAAATTTAGTGGGGAATATTTTCTTGCATCAAGGAATAAATGATATAAATTCCAGAGCCCTAGCTCAAAAGTTTGATTTTTCACAAATTTCTGAAGAGGATAGGACAAAAGTTGAGTCGATCGACAGTATACAAAGCAAAGTTAACAATCCCTTCATCCAATGGTTGACTTTTGAATGGCACAGTACTGGTACAACAACCTTAATATATGACGCATCGTTAATAAACTCTGGATTCGATTTAACCGTATGCACTTTGCGACCTCGAGTGCCACCTAAGTGCATCGAGTCCACTCGGGCCAGCAGCACTCCTCTCAGCCTTCGACTCCTCAGCATTCCAAGTTAATGGCCATGAACTAATTAAGAACTCGCCTCCTCCCCCGTCACCTCTTTCAAGAGCGGCACCGGAACTCGATTGATTCTGCGCTTCAGGATTGTGCAAACTCGAGTCTCGCCGATTGACATAGGTGCTCGGAGCCTGATGGCTCGTTAATCACGTAGCACACACAAGAGGCGCTTCTGTGTCTCGGCGAGTCAAGGTTTATCGCTGGCGTTCAGTCGCTTGTCTAATCCAGCGCAAGTAGCTCACCAGCAGCTTAAAATCGAGCGTCCCTTCGAGTGGATTTCGATATGAGAACCATCGGTACCTGTTCCGCTAGTGGCGCACTCAGTTGGATATTCAATCCACAAGTACCATCGAGGAAACACGATCATTTTACACCGCACGGGTCCGCCGGGATACGCGCGTGTGTCGCGCCAAGGAAAGCGAGTCACGCGTTTCTGAATAAGCAGGATTGCGCAATACCGGCCACAGGTATTGGACGCCGCCGGTAGTGCACTCTGCCCTCTTTGGCAGAATATGCCCTAACTTGTCAGGAGCCATACTGGTTCGTATAAAAGCGATAAGGACAGTAAGTGCCAAGGGCTTAGTGGTCCTTCCACATCGAACGAAGTAATAAGCGAACTGTAAAGAAGAATACTTCTCACTATCTGGCACGCTTCCCTGAAATCTCTAGTGGACACACAAGCAATCCGCTCGAAAGCGACGGCATTCCTAATGCAATGTAAATGTGAGAATTTCATGAGGGCATGAGTGAGAAAAGCGGGTGAATCGTTCTGTTGTTGTCGGCTGCGGCGGCGGCGTAGCAAACCAAGTGCTGGAGAAGGAGAGAGAGAGAGAGAGAGAGAGAGAGAGAGAGAGAGAGAGAGAGAGAGAGAGAGAGAGAGAGAGAATCTTGTGCCAGGGGAGAGCACGTTTCTGGCACGTGAGACCACTTTTCTGGCGGTCTGACCTATTCTACCGGAGAGTTTCACCTCCTTTAGGGTATCATCTTGGCCGACCCCCCCATTGTCTACTCGGACCTATTGCTCTCCTATCCAACTAACTTCCTCAGTGCTAACTCCACTTATCACTCTCCGAGTAAAGGAAAAATTCTTTCACTTCACCAACTCCGCCTCTTCCTCACTCTCACCCGGAAAGTAATCGAATCCTGCGAGTACGAGAGAGAAGGAGAAGCAAGGAGAGAAAGAGATTGCCAATAGCTAGGCCTTGGTTCACTGGTCCCAATATCAGCTGATGGGAGAGAACTCCTCTCATGGGATTAACTTAATCATCATCGACCCGCTTCACCATTAAATCAACCTACGCCAAATACATACTCCAATCAATCCGATTTCACTAATGAGAGAAGCGTGCTTCTCACTTTCGACGCATAATGGAAACTAGAACCAGAGCATTCTAAATGATCAATAGTTGGTAGAGGTTTGTAAAAAAGAAGTGTAAAATTATGCGCGTTTAAACAAGCAAGCAAGTGCGTGTTTCTATCTAATCTAATCGATTTCTCCGCCCACAGAACTGCTGGGCTGCTGGAACAATGTTGGAAACGAGATCGAGATAGGCAAAGCTTTATCTGAAGTATCTGAAATATGCAAAACCAAAGTCACCGGCCACTAACTTATAATGCGTACATACCTGAAAGCGAAAGCTTCTAATGATCTAATGGAACAACGGCCAGAAGAAGCGGGAGTCACGCTTGCGTTCTTGCAAAACTGGCGAAAGCCGAGAGAACTCGCTTTCCTCCATTATCGAGTGCAACAAAGCCACTCGAAAAAACAAAGAACCAATGACCTTTTATTTCTACGTCTATGTCGATGTACGATAAAACTTTATTACAGACGAAACAAGACACGTGATATTCATCGAAGATCAGGCATTTACAATTAGCATTATTACGTCTGGTAGGATGACAATGCAGTAACGAAGCGTGCGCAGCAAGCAGTAAGTGCGAAGGCCGGAAATGTGCCCGGTCATCCTCTTTCCTATGAACGCTTATTCAATTTCCCGTAGATTTCCCGGTGCGACTGGCACATCCCACTGCCTGGAATACCAATAGGCTTAGGGTCGAAATGCCCATTGACTCCTGCTGGATACCCTCCACACCTGATCGAATACTCACAGACCTGTTAACGATACTTGAAGTAAGCGCAGGAATTACCAAGCCTTTCTAGCTAAAAGGTATCATGCAATTTTTCTGCATTCTGCACACACACGCATATCATAAACACTATGTTACGCAACGTACGTAAACAACAGCCTTTTAAAAACGTATAGGTAAAATAAATATTACCAAAGAATTCTTTACAGGAATAATAAAGTACTAGCTGAAAGCGGTGAGAAAATAATCAGTCAACGAGGTTAATTAATACGCGCGTGAGAATTCTCACATTCACTGATGTTTCTTGATGCGTGCTATATGATGGAATTAGGCTTGTACCCGTTGGTGACGCATCTCTCCAATCTAATCAGCGACAGCCCACCTGCGTTCCAGTGGCCTGGCTTTAAAGCAAAGGGTCAAAAGGCTAGTCGGTAAAAGATGACTCAATGAAGCTCGTCTAACAATGTAAAACGACTAGAAGATAAAGTGAAGAAGAAGAAGAAGAAGAAGGCATTAAGATAAGGTAGAATCGTAGCTGACCGAGATGTGCTCCAGAGTGAATCAGAGGTGTGTTAAGTAAGAGGAGTATTGCAGACCTTAAGAAATGGTATTACGACATCGTGGAAAGAGCATCCCGTAGACAAGCGGTCGTCCGCAAGGGGAATAAACGACGATGCGCTGCTAAAGAGAGATAGTCAAAGGGCAGTAGGTGGAATTTTCTTCGAGAGAAGAATCCCGATAAAGATCCACTTCTACTAGAAAACAATAGAGACTAGAAGGAAGTAGAATCACGTGTATCTCCTAGTAAAGAGAGACTTTAAACTAAGATACTGTCAATGTTTTAACAAGTAGAAAGAAAGCACTTGAGAGAGAAAGACTTTTTTGTGGCTTAGCGTTCCGGCTACTTGGAGTTCTCAGAGGCCACGACGACTGGCAGGCAAAACTACAGTCAGCTCGTCTATAGGGAGAGTGAACACGAGCAGTTTCCTGCGCGGAAATCCGCGTCTCCCTAGACGGAAGTGCGAGGGAGACCGCAGACGACGAGATAGAACAACAGCCAGCCAGATTGCACCAGGCCACAGATGCGATAGTGACAATGCACTTGCCAGATGTGACTACAAGCGACATTAAATTACATGCTTCTACCATGAAAACAAGTTGGAATGCACGTGCCAATGTAGTACATACATGTAAAACTCGTGGATTATGGTTCTACTGCTCGTTAGTAACACCAATGTCTTTCAAGATAATTCTTCCTATATCTTTCTCGGTCATTCCACCTGACATTTCTATGGATAGAAAGAGCTCCTCTACTTCATTCCAGTCTACTTCATACATTCTCATTGGAAGAAAGGAACGAGTAAGCTGGAAAGTCGTACGATGTTTCATGAAAGAATTCTATGGAGTAAGGTGTCTAGAATTATCCTAAGAAAGAGGATAGGAATTCTACCGGAATTGCTGATTGGCGCTCTTTTTATGAAAAGAAATTTCGAGCTTTCACTCGATATCGATTAATGACTAGCTGAGCGTAGGGTAAAGCGCATATGCGACGTAGCCGTCGCTTCTATTTGCCTTTGTCGGGTTCCGCTTGAGCGCGACAAAAGCGAAAGCTCGTCGAGCGAGGAACCCACTGGAATGGCTTGCTTAATTATCTGGAATGAAGCGTGTCGATTTTCGTCTGGACGAAGTCTTCCTTGTACATACACGCGAGGAAAGTAAGTGCAAGCTTTCGTCAAGCGAAGGTAGAGTTGTCGCCAAAGGTGGTAAGAGACGTTCGGGGAAGTAGAGTTTCGGAGAAAGGAATGCTTACTATTCTCGGAGATTCCTCTCGCGTTCACTACTCTTGTCGTTCTTATTGGTAAAATCTGTCTTGCTGCTCTTGGACCGAGTGCAATTGGATGACTTTGTGTGGAAGACAATGTAGAAATAGATTTCGCGGTATTGAATCTTACACGAAATACGAACGAAAATAGCTAAGGATGAGACATCACTGACTCTTGCCAAGTTCTTATTAAATCTTAAAATTATAGAAATTTCTTAAATGGCAGAAAAACAAAAAGAATATCCACGATCCTGCCAGGATTCGAACCTGGAATCTTCTGATCCGTAGTCAGACGCGTTATCCGTTGCGCCACAGGACCCAGTTGCTCCGAAATGAATAAGAATAGAAGCAAATACATCTTAAGGGGCTTACTATAATATATACTTTAAAAACTTCTACTGAATACTATCAAACTATCATACCAAATCATACGTATACTTATCTCTGTAATTACTTTACGATAATCTTTCGTAAGACAAATATATTATAGATAAGATACGAATCCAAAAGCCTATTTCAGATAATCAGACTTTTAAACAGAAAACAATGACTAATAAATGATAGAACAATTCATGCCAGTAGATCTATAATATAAAATACGAGCAACATAAACAGAGTGGTGATTTCGCAATCGCCTTGTATAGTCGAAGGGAGAACGATCGGGTTCCAGCTGTACTCTCGAGCGAGTCGAATCCCCGTCCAACCTACACTCGTCGCACTATCAAACGCACCTATCGTACAACGAGCAATGATATCATTCGCAATATCTCCGGTAATCGATGATGTGGGTCGATATGCATCTACATTCCAGTAGAGACTTTGTACTATCTAAACCAGAAGCCGTGCGTGTGCGTGTGCCCGCGAATATGCGGCGCACGTTCCTTCTCACGCACACAATTCCAGATTAGTTTCGAAACAATACACAGCCGACTGTCAAACGCAGCACATAAGTGCCATAAAACACGGCGGGGAGATTAATATTTAACGTCAACAGCTAGAGAATCAACTTTGCACGAGAAAGCCGGACAAGTTCGCTCAGGTGAGCAGCAAGCGCAGTCCAGTGCTCAATGGGTGCCTCAATGTCAGCCTGCTGTTTGGGTGCGAGGGAGGGTAGGGTGCATCTGCACCCGTGGCACACTCCCCGGTGCACCCACACCAAAACAAGGATGCAATCGACGCACAGACTGACAGCCATACCCGAATCAATTTTATAGGATTTACAAACTTACACCCTAAATTGCGCGTCGATTCTACGCCACTCTTATACGTCTTATCTGATTGGATACTTCGCAGGACTCGTCCAAATCTTTCACTCGACAGACACTTTTCACACGAATGAAAAACAATTATAAGTGCGAGTTGGCACTTGGCTGAAAATGGGGGAAATCGAGATTGTCATCGCTCTATTCGCCACTGTGATATCCTGGCGAGAATATGACCGCGCTATGCCTGCCAGGAACAGGATCAAACAGGTTCGGCCAGAGCGAGCGTCTGATTACGGTTGGATTAGAACGTTATGAACTTCGCCACTCACCCTGGACAGGAACGGGGAAGAGCGCCGGGAAGAGAACGACGCGCGTCCTCTTCAGAACTGCGAAAACTTGCGGGAAACACAACGCGCACCGTTGCCAGCACTACTGACACTCGCCATTTTGGTTTACACACTGCTAGGCCTGCTAAGCCTGCAGGCGAGCGGGCCTCTCACGGCACCACCAAGGTGTCCGACTCAACTACGCAAGCGCGCGACAGGTGGCTGTCCTCCACCACTCGGCAGCACCCAATAATCAAGTAGAATTGGTCCTTCGGTATCCTGCCGATCCTTCTTCATCCTTTCTCAGAAGTTATCTACAAACTGTACTAGTTGCAGCATGCAATATTGAGAACATCTGATGGAAGTTTAAAGTATAAAACAACTTTTGATACTTGTTGGTATTACAAAATGAAGTGATATGTAATTCGAAGCTTTAGTAGAGTTTGTGTGTAATATTTGAATTAAGATAAAACCTTTGTAAAGCTTCTCTGCCTGACCGATGGCTGGTAGTTACCTTTCCTAGAGGTCCGTAGTGGTCAGACTATTCTACTGTTAAATATAAATCTTTGGAATCTTATAGTATTTGTAGATTTCGTAAAAATACAATGGTAATGAGATAAAAGAGTAATTATGCGGAGTATATAAAGATGGAAGTAAAAGAATGTTAGTTTATATTGGTTTTTAAGGAAATTTGCAAAAGGAAAGTGGCCCATGAGGGGATCGAACCCGCGACCTTCGCGTTATTAGCACGACGCTCTAACCAACTGAGCTAATGGGCCGTTGTTGAAGACTCGGTTGTTAAATAAACAATTTCCTGGGAAACATTAATATCATACATATTCAAGGGCTATAAATCATATTACGCAAGTCCTAACGACTTTAATATTCCAATCGGAACATGCGTTTCAACACGATAATAAAGGTATTGGAAGAGAATAACGTAACTTACAAAAGAACTTCGTAAGAATGACAGTGATCATAACGGTGGACTAGGATGATCTGATTTATTTCTGCGACCGTCTCGCACGTCCTGGGTACCCGATCTGGCGACCGTTGGTCGGTCGTTGCTAGCGTCGATCTTTGTTAGGGCGCTATCGGCAGACGATCGCCCCCTTAGCAACCACTTCGGAGAAATCGTCTCCAACGGTGACGGCGTTGCTACGTCACCCGTCTTAGCAGAGGCTGCGTACTTTTTCTCCGCTTATAATTTGGTTACAAGTTTTCCGCTTATAATTCTCCGCTTGGAGTATGGTGATTGATCGTTGAAAATGATCGTTTACAAACATGTCTTTAAAGAAGTTGTTTGGCAGGAATAATAAGTACGAAGTATTGAAGACGATCTGTCGCTCGCCTAGAGGAAGCAATCGCACTGTCGTCGAAGGGTTCCTGAACTCGGATATCGATTGCACTATTCATAGTAATAACTAGAAACGGTCAATGGACTGCCGGCTTTTACAGATGTAGATCGTGGCTAACAATAGGTCGACGAATAAGCTATCCAGATGAGAAGAATGAATTTCATTTCCAAAGGGAAAGAGAAAGATTTCTGCTGGCAGGCAAGGAAGTTACGCCAAGCGGAAATCGAATTGTATACAAATGCAAGCCACGTAACTCAGGAAGAAGTCTTGAGCCCCAAAATCTCGAGAAGCACGTACGTGCTACGAATTACTGGCAATCAAGAACTACCTGTTATCAGTTGCAAGCTATTGAAAGAGACACTGCATCGCTAACTTACTCCATTCGTTCCTTCTGACTGTATGTTTATATTTATACGCTACGCAGAGCACGAATAGCATCAAACGCACTGTGTCAACGCATTTGTCACCCGCGTGAATCAAGAACCACCCGACATAACCAAATAAATCTTGCCAGGCTGCATCTAAATCAACGGTAATTGAATTCAACGGATTCGATAAGAATTGAGAACATCAGATAAGAGTCACCCACTGATGCGGAAGATACGATCTTGTTATTCGATCCCGACATGTATGTACGAGGAAAATCTAGCTGGCGGTAATCGCTTTTATACTCCTCCTGTATTAGTCTCTCCCGTGAACAAAGACACAACATCATTCTTAGCGCCAGAACACATACAGAGTGGGAGAAGTATCATAAAAAAGACACGGATCGATCATACAATTTCCTTTTCTTTCAGCTTGCAACCCGACGACGGATCGAACGCTCTCATGGTGCAAACGAACTGTATATATGAGTTTGCTACCGGTTTCCATAAGCGGCCAGCTTGCACCCGGATATTATAAGTGCAAGCCTCCGTAGGTAAGAAGCCAAATATAGATGGCCACGGCAATCACCAACGAATGACACGTTAAGATCATCGATTTTCCCTGAATAATGCCCTCCCATTGCAAAGGTCAGCTAACTGCAGCAAACACGAGGCCGAGTCTCTAGTCACCTGCGACTTTCAGCCCGTTCAACTCATTGCATTACGGAATTGCTACAGCAGCTGGGTATTAACGAAACATTCATACGTCACATCGAATATGATACCACTGGCGAGGGCGTAATTTCGCAAGAGTGGCAATGCGATGATGCGAGAGGAAAATGTTCCTCTCTCTCTCTCTCTTTCTCTCCGCGCGATAAGATATACCTAATGATTCCTCGCACTGTAATCGAGAAGGGACGGCCAGCGATTGGACTTGATTGCCGCAATCGCAGGCCAAAACGCAATACGATTCCCGGCGGTTGAGAGAACCTCCTTGGTGTCGATCTTGCACGGGTTCAGTAGACATTTACAATATGAATCGAGCAGCAGCAGAAGAGGATCGTTACGGGTATCGGCCTCCTCAGGATACGGCCGGGTAAGAATCTTCATTAACCATTTACACATCTTCATAACAATTCGCTTTGGGGTAATACAAGTTCAGCTTTAATTATGAAAGTAACTTATTACTTTCACTAGTGATTCCTTCAAGTATGTGTTGGATATCAAAGGGTTACCCAAAGGGATCTTCTGATAGAATAGTTGTAAGCCGATTGGAAAGAAAGACAGAATAACTTTATTGATTCATAGCACCTCTACTCATGTCAGAAGTGATTGATACCTGTTTGTTAATGAATCTAGTACATATAAGTGGGTAAAGCGGGCCTATCGTTTTTCATGGGTAAATGCAAGCACCGATGCTCATGGAAGACGGCCTGTGAATGCATCAGAGAATGAAAGTGATTGTGTAACGAGTTCAACATGACGGCGGTGGTACGAAAGCCGGTATCCCGAGCGAGAACGAGTGCAGCGAACAACGAGCGAGAGTGGCCGCAGTTTCATGGTGAGGATGCTGTTAGCATCCAGGGGGAAAGCGACTGTCTGATACTGCCACCCGATATTTTTGGCAGTCTGCGAAAACCTCTCCCTCTTACTACAGTTGCCAGTGCTGCCGCTGTTGATCTTCGAACTCAGCCAACGATAAAATCCTTTACCACCGCTATCGCCGGGGTCATCGAGACACAAGACATTCTTTTATCAGGTGTTTAGTCGACAGATGACCCGGCAGATTTTTCAAAAGTGAAGTCAAAGTCACCACGCCAAACAACAGGAAGCTTTATCAAAAGAGATAGAATTTTAAAGGGAAATTACTACAAGTTATCCATCGATCTTTCTCTTCTTCTCGACGATACTGGACCCATCTATTTCAATGAAAGTGCGTCATCATCCTCCACCTACAGATAAGTGAAGAGGATTAAGAGAGTGCTGGGGAATTCTGACGCTCACGATGAAGTAGCGTGCAATCCACATCGTTATAGTGCATCAATGTGTATTGCTGACAAACAGTCAGCGCAACTATGTAAGATGCAGTGCTCCGAATTAAGAGTTGGTGGATCTCAATCGAACCGACTACAACTCGACATTCCCATGGCCCTTACTGTTGGAATAATTCTCCCTTGATGTTGAGCTAGCAGCACGCGTTCTCGCGGAAGTCGACGCAATCCTCGACCACCCACACTGACTCCAGCCGCCAACGGCAGCTAGGAAGAAGGCTTATAATCATCCTATAGACCGGCAATACTGACTTAGCACTGCCACCACTAACAGAAGTCGTCACGTACAGATTCCCCTTGGCGGTGCTCTCGGACAAGTGTCAGAGCTTGGTGGCTTAGTTCGTGCGCGAACGCGAAACACGACAGTTCGCAATTCGTACCGCGACAATTCCCTTCCCCCTCTCTTTCTCTCTTTCTCTCTCTCTCTCTCTCTCTCTCGCGAATGCGACTGAATATAATTTGTTCAATTCTCGCCGCTTCTCCCTCAACGTTATTATTACATTTATCGTTGTGCTATTAAACAGCCGTGCAGGGGCCGCACTGCTTTCCCTCTGCGAATCGCGCCAGCATCAAAGTGGAATAGGTACTCCTACGGTGGGCCAAGGGTTGAAGTTGAAATTACATACTGTAACTTGGGATTACAGTGTAAGTATTTTTAAAGTCCTTTGAATATCGGAAAGCAGGATTCTATTCTTGCTTTTGAAAAGCAATTCTTCATTTCTTTCATTAAACTCGAGTCATAGTTGCTTCCGCAAGACGAAGATTATGAAAAGAGTAACTCATAGTACGCCTGTAATACTAATTACTGTGATTAGTAGCAAGCCGCCTTCAAACTGCGAAATAGCATTACCTCATAGCTAATATACTTGTAATAGGAGATTTCGTAGTAGTCGGAGGGGAAAGCGGGCGACCACACAGGGCGAAACACAACATTGAAAACGCATGAAATTCGAAAGGTGCAATGCATGTTGTAACCGGCTTAAAATTCTACTCGATAGAATTATGTAACAATGATTTTCCTGTTACGATCATTCTATTTCAAGATACTCTATTATCCGATAACCAATATGTATATCATCATCATTCGCGTTAGAAAAGGCAAGATGATATTAAGCGATCTGCAAAAACCGACGTGTATAAAGTACATTATATATATTTTTTTTGTCATTATACTTTACAGGCTTATTTTCCTCAGGCGGGAAAAATATGGCCGATTTAATGTTCATTTTTTCCCAACGACAACAAGCAATAATAATCCGATTAATATTATGTTTTTTCTCACAGCTCGACATTCCTAATAACAATGGCCAAGGCTTACGGAGGCATACTCGTTCTGACCGATGTTCTGCTGATACTCCTCAGGATGCTGTATTTCATCGGCGAAAGTATCTACAGATTCTTTGTGCCCGTCGAGGAGAAGAGCGTAGCCGGCGAGATTGTATTGGTAGTTATCGTATCTTGTAATAATAATTGAATCACGTACCAGATTTTTTCCGAAGCTATATTACATTGTTACTTTTTCCGGGACGGATGATTGATAGAGATTTAACTAGAATCTAATTAACATGTTGCGATGATAGGTGACAGGAGCAGGCCATGGAATCGGTAGACAATTGGCTTTGAAATATGCATCCCTTGGGGCTACTGTGGTATGCTGGGACATAAACACCCAAGGAAATGAGGAAACGGTGAATGAAGTAAAAAAACTAGGCGCAGTAAATGTCTCTGCATATAAGTACGAACATATATCATCAGATTTCTACGTATCCTTGGAGGAAAAGGTATTCTGAAAGAATACGGCTTTGTTCCACAGATGTGATGTCTCGAACCGGGAAGAAGTCTTCGCGGTCGCCGAGAAAGTAAGGGAAGAAGTCGGCGATGTAACAATTCTAGTTAACAATGCTGGCATAATGCCCTGCCGCGCCTTGAACGATCACAAGCCTGAAGAAATCCATCGGGTGTTTAACATTAACGTAATGGCTCACTTCTGGGTAAGTTACTGAAGTTCAAGTTATTGAAAAGTCAGACGTATATTTTTCAACGATTGTTGATTCATCATTCTTTATTGCAGACTCTGCAAGCTTTCCTCCCAAGTATGATACAAAAGAATCACGGTCACATCGTCGCTCTGTCCTCAATGGCTGGAATCATTGGTATCCCGAACTTGGTACCATACTGTGCCTCGAAATTCGCAGTGAGAGGTATAACTTCCTAAATTTAGAATGATCTTACTTAAATTGGTCCATTACTTCAATAAACGTGTTAATTCTAGGTCTAATGGAAGCAATGCATGAAGAAGTCCGAACAGCTAGTAAAGGCAAGCAAACTAACATCAAGTTTACAACTCTGTACCCGTACATGGTGGACACTGGCCTTTGCAAAAACCCGAAAATCAAGTAAGAACCTCCCTGCATCACTTAGAATTAATTAAGCTTTTGTAATGTCTGACAAAAAGTGGTTTATATCATAATGACGCGTAAATTTGCATGCAGACTTCATGATTGGATCAAAGGTAAGATGGTAATCGATCTGTAGTGCATGCGGTTTATGTGGTTGAATGATTATTCTGCGATATAATAAGATAAATCGTAAATGTATTTGCAGATTCCCGAGTGTCATGGGCCTGGTTTCGCCGAAGGAAGCCGTTGCTGAAATAGTTAAAGCACAGCGAAGAAATATCCGGGAAAAGTCTATTCCCGCTCACTGGCTCCCGGTTAATAATGTTCTCAGGTATGATCTCTTATAGATTAATCAAATTACGACAATTATTATGCAATCAATTTTACATTTCAGATGTTTGCCTGAAAAAACCACACTCTGTATAGTAGACTTCGTTGACTCGGGAGTGGAGGCAGACAGTTAATATACATATATATTACACTCGTAAGTGATGTATTATTAACTGCGATAAGGACGTGTGGGGAGCTGTCAGTTATGTATTTTAGTGTCAATGCTAAATACTACCAATCTTGCCGTTTTTTCTACACTCGCTGACTGTCTTGTTATGTCTTTGTCATATCTATGTTACGTGGTAAGGATGTTCAGGGGAAATGATGGACGTTTTTATGTTTTCGCAGGTAGCATATTGCAAATGTATGCTCTGCGAATCGGCAATAAATAAATCACTTATTCAATGCCCCATTGACTTAACTATCAAGGAAAATTTTCTAACTCAAGACTTACAATCTTCATCTCGCATATATTTTCATAGTAATAGAATAAAAACCTTTACAACAGTCGCCACACTTGACATTTTTGTCTGAGGCTCGAAAAATAAATAGTATATAACAAACATGATAATAGCAAATATCATGTCGGAACAGTTACACGTTAAATAATTATAAAAATATATATTCCATCGAGTGGTCAACTATCTGGATTACTTTTAAAAATATTATCGAGACCATGATACCCTTTTAAACCGACTTTCGCACCAGCAACCTTGCAGCCAAATGTTACAGCCTGCTGTAACACGTCCCGATCTATAAATTCAGTTCGACTATATTCTAAACTCTCAATATTATAATTCTGCTTGACAATACGTTGACGCCGAATATTCTCACGAAAAATATCCTGCGACCAATTGGAATTGGTCGATGATCTTTGGAAGTGGTCAAGTTTCGCTTTATTTAATGTACACAGCACTGCTGCATTAAATGTATCACCAGCGCCTAAAGTATCCACTACTGTTTGAGGTGGAAATGCGGGAGATTGAACTATTATATTATCCGGAGTCCTGGCCATTGCACCCCTGTCTCCCCAAGCACAGATAATAGTCGCCCTGGATAGAAATATTGAATTAACAATATTTTAATCAAAGAGTAAACATCCAAAGCTTATCTTACCCCGACTTAGCATCTTCGCTTATATTTCTTAATGCTTCGCTCATATTATTATGTCCTCTGCTCTGAGCAAAATCTTTAGATATAAATGCAACATCTACATAAGGCAACAGGTCCAACAATTCTGTCTTTGCTCTTTCTAATTCCACACTGACAGTGATAGGCATTTGTGTTTCCTTCGTTGTATTAGGATCTTCGGAATCAAGACTATTGTTATAATTCTCTACATATTGCATCATAGACAACACTTCTCCCAAATTCCGTCCCTGAAATAAAATCAGATATCATTTGCTACTTTAACAATTCATTAATACTATCTTTTTCAATTATACCTCAAAGTGAATCCAACTATAATTCTCTAGTTGAAGCTGCTCGAAATCTCCGAGCGTCAATTCGGGCAGATTTGGATTATGATGCAAAATAGTTCTTGAACCGGAACTCAAGCTGAGTATGACCGTGGATGTGGGGCATCCGATTCCAGGCATCATAGGGCAATGCGAGAAATCAATGTGATACTTTCTCATGTCGTTCTGCAAGAAGTTCAAGTGTTGTTCCGCGCTGAGGGTGCCCAGGAATTCGCAAGGGTTTCCCAATAGTGAAAGTACCGTACAAGTATTGGATGCATTTCCTCCTCTTTGCCATCTGTACTCCACGGACCTGGACAAATTCAAATACAGTCATTAGCAGTAAAAGGAAGACGAATAAACACCTGTTGCTTGTTAAAATTCTCTAGATTGAGAAGATACTACTCGCTGATTAATGAATTCAATTACACATGAATAATCCTTTGTAATCAGAAATCTTGAAATAATAAGGATTGCTTTGATCCTGCATGAAATTAGAATAAAGTATTTATCGCTTTGTTTACATTGATCAGCTGAGTGTCACGATTGGTTACGACCAATCACGACCACTTGTGACGTCGTATCGATGGTACACGATAACACTGGAGATCCTTTCTCACCTTTGATCGGTGTCTTCAGCCGGATATTGCTTGCAAGTCTGCACAATGTCGAGGCAAGTCAAACCAACGCAGAGAATCCTTGGCGGGCTTCGCTCTGGCTGACTGGTGCCCATGATCCTCTCGTAGAAACTAGAGATCATATCAGTACGATTTCAAGGACACAGGCCAGCGAGAGCACCGCGACATGCCTCGCTCGCTGGTTTACGACCTTCTGCCACACTGTTTCACTTAATCATCGTGTCGGCGTACTACCAATTTCTCGGGCCAACCGATAAACGGCCCGAGACTTCCACCCGAACAAAGCTCCACTCTTTCTAATCCGTTATCTTGCAGATTATAGTGAGCCACGCGTGTGGATTGATAAGGCGATCGCTAACTGACCCCTGACAAAGCGAGTCTAAGCAAGAGCGAGTAAGACAAACCTTCCCAATTGACGTCTGTCAATGTCGTACTATGATATTTACTGTAATCGGAAATGCAACCTTTCCGAACGACTAATTTGATCTTGGTGATGAAAGCCATTCTTATTTATATTCGACACACTAATCTTTCAACACTTTCATTCGACAAGAAATACGCTCGAAATGATAACAAGAGTTCCGATAGTAAGACGTGTTAAGCATTTGGATGAGTTTATATTACTTGATCCACGGATTACAATGAAAGAGAGTTGTTTCTATTTTCGCCGTAGGTCGGCGGCTCCTTCGATCAACAGTGAGCACGTGATTTCATATTTTCCCTCACCTGATCCCGATGATACATCAATACGAAACGTCATTGGACTTTTTTCCCCGAAAGCTCGTGACGTGGGCGGTACTACCAGTGAATCGTCAGAATCATTCTGCTACCGCAAAACACGCAGTCTCTCTCTCACTTTCTGAGTGACCCAGATTCCCTCTTCCATACTTTACGTAGTGCTTTATACTCGTATAAAAGCGAATAAGAAAACTCGTGCTATCTCGTGTTGATCTATATAGAGGATATTCCTCGAAGAATTACGGTAAGTCCAAAAGTAAACTGACGTTACAGCAGATGTTTCGAGTATAAGACTTTAACAACGCGGCACTTCCTCATTGTTTCATAACGCGTCTATTCAGCCTCTGCTATCGCTTGTTAGTTTTTCGGGGCGTAACCGAACGCTCTCGAGTGTCAAGTGTAAGATCTCTAATCAATATGCATTGATACCGGCTAAGTGAGATAGAATACAATCAGGTTATAAATTTTACTATTTTAATGTTACAGTTTCGATAAATTTACGGATATCAACGAGTGACGCAAAATGAGTTATGGATATCAAGTGAGTAGACATTTTAATTTGCTTTTATTTGAAGTGTTACGAGCTTTCGAGCAATAATCGAGTATTAAAGTATTTAGTAGGCTGACTAACATATACCGGAGACGAGTTTGATTTTGTTTTGCTATAATTTCAACATTACTCCGAAAGGGACCACCAGTCAATAGGTTCCCTGGGCATGTACCGACATCTTTTGGACTTCCACCTGGAACACCTTCTGCACCTGGTGCACCCTCTGCCCCGGGTGCTCCGCCTTATCAAGGAAGCGGTTTAGGCTTCTCGAATGCTCCTCCAGTATCATTTGGAATGCCCCAACCTTATAGTCCTTATTCTCAAGCACCTTATCCTACCCAGCATGGTCATCCTATGCCAAGTGGTCCAGCATCTTATCCTTCTCCGCAAATGCCTTCTTATCATCAACCTCAAGGACATCCGCAACCTATGCCATCTTATAATCAACCCCAAGGACCTCCGCAACCTATGCCATCTTATAATCAACCTCAAGGACCCCCGCAACCTATGTCTTATCCGGCGCAACCTTCCTATACTCCGCAACAAGACTATGCTTTATATCCGAATCTGAGAGATGCTCCCGATGCTCAGCCACGCTTTGGTGCACCGCCAAACCAATCGCATTATCCTACCGGTCCTAGCATGCAACCGAGTAATATCAGCCTTTATCAAGGCGGTAGCTATCCTGGGGGGCAGGGTGCAGGACTCCATTCACCCTACATGGGTGGCAATACTCACTATGGTTCTCCGGCTCCAGCCCCAGCCCCCCGGAAAACTCACTTTGCTTATAAGGTGAGATTATACAGAAGCAGTGGTGACCAGGAATATTGGATGGATGCCAGCAGAAATCCGTACATGAACAAGTGGATTAATTAAACTTGTTTTAAATAAAGTTTCGTTGCTTCCTGTGTTACAGTTATCTCCCACGGTGGTGCCGTACGAAGCCTTTGATCCCAGGGCAGATGCCGAGGATCTTAGAAAGGCTATGAAGGGCTTCGGTACGGATGAGAAGACTATTATAAATGTTCTTGCCAATAGATCTAATATTCAGAGACAAGAGATCGGTGTTCAATTCAAAACCCTTTATGGGAAGGTATGAAAGTTCAATTGTAATGTAATAGTGATGTATGTATGAAGAATGGCTAATTTAATTGTATTTTGAATAGGATTTGATAAAGGATTTGAAATCAGAGTTGTCGGGTAATTTTGAGAAATTAGTCTTAGCAATGATGATGCCACTGCCGCAGTATTATGCCAAAGAACTTCATGAAGCTATGTCTGGTATTGGTACCGACGAGTGTGTGCTTATTGAGGTGTTGTGTACCATGTCTAATCACGAGATAAGAGTTATCAAGCAAGCATATGAATCGAGTATGTCCGTGATTTATAGTAGTTTTATGGATGTGGACAATTGCTATTGATTGTGTCTGATTATTGCAGTGTATGGACAATCTCTGGAAGACGACTTAATTGCCGACACATCAGGGAATTTCAAGCGTCTGATGGTGTCGTTATGTTGCGCAAATAGAGATGAGTCATTCGACGTTGATCCCGCAGCAGCGGTCGAAGATGCCAAACAACTGCTTCAAGCCGGTAAAATAACTTCACGTCAAAAAGTGAAGAGGAAACACTAAGAATAGCAACTAACTGAATAACACCTTACAGGAGAACTACGCTTTGGTACTGACGAATCAATATTCAATGCTATCCTCGTTCAAAGGAACGTGCCACAGCTGATGCAGATCTTCAATGAATATGAGAATATAACTGGTCATAGAATCGAGGATGCGATAGAGAATGAATTCTCCGGCGATATAAAGAAAGGACTTCTTGCCATTGTAAAGTGTGTGAAGAATCGAGCAGGCTTTTTTGCCGAGCAATTGTACAAGAGCATGAAAGGAATGGGCACCGATGATAATCGTCTTATCCGTCTTGTCGTAACTCGATCTGAAATTGATATGGGTGAAATAAAGCATGTATTCATGCAGATGTACAACGAGTCATTGGAGGACTTTATATCTGTTAGTACTCAGAATTATCAAAGGAATTAGTGTTCATTACAAAAAGTGCATTTAATCATTCATTTTCTTACAGGGAGACTGTTCGGGACATTACAAAAAATGCATGTTAGCTCTTGTCTCGTAACAAGTCGACGAGGGGACTTTTTTATGACGCATTTATGGATGAGTACTACTACTAATACATCATTTCTCGAACTTACAAGACCAGTGATCGTACCATGGAATTCACATGCATCTAGTTCCTATGGTTAAATATATACAAAAGAACAAAACAGAGTGTCTTATGCTATGTGTGCCAATGAAAGTTGTTCCATGAATCTCTGAATGTTACTGCAATTTATTTTTCGCTAATTAGATTTAGAGATATATGTATGTATATATATATATTATACATATGTTGCGATGTTAAAGCACGTCTTGTACAAGGGTGATATTTCACAGGCCTTACAAGTGATAGATGCCAGATATTTAACTGGCAAAGACAGGAATGGCTCTACGAACTATATATTTTTGTTTTATATGTGAAATTATACAATTTTCTTATTACATATTTAACCAATTGTATTGTCTCTCACTGTTTTAAGTGGTCAATGCGTGTAAGTCTTTAAATAAATGGCTATATTTCGAAATTCGTCTTTTCTATTGTATAAACTTTCTTTTCCTTTCCTGATTACACCTGTTTGCATAGTCGGCACCACCTACACATATGTATTCGTTCAGTCCTGTGAGTGTGCGCGAGTGAGTGTGCGTTTGTTTGAATCGATGTGATTGTCGTAAGTGTTTTCCCGTAGTTTTTACGGTTTTTATGATACCCGCTGTGAAAACAAAGCCGTAAAATGGAAACCGATAAGAGTACTATGTTAGCAGTGTTGCAGCTGCTTAGAAAGTATAATTTAAAGGTAATGACTGATGATAATCATCGAAGCCCACTGACACATAACCTGTACAGTGTATACAAACAGAAGGCCGGAATCATTTTATATTCGCTTTGATGAATTATAAAGAAAGGTATAGATTGATATACACTCTTTTAGGGAACGGAAGAACAATTTCGCAAAGAAGCGAATCTTGCAGATGTTTCGGTAGAGGACAACCAACAAACCGATTCCGAAGTGAGCAGTGTACTCTCTGCGTATAAGAGCGAGGGTGATCCGGCGCTTTACGAGAAGGCTTACACTGAATTAAAAAAGTTCGTCGAAGGTTCCTTAGACATATACAAGGTATACTTATGATACAAGAGAGTAATTGTCTCTGAAAATATATTACTAAACCATCTGGGTTTTAGCATGAATTGGGTACTATTCTCTATCCAGTCCTGGTACACATGTACCTCGAATTGGTCTACAACAATCATCCGGACGAAGCCAAACAGATCATGGAGAAATTCGGCGCCAGCTTGGAGGAGTATTGTCAGAGTGACTTGAAAAGATTATCCAATGTCACGAAACGAGAACAAATGGCTGGGAATGAATTGACCGACACATTCAAGTCCAATCAATTTATCATACGAATGTCGAGGGATACTCTTTCTATATTAAAAAGGCATTTGCAAGAGAAGAAACACAGTGTTTTGTTGAATATTATACAGGAACATTTATACTTTGATATGTACGAGGGAGTAGCTAGAAATAAGCAACAAATCGATGCCACATCCGGGGCAGTAGTTGGAGAAGCTACCAGGCAGGGTACTATCCCGTAACGAAAGCGCAATCTATCTACTATGCATCAGCTGTACTAAGAATGTACTATTCTTGCTGCAGATAATAAAGCAAAGGTCTATTACGGTCTTCTGAAGGAACCAGATATTCAATGTATGCCACCAGCGGAAGAAGAAGAGGATGATACAGGAGGACCTGATGGGGACAAACCAAAGAAGAAAAAAGCCAAAAAAGATCCTCTATTTTCAAAAAAGACTAAGTCAGATCCAAACGCACCGCCTGTTGGCAGAATGCCTTTACCTAATTTGTAAGCTTCCAATTTGATTGAATTATCTTTTAATTAAGTTTTTATCAATTCAATATATCAGGCATTTTACCATAGGAAAGATGCTGATAAATTAGAGAAAGTTAAAGCTTTGAGAGAGGCATCAAAAAGAGTTGTTCTTGGACCAGATACTTTGCCTTCTATATGTTTCTACACATTACTCAATGCAGTGCACAGGTAAGTCGTACAAAGATTTCATTTCGCGATTGTAATATTATCATGCAAGTAACTGGAACCTTAGTGTAACAGCAGCAGAAATCGCAGAAGATTCGAGTTTACTAGCTATTGGATTTAGTGACTCTAGTATAAAAGTGTGGAGTTTAATCCCACAGAAATTGAGACTGATGAAGACTGGGGAACAATTGCAAGATATCGATAGGGAAGCGGGTGAGTTACTAATATATTGCTATGATTAATTAAATCGGTATCTAATTTACAATATATAATTTCGGCAGATGATGTACTTGTACGTATGATGGACGATCGAACAGCAGAAACATCGAGATCATTATATGGACATAGTGGACCAATTTATAATCTTTCATTTAGTCCCGATAGGAATCTTTTACTATCTTGTTCCGAGGATAGTACAGGTAAATATAATAAAGTATAAACAATAGAAAGAGCTACCACGAATAAATCTTATAACTTTTTCTTAGTTAGATTGTGGTCGCTTCATACATGGACGTGTGTTGTATGCTACAAGGGACATTTATTTCCCGTTTGGTGTGTGAAATTTTCATCGCACGGCTATTACTTCGCAACTGCTTCTCATGACAAGACTGCCAGACTATGGGCAACCGACTCTCACCAACCTTTAAGAATATTTGCCGGCCATTATTCAGATGTTGATGTACGTTAGACATTACTATCATAACTCGACAACTTGTTGATAACGCAACATTCAACAGGTAGTCCAATTCCATCCGAATTCGAATTATGTTGCGACTGGCTCCAGCGATATGACTGTACGATTATGGGATTGTGTATCTGGCAGTCAAGTTAGATTAATGACTGGGCACAAAGCACCGATTCATTCATTAGCATTCTCCGCTGAAGGAAGGTTCTTAGCATCGGCAGGACAAGATCATAGAGTCCTTGTGTGGGATTTAGCACACGGGCATCTTGTAGCTGCTTTAACAGGTCACACAGGCACGGTTCATTGTCTATCATTCAGTAGAGATGGGAATATCTTAGTATCTGGTAATTAATTTACTTTATTATTAATATATTACTGATAAAACAATATACTCTTATATAACTCTATTTCAGGCTCGTTGGATTCCACATTAAAGTTATGGGACTTCACGAAATTAGCGGAAGAAATGAGCTTGGAAGATGTAAATGTATCTCACAATCCAGATGTGAAAACTAACGCGGAAGCTTATCTTTTAAGATCTTTTGCTACCAAGAATACACCTGTCCTAACATTACATTTCTCGAGAAGGAATTTACTATTAGGTGTCGGGATGTTCGAAGCAACATAGTCCCGGCGATTTCCCATCTCTTCTTACGTCTGTCATCCCTGTACAATATCAATAAACTTTTTCACATTGATTATTCTACGCATCCGCATTATTGTACAATATCCTGTCTGGATGCTGGAGGGATCGATCGATAGTACACGCGCGCGTTGCAGTTGCAGCGTGTAAGAACCTTGGGAGCATGCGGCAGTCTAGCGTTATTCCCTCGGTGATAGAGGGTCCCCCTCCCCTCGTTGCAACCAATGTATTTGTCAGCCGACAAAAAAGGACACCGAGAACGATAATATGTCTAGCACGAATGAAAGTGAAATTACAGCGCGGTCTTAGCCAGTCACTCGCCCGTTAACTATTCGCTTGGGCGTTGTCCCTGCCAAGCTAACAATATTCGTGATCCATTTAGTTCCTCTGCGATGGGAGATATCATCAGGTTAGGTAAGTTTTCAAATAGATTTAAATAATTGGGGGAAAAAAAAAGGCCTTTGATTATCATAAGAATTTTCCCATATTGACAATTCATCGCTCCATATGTTCAGACAACTATGAAATGCTTAAGGCCTTGTACGACTTCAAGGCCACTTTCGCTAAGACCCTCAGCTTCCGCGAGGGTGATCATTTTGTATTGTACCAGAACAGTACCAAGCAGAGGAATTGGTGGCAAGTAGTCAACAGCAAAGGACAAGTTGGCTATATACCCTCCAATTATGTTACAACCATAAAGGTATACAACTGTTGTGCTATCAATGATGAATTTATGTACAAAGTCACTTTGAATGGTGTATGATTTTAGGTACAACCTCAAGTCTTGATCAATTTCTTGGAGGATTGTATAGCAACAGTGAGAGCTGACACTAATAAAGAGAAAGAATCTATACAGTTGGATAAGAGGGATTTATTATTGAAATTGATAGAGAAAAAAAGACAGGCTGAATCTAATAGAAAGCCTAAGAAACAGGCACCGATGCCTCCTGATTTTGGTAATACGACACCCACGAAAGAAATCAATTGTTCGGCTATTTCTAATAAGAAAGAAATAGATGCTAAGCCTACAGAGAGCGATAGCTCTTATACTACTGCCCAGAGTATAGTACAAGGTACTACCGACGAACAAGAACCACCAATCGTTCCTCAATGCAGGAATATTCCTACTAATGAGAATCATAAACAAATCCTCCCGAAACAATCTTCCACGGATGTTAATCAAAAAGTACAGAATGAAGTATGCAAGACACCGACTAAAACAGTCGCCAGACAAACACCTACTGGATCTCCGATAAAGAATGCATTATGTAATATCAATTCGAGAACCGCTTATTTATTGCTGGATCAAGTTCGAAGGAATACCCAACTTAGTTACGAAATGTCTAAAGTGGCTGTGACAGTGATAGTATCGAATCTTCAACCGCTATTTCCACAAAGCGTGAGTCAACACTTTGACGCGTTGCTCCAACAATTGGAATCTCCTTTCACAGTATCGCAAATGAGTTTGGAGGAAACCTATGATGCGAATAGATTGAAAGTTATTTTAACCGAGCTTACCTCTTGCAAGGAAGATTCGCAACAGAGAAATTGGATGTTGTACGAAGATGAGTCGATAATTGTAGAATATATAAAAGAGCTGACTTCGATATTGGTAAAGGATTTACTTCATTTATTGCGATCCTTTAATTATCCGCTGCACTTTGTCACTATGATATCTACTGTTGTTACAGACTAATGCAGACTCGAATGTGTCGAAGTACGTGTTACAACAAGATCAATACGATGGTGTCTGTGTATTAATAGAGTATTATCAAATGGAAGCACGATGGTCAATCAGGCAATTGTTGTTGCAATCCTTTGGTGTGATGTGCAGCTTAGACTCTATTATATTAACTATCATGTTAAACAGTGTGTTACCAATGGAATTAGCAAGGTAATATTTTAGAAAAACGATTGTTCCTTTTCAATGAATATTTATTAATCATTTTTATCTTATATCTGTTCAAAGAGATATGCAAAGCAATCCCAGAAACGTGACGAAATTAAATTACTCTTCGCTTCTATTGACAATGGTCTTTTCTATGGGTGAACCAATGCCTGTTACTCATTTGGGTGAGTAAAGTAGGTAGTTAGAACAATCATTGCTATTTCTATCTTCGAATCAGCCCTCGACATATGCCTGCTAATTTATTATAACAATAAATCTATTACAGAACAACTGGGTCCAGAATTTATTGGATTTCTATTGGATCTAATAGAAAAGCCTCCTGACATGGATATCGAAGATCAAATTCCCGATCAATTTGTGAATCTAATACTCTCCTACAATTTGCAATTCCGCGATGATGAGAACTTAGTCTTGGATGCTTTAAAAGGAAGAACATTGGCGAAAAATTTCACAGAAAAGATTCTGTTATTATTTAATCGTGAAGGTGTGTATTAGGAAACAGGAAGTCGTATCTAGAAAAGAATTCCTTGACAATATGTTATAGAGGATCCTGTGAGGATATTCGATCACGAACCCCAACCATCGCATTCGGTTCTGAAGCTGTTTACTGATCTATTTAGTAATGACAACACTGCGAGCCTCTTTTACACCAACGATGTAAAGGTCCTAATCGATATTATATTGCGACAGCTGTATGATATGTTTCCTGGAGACAAGGTATTGCATTTAATAACAATCAATATTACTGTAATCACTAAAATGAATAATATATGATTTAATTTTTATAGCGTCGCCAATATCTCGTGCTTTGCCGCCGAGTAATCCGTGCTTCTAGCTACAACGAACACCAATACCGAGCAGATGACTTACTCAAATGTTTCACAAGGTATGAATATAATGACAAAGCTTTTTTCAAGGGCAAAAGAGTAATACATTATGTTTTGCATATGTTTAGAATATTTTGCGAGGAAACTGAGGAGAGTGAAGAGGACCAGCGAACGGTACGCGAGATTAGCAATGAATTTCCACACTTGTTCCGTATATGACAATTGGAGGAATCCTCCGGGAATAAGGATCTGGAGGAGGATGACTTACAATCCCTCGTGTAACTGACCTCAAATACGATTGTACAATGGGAGAGAAGCGAGGAATCAAATCTTCTTTATTTTTTTAAATCTCCAATCTTGTGGATATATTCTGCTCGGATATATAATATAGTACGAAGGCGCACATAAATACGCAGAACTCTTACTATATGTATATATTTTATGGCAATCAGATGATATTTTTCCTCTTTAGTGTTGTCCCGTTTAGATAATACTACGTGCACATCATTCCACGTACAATAACTGAGAAGTCTTTCTCATTCCAAGCATGAGGACCATCACTAGATAGAACCATTCCACTTTCTCCGATAGCCAAATGAACTAGTGTATCGTGTAACTAATGAAAGTAGTCTGACTGCATGAATAGAGGGGCGTGAGAGAAAGAGAGAAAGAGAGAAAGATAGAAAGATATCACGCGAGAAGTCTCGGTGAAACGAGAACTTTATTTCCATGACGTAATTTTGTGATGACTTACGAGTCGACTCTGATCTAGTCCACGCTTGTGTGCGTTCGAGCAGCACTCTGAGTCAAATATTACTCTCATATTTATGTTCTCTATTAGATTCTAAGAATGCGTATATTGTATTTAACGCGACACACATTTAATAGCCATCTTTTTTGCGATGAAATTTTAATGTTTGTTGAACGCCGCAGCAGTTATCGGTCTTCCTAGTCTATCGCTAGCGAGTATATTTTTTTAAAAGTATTATACTACGTTACGTTTGCGAGTATGAATACGTCAATTATTGCGCGAAAACTTTCGAATTATTGTGATTCTAATTGAACGTTATATCAGTAAAAAGTCTAGCCAGCCAATAGTTTGTTTCTTCAATTGCCCTTCTAGTCTAATAATAATTCTTTACGAGAATATCAACGATCAAGAACCAATCTGGATGTCAGGAATTGGGAGAAGAATACAGCAAGTGTTTGGTGGTACTTTTATTAACAACAATAAATACTGCTTATGAAAAACTTGGCAGGCGTGACGTAAGTGTGTGTAGAACCCTTGGCACAATGTGTTCCATGGTGATTATGATGGGCGTACGAAAGAAGATTAATTTGCAGCACTCGTTAAAGGAAGGAAAACCCGATATGTGACTCAGCGCGTAGAGGGGACACGGGTGTACGCGGCTGAACAGAATGAAAATGAGAACTGACGTTTCGAAGTTCTTCTAAACGTTCGACGAGCTTGACTCTTCGAAGTGAGAGAGACGCGTCATGACGTTATTAGGAGAAATCTCTGTACGTTGTGGTAAAGCTCAACGATATCTCGTGCATGGCACTTTAAGAAACACGTGGATAATTAGTCTGTAGTGAACGTGACCGATCCGCACATATTATAGAGTCTTTCAATCGTCCTGTCGTTGTGCTTGTCTTCGCAGGATCCTTTTATTCTCCGGTCATCATCTCCATAAATTCTGAAACAAGAAAAGAACATTGCCAAAAGCCCTTCTTGGCTGTTTCGAGCGTATGATAAACAGACATTGAATTATTTCCAATTGCGCAAGTCAACTGCTGTCAAGAAGGTTTATTGCAACATCGTCGAGTATCCAAGACAAACAGCAGCAAACGCAAACCCGTGTTCGCGAATTAGCTCTCTTGAAAACAGCCACCGACAGAAGAGTGAATGCTTAGCCAGCCAGAGCTATCAAACGCACTGTCTACTAAATCATCTTTCTACCTCGAACACTCTTGATATTGCGAATGAGGGAAATTACGAAAGGTGCCAAAACCTTGATACTGAACTTGGATCGGTATGCGGGTGTGCGCCTTGCATAATATCATATAATTCGAATACCAATTTATCCAAGATTTCTCTAGGAACGAAATCACGTGGAGGAATATCGAAATCCCATTTCAATAACGGTAATATTTCACAGTCAAAAATAGAGAAAACACGATAGAAACAGGTGGCCAATTATGCCTGACAAGGTAAAGCGATCAGCGGGGCGGGAAAAAAAGCTCGGCTATAGAGGAAGTTTGGCACTCTCTAATCATGACAGATGATCGCCCGTTCTTCAAAGCCGGTGAACAGAAATAGCCGTGGACCTAATAAGAGTGCGCTGCGCGTTCTCAATCCACCGATCTCACGTATAAATAAACGTTCCCCCCGCGCGTTTTAAGTTGAGAGCCGTGCGTCGATGTGTGCCGGAACACTATCGCAAAAGTTTCGCCGCACGTGTTCTACACACTCTGATCTCTTTCCCATTTTCAACTGCTCTGGAATACGATAATAAATGACCGAGCTATTTATTTCGCAGGCCATCTTAGCACCATCGGTCTAGGCAAAGCAACCGCCGACAATATTTTGAGGTTGCCCGATGATGGGTCAACTCATATCTCTGACTCCCGTCGCTCTAAATCATTCGATGGAATATTTGCCTGCTAACAACTAACTGGATGTGGTAACTAGAAATTGGTAGAACGAAGGAAAAGCAGATAAAAATCTAAAGGGATGATATTTTGACTTACCATCAAAATCAACTGTGCCGGAGCCATCGGAGTCGATCTCTTCAATCATGATATCCAACTCCTCGTCCGTCAACTGGTCATCCAATTCCCTCAGGATTTCACGCAGACACGTCGTTGGGATATATCCGTTACCTGTCGCAAACAATTGTTGCATCGCACTTGCTTATTCCACTGCCATGAAAAACAATCTATTTCTGTAGAAGGGATATTTCTACTGCGAAGAAACCAAGTCGTATTTAATCTGTTGAATTTACGAGGATCGACACTTCTATTTGGCCGATTTAACGAAGCGCTAATGTCCGCTCGATTCGTTTCCAATTTAATTGATTCAATTCGAGAGATCTTTATGACGAAATGTCGCAAGAACCTTTGGCGAGTGTCCAATTGGTTGCGTTTGAAATTATGGTGGTTCCAATTTTACTAATGAAATTACTTGCTGGCTTCCATTCAAACTTTCGCCTAAAGTTCTAAGGGAAGAACATTGCACTCGACTTCTTTTTTTAATTACAACTAAAGCCAGTCTTGGCCATTGACCTGGCAGGTATCCAGGAAAAAAGATAAATGTCTAAAGGGTAGAAAGAAAGGTGTAAAAAGTTACCTTCTTTGTCGTAAAGTCTGAAAGCTTCCCGAAGTTCCTTTTCCAGTGCTTCGGCATCTTCTTCAACGATGAATTTCGCGGCAAGTGTGACAAATTCCTCGAACTCCAAACGTCCCGATTCTAAACCAGTCGATTCTTACTACGACGCACTCTTTTCACCTGACGTCTGACTAATGCTCGACTCGTACTACTTACTGTCAGCATCGACTTCCTCGATGAGTTCGTCTAAGATTTTCTTGTTGAAAGGTTGACCCATCAATCTGAGAATATCTGCCACCATATCAGTGGGTATACTGCCGCTCTTCTCCCTGTCGAAACTGTCGAACGCCTTGCGAAGGACTAAAAAAATACCATGTCAATTCCTCATAGAAAACATAGACATTATCTTGTTCTATAACAGGGGTTGCAATGGGTTTCAAACTGAAACCCTCGTTCTCTCTTTCTCTCTAGTTAAAAGCGCGCGGTCGCAAGTTCAGATTTAGAATCCGATGTTAATGCCCTTCCGTAGCCGAACCGTTCTGTCTCTCTCGATTCTGGCAGCTAGCAAAGCTTATTTGGCTTGCTGCGCAACATCAGTCGAACTACTGTTTATTTACTGCGATCGTCCATCCAATTGCGTTGCTCCGACACTATACTTATGCGATTAATGAGTCCTCGTTTGTAACAAAATTTAAAGGGACCAGTATCATAGGTTATAAATTTGTAATCCCAAGGACGATTTATATCAGAACAATTGTCATGAATCATACAGTTTTTGTTATTCCAAGTGAAAAGTGTCCGGCAAGCATCGTGGGCAGATTACGAGCGTCTATTTTTTAATCGTGGACAGTATTTTTTTTACGTGGGTCGCAGGCCGTTCTTCACCACCCTGGAGAGAATCGTCTTGCCGACTTATTTTTACCAATCCTGATTCCTACGATCGATCGTCGTCACGCGATACCTTCGCTCTCATCATTCGCCGGTTCTTCCCTCTCTTTCTCTTGGCTATAGATAGGCAGAGAGCGGGGCGACCGCTTGCCCTCGATCGAATCGACGCGCAAATAAACTCGAAACGAACAGGGAGATCTGTGCCCCCTCTGATATCTGATACTGGAATATCTCGAGGACTATTTCAATGTTCCAGTAACACTGGCATTCGCATCGATGCATTCATGGAAGTTTATTATAATATCGAAATAGAAATCTATGTCTCTTGTTCTTAAATTATATCTCAAAGGACTCCTGGATGGTGTTAAAATCTAAGAAAGGGCCCAGTTAGTTGGGCACGATTTAATTTCAACACGCGATCCAGAACTAAAGATAGCTGGTGGCTGCGTGACTCGAAAGCTGTGCGGAGAATCTCCCGGAACTACTAAGCAAGGGCGCGTAAGGGTCGCACTGTCCAAAAGGGAAACTACTAATTATAGATCACGGACAGTAAACACGATATGAAAAGACCTGTGTTTACTAGTCGAAGGTTAGATCTAATAGAAAACGAAAACAAAGTCAACTACGATGTCTTGTTAATGAGATATCATCTTGTAGAATGTAAGTGCGGGTCAGTGTCGACGTAATCGGGTGACGGACGTTTTATTGAAAGGACTTTCTTCTCGCTTTGGCTAAAAATAGTCGCACACTGAACATGATTCGCTCACTGTCCCGTTCTCTGTGATATTTGATATGCCGAACATCGGAGAAAACAGAGCGTTGCCGTCACCCTTTTGGTTTATTACACGATACACTTTGCACTTGGCACTTTTTAAGTAGAGTTTCAGCCTCGAGCGTAGAAAGAACGAGGGACCCACTTGTTAGTTAAAGGATTATCACATTGATTTCTTCGTATTAAAGAGAGTCTGGAATTTGATGTACGTACCAGCGATTTGTTCTGGAGGAAGCTCATCGGCCTGCAAACACAAATAAGTGACACGATGAGAGGTTACCGATTCACTTCCTGCATGATAAGAAGCGCGAAATGCATCGGAAGTAAACTTAAGTCTCGGAGTTCATGAATGTACAAACTAGTTATAATCGACTAGCGCATAACAATGCTAGTATTTTCAATCGCATAGATCCTGTGAGCTCTTATCAGTTAAGTTCTTTAGAGTATAGCCAATAGTATATAGAGTCCTGAGTGTACGTGCATTAGGTGGGATTACAGTCTGATGATTAGAGTGTCGTGCAATTTGCATTCGTTGTTAAATGAACGATGATTAGTGAAATTACCAATCGTCACTTTATCGTACACTAGGAAGTAGACAGGTGGGTGAAACACCAATTGTACAGATGAACAAATAATATACCGGGGAATTACACTTCCAGATGCAAAAGAATTCATATCGAAAACTACATAACTACAAATAAATGCTGATCGTATCTCTCTCGACGTTGGTCATTCGATTCCATTTGCGCACACAAGAAATTCGAATTGCAATTGTAAGTCATTATTACAACTATTGCAATTATAACAAATTCCCGTGGGATCCGACGTGAGAGAGGCACGACCGAGCGATATTCGCCGACTCAGTAACAATCACGTTTCCAGGGCCTCGCACACCCCATTTCGTCAATCCACACTTACTGAACCGTTGACAATATCAACATCTCACGTAACATTGCAGGAATATTCCCACGCATTATATCGCAAGAACAAAACCGATCACTGTTAATCGCGCTCGTTGATGATCACTTTGTACACCAAAAACGACAAAAAAAACCACGAATAGAACGACAGTAGAAGAAAAAAAAGTATCTCAGGTAGGATAGCGACCGTGCAAGAGAATGAAGAACGGCAGGCACATTCCGAACTACAGTAGGAGAGAAAAGACAAAAACGAAAAAAGATATAAAAGACACATAACGGTGTAAACGAGGCAGTGAAGAAACTAATATAGAAAAATCACAGACAGACATAATGCAAAACAGGAGAAGAAACAGAGAGAGATAAAGAGAGTGTGAGAAAGTGGCGAGGAGCGATGAAAAAAAGTACGATAAATAATAAGAGTAGACAGTAGGAAAACGTGTGTGTTTACCAGGGCGACGACTTACGATATCATCAATAGAACATACCATGGTGGCGGCGCGAAATTATATATGTATATTGTAAATATGCTTTTTTGTTTTAATTAAATCTCTATGCAAAACACACTGTGCTATATACTGTACGGCTTGAAGGAGGGGGGATTTTTGTGGTGCGCGGTTTCCGAGTGGCTTTTCTCGGGAGCAGCTGCCCGAGAATAACAGGAAGCCGAGAGAAAGATGGGAGGATATAAGAGAAAAGGTGTAGGACAATCTGCTCTTTGGTACGAAGGAGTGCTTTTGCTGCTTTTCGAGACACTGTCACGAGAAAGCCCTCGCTCGGCGGTAATATTCGAATGGGAGGATATAGCGGTTGCGTTGCCCGATCGGGCAGCCGCACCCCGCCTACCTCCAGCCAATCTCGAGGGTTTCCCTCTCCGGCGGGCCTTAAAGCTTTTGGAAAGGCGCTTGCGCTATTTCTGGGATGCAGACGGTATACCGCCAGGCTCGAAATCAGAGCCGGCTTCTTCGAGTGCGACCCGCTTCCCTCCAGAGCTTCCGCTACCCTTCTAACTGCTGCACACCTTTTCCCATAACTATTCCACTTCTAATCTATTCGATTCCCTGATTCTTCCGATTCCGCCGGATATCCGAATAGTAATCTGAAAGATGAATGAATGTTACATGAACTTTATCAATTTAGAAGGTAAAAGTTTAAATTAAGCTTGTTACTTTTATTTAAAGATGCAGCCACGTGTCTATGTTACCCGGAAGTTGGGTGACTAAGCTTGATCGACAGCTTTCGTCCCAGCTTCGAGAGACGAGAGATGAACTCGCCCTGGGTGTTCTGAATTGCGTAAAGCTTCCCGGTGAGATCGTAACGCGTTGTAGTAGTCATCAAGTCTCCGGCAATGCGAAGACATTACGATATGCAGCGGCCGGGTCGGTACGAAAATAGAGGAATGAAAATCCCGTGGTTCGCGTAAGCGACAGTAAAATGCACAGGGCGGCAGCAAGCAGAGGCACATGGTGGAATATCGATGTCAGAGATTCTCGTTATTTGGAACTGCGACAAGAAAATCCATGCTTATTCGACTGCGAAAGAAACAATGTGAATTTACAAATGAATGGCCAACGCATGGACTCATACAATTAATTGGATTTTACGTACCGCTTTTTTGACAACGAAACGACCATTCTTTGGCCAGCAAATCCCTGCTTCGCTACCACCCAAAGTCTGTTCGATGCAATGGAATTTTACGAGGATTCCTCAACGTCCTATAAATATCCTGCGCCCCTGGATGTCGTGTTTCTTCGTGGAATAGCCAGAAATGCACGGGCCAGACGGCGATTCTTGTCACGGGATATTTTGTCTTTGTTGAGGTTTCTTTTTTTAAAGATGCCCGCATAAAGGGGATGAAAAATGCACTTGGACTGATTGGTCATCCTGTTTTTCTAAGTTCGCAGTCTCTGAAAATGTGTTTGGATATTATTTCGTCCATAAATATAATGGATAGGTGAAAGCTTACCGGGAATTGCGTTTAATGCGACATACTTCTTTCTGCGAGAAAACACAGGCGTACAACGAAAGGTCGTAGAGATGTGGTGGACAATTGCCAATCGGGGAGAGAAGTTTTCCGGCTCACCTGTTGCTTTCGCGAAAACAATAAACAAACTTGTGACATTTTGGCGAAGTGCGCCACAAGTTACAAGAACGTGTTAACAAATTCACACTACGGTAATTAATGAAGAACAGATATCCCAACGATTATTATAACTCGATAGAAATAATACAGTGAAATTATGGCAGGAACATATCGATGAATAATTGCCAAGGCAAGTCTTGGAAAACTAACGCGTTTAATACCTTTGGAATTCATCCAAAATCCACATAATCCAAGCGTGTTATTATACAATTGATAGTGTACACTATTATTTACGGATGTTCCTTCAAGCTTGGCATTATACTTTATTCCGTGGTTATGTCAACGTGACAATTTAAGGAAGCCATAAAGTTTTGGCATAATTTTCCAGGAAGCCTTTACATTTACCTCGAGCTTAATAAGACCGAGGATAGTTAAAACCAACTTCGGCTACTTTTGCGAGGAGGCTGATAAAGGTAGTACTTCAACAGGAGTTTCCCCCCCAACGAGTTGTAATTTGGCTGGGAGCCAATTGCCACGCGTGAATAAAACGCTAGACTAGTCTACATTCGGTTGCATATAATGGGTTACAAATATGACGGTGCCTCGCCCCTACCGAACAGCCGTGTCTCCTAAAATATAAAGGGAGTTCTTGGGTCCGATGTACGTCAATGATGTGGAATTAGGATCGAGCACTGGTATTCCTTAGAATTCGCAATCGATGATATCTTACGCGCGATACTGTCGACTATTGCTTTACAATGAAACAAGCCGCATGTTGATATTCTTAAGTGGTACTACTTGGCTGTTACCTCAAGAAGACTAAGCTAGCAGATAATCCGCTATTATTTGGCGTGACAATTCATTTGTCATTCGCTCTGTCATGTACACAGACGAGTGACACAAGTGTCACTGTGATGTACATCGATCTCTAGTTTGCTTACAGCTGCTGCTCAAATCGTTGGCAAGCCTAACATATAAAAAGTTATGACATTGAATATAGACACGTATAATTATATATGCGCCAGCGGCGTCGAAGGCAGAGAGTATGTGTTTATAAATAAAATTGTCTTTATTACTTATGGTACACATTCACTCGTATCAAAAACTGTAATTAATTCCTAGGGGAAGTTGAAGCGAGTCCACTCATACCGTCATTCTCTCTCTTCGACATTACTGCGACCCGGTAGACAACAATGCTAACAATGCACTAGTAGCGCCAACCGATAGAATGTAGTTCACCGCTGGTGTGAATGTCTTCAGGATATAGAAAGAGGATACAATAACAATGGCAAGGAATAAAGCATTGTTATAGAAGATCGAAAAGGTGGTAGCTTCGTAATCTGCTACTTCGTTCTTCTTCCATAGAATCCTGTAAGATATAATATTAAATGTTAGAACCAAATCTTGATTAATTCTACCAAGTTTTTTTATACAAACCTCTCATCTTTCTCCTTCTTGCTCATCTTCTTGTCTTCGGCCAATTTACGGCTCATCTCCTTGGTAACAGCATCTTCCCTCTTCACTGCGATCTATAATATAAATATACATATAAAAATGTATATAATCTTAAGATAAAAAATGATAGAAACCTGTTAGAAAAATTCACTACTTTACCTTATGCTTTAAGACAAACTTGGTATTCTTGTACGCAAGGGCAAGTGCGTATGTGCTTGCCAGTGTAACCAAAACAAACGAGATCAAATTAGCATAGATGTCGATCAAGTGAATCCTCCAGAAAAGCCCTGTAATAAATAATCATTCATGATAATTTCACGAGATCGAGTTTAACAGGTTAGCCGTGAAAATTATTCGATATCAAAGAGAATATTAAACAGAGGAGAAATTCTTGATATAAACTCATACTAAAATCACGAAAGGATTATTTCAAAGTTGGTTAACGAAAGTTATACATAACAGAATCATACATTCCGACAAGAATCTACTCACAGATGGGTATCGCCGAGACGATCAAAGCATTGCCGTAGAAGAGCGCCGATGATTTTGTGGAAACATTCCTGGAGAAGTCCTGAAGGAGGAGTTCCTCTTCCTTGGTGAAGGCTTTTGACTTGCCAGACATTTTTAATGCTTCTTCTTCGACGGACTTTCCTTACAAGTGGACACCAAAACAAGCAGTTGTCACACGCCGCTACGAAAAGGGGAACGCACGGAGAAGTCAGGCTGCGCGGTCACAAGCGTCGCGTGGAACACCAGTGACAACGTGTCCGAGAAGACGTCACAGTCTATGATCGAACTATTTGCACCATCTATACTTCGCACACTGTATTAAAGGAGGCATGAATGAACGAGCGTCGGTACAGAATCGACGCTAGATAACGTAGATAACAAATGCAGTTTGTGCATTATTCGGTCGGTAAAAATAGATGAACTCAACAGTGTTTTTATTTGATTACGTATCAGTTACTGTATAATTCTATTATTTGTTATTACAGTTTTGTGTTAACTTCATGTAATAAATGCTTCGTTTATTTCCCAATTAACATTAATATTCTATCTGATGTTAAAGTATACTTTCCGAGATATTTATAGAATATCGATATACTCTGAATTATGCAACGAACTTGATTACTCCGTCGATAATACGAGATTTGCATTGCAGCGCTCTGTCTCATGAATATCTAGCAAAAGTGGGAGAAGAAGTCAACTGCAAAAGCATAGAACACTCTGTTCTACATTCCTAGTCTATGGCAATGCACAAAATAGGATTGTATGCTATCATCTGCGTATGTTGGCGTATGGCTTCGAAGTGTAGTTAGCATATTATGAGCGAAGGTTAGGGGAAAACGTGAGGATTAAGGGTGGTCGGGCGAAAATCATAAAGCTCGCAACAATGTAGTAATTCGTATTCGCGCAGCCACAACACGGTATTGAGCTCGTACCGAGATCTCAATTCGCCTCTCAATATCCGTGTTATCCATTACGGGATACATGGATGTTGCGAACGGACAAAAGCCCCTCGGTGAGTCCTTTTTAAATTAATGAGAAATGTCATTGTCTTTAATTACAACTCCGACAAACATCCTCGACTCGTACCAATTAATATACATTATAACTCTATGTGTGCTTCGAAAGACTAACTTCGTAAATTACGTACTATTCGTGAATACAAAATTCCACTTTGAAGAAACTGTCATTAGTAAATCTTTTATTAGTCTATATGATGGAAATATGTTTAGGTGGGCAACCTCCTGCCACTGGAGGTGCAGCAATGGATAAGGGTAAGGAGTGGCAAATGGAGCTACTCATGGAGAAACTACGATCCAAGGCATCTACCTTTAAGTCCTTGGTGGAAACTGCCAAAAATCTTAGGATGGCTATGCTGGTATTAACAAAATCTTACATAGAATATAGTTGTTATTTTAGTTATTCAGATAATACGAGTTTATTCTTATAGGATAAGAGATTTGCCATTGATAGTGTAGAAAAGAGCCAATTGCAAAAATGTCTGGATACTCTTCAACATTCCATAAAAGTCACCTCCCTGCAATCTATGGTGGAACGCCTGGAGAGCTTAACCAGACAATTGGGGTAAGTATGAAATAAAAGATTATGGTATTATTTAAATTAAAAAATACTTTGATTCTCATTTCTATTATTATTAATTACAGCTTGAAGTTCATGATGTCTGGTACAGAGCTCTTTATATCATCGGATATGTTCTACTTGGAAGTTCTTTTGGAACCGACTGGTGTAGTAAAAGATGTTAAGATTCACCATGAAGGAAAGAACGAGCAGCAGGTAATTAAATTTGTCCATATAATATACTAGTTTCTGATTTTGTAAATCATGTTTTACAAATCTATCTTTATAGAGCTGCGATGTGCTGGTCTCCTGCTTGTCGAGAGGAGACTTTCAAGATTTTACTCAACAGTTAGAAGGCTTAGCATCGATTTATCAGCTGAACGCGGATAAGAAAGTAAAATGTAAAGCTTTCAGTGCTTTACAATCATTGGAAGCTGATCTGGGTATCTTAGCACAAGTACAGACCTTTATCAAAGAGCCCTTCAATCTTGTCCACAAAAGTCCAGTTGGTATTCTCGAGAGAAGAAGGGGTGGTCATCCAATGAGGCTGACATACTTTGTCTCGCCGTATGACTTGATAGACTTGGAGAATCATAGCTGTGATGCGTTGAGTTCGGAGATAGTTATTAAACGGAAAATCGGCCATTCCGTAACTGTTTGTATGGAAGGTTCTACTGCTCACAAGTTGCCTACATCTAGTATCATAACTGTAAATAGGAGTCCAACGGGAAAAAGGTTTTTATCATTACCAATTATTCTTTTGATAGGATTTTTCGAAAAAGTCAGAAGAATAAAAATCTATATTTCTTTTTCAGTACTCCATCTTACGCTCCGTTAACTGGTACAAATTCGTCGGTACTGCCTGCCTGCTTTGTACTAAAGCTTGCTAAGAAGATGCCAATGTGTATGGAATTAGTGAGGAGGATACAAAAAGTTACAGAACTCGAATGCGGTGATATATCTGCGCCGCATCCCATGCTTAGTCTAATAATTCAACATGCCAGTGATGGCCAACTAGATTGTCGGAACAATAGAGGAACTTATGTTGTACGTATAAATCTTAAATTGATTCTACTTTCATAAAGTTTTAATTATACCTATTCTTACAATATGATATCTTTTTCCACAGACATTACCTGACCAACAGCATTGTTACTTTATGACAGAGAACAAAAATATGGAGGGTGTATTGGTATGCAGTATTCCTTTTACACATCCTGCACATGTGCCGCAAATCTTAGTGTACCTGCGCCAACAAGCTCTCTTTAATACATTAATCGCGAGTTGTGTAAGACCGATGGCTCGCCAGGATCCAGAGCACGCAACTATTTTCGAAGTCAGTGCTCTGTCTTGGCAGCATATTTCGGTAAGTCTCGAGCATCCATTCGAAGAGACTATGGCCACGGCAGAATTGGACTTGACCGACATTTCTGCGCTCAAGTGCAAATTGTACGGTATAAGTATAACACACACGGAGCAGACATCGGAATTAACAGGAAGAGTTCTGCAAAAGTGTCTCAGTGTCCCTTTAACAATGAGAATCCTAATGAAATCATGGGAGAGCCGAGATTCATTGAGTGTTAACGCTATGGGTAGCGGAAATGGTAGCTACAATGTTAATCTTGGTTCGGGAAAGGATCAAAATAGTCAGAATGGTTCTGGTATGCCAGATTTTGCCAATGGAGAGACAAAAATCAAGCAAGAGCCAGGATTAAACAATGGCAATGGAACAATGGGTAGACAACAATCATCGCAGCAACCGCAACAACAACCGCTATCGCAGCAACCCCAACAAGCAATGCAACAGCAGCAACAACCACAACTTCAACAACAACATCAACAGCAGCAGCCTTTTTTAGATGCCGGAACGGAGAATAGTATCGGGTTTCCGTCATTTTCCGGCCAATCCGATACCACAGCTACTGCTATGCTGAATCCCCTTCAATTGGGAGCTTTGCTTGGCCAGGCAAAAAACTCTATGGCGAATCCCGCCAATGAAAGATCGAAGAAGACTAGAAAAAGAAAGACAGTCGATGGACTATGGAGGAGTCCAAAGAGAAAAGGCGACGAAACTGCTGAAATATTACTAGAAAGTTCGAGTTCAGATTCAACGCCTTTGGGTACACCAACTGGTGGTAGAGAAAATATTAATGAAACCAGAACATCAACACCAACATCAGCTACGAGCTTAGCCAGTGGATTGGATTTTTCTAATCTGGATCCAACCGATATTCTCGGGACGGACAAGAGTTCGGACTATGATATCGATAATGAGAGTGAAATAACCGAAGTCCACGATTTACAAGACGTCGAAGAACTAATAAAGAGAGATCGGAAGTCGCGAAAGCGAGAGGAAAAAAAGAGTCCGATCATTTTTGAGGAGAGTAAGAGCCTGGTTCCTCCTTCAGTAAGTATTACACCAGTATCCAGCAGTAGTTTGGGTCAAACTACCAACTATAACTCTGTACTTACTGGGATGGGTTTGGAAAGGAGGCCAGGTATCGAGATTATACCGATCGCATCCTCGCCGCAAACAACATTACCGAGTTCTATAACGATAACTCCGATAGCTGGTCCTACGCCGTCAAAAAACTTGACAGATGAGAGGAGAGAGAGGAAGAGTTCGAAAGGTAAATCAACTGAGGATAAGGGTAAATTGGAGAAGAGAAGGAAGCGCAAAAGGGAGGATAGCCCAATGGGACCACCCCCGGATAAGATACCATCTAAGCAGGATCCTCTTTCAAAACCCGTATCTGTCAGCATAAAGCCAACAGAATCACCACCGAACTTAAGCTCTCGTCCATCCTCTCCTGCCACAACATTACGAAAATTTAGTCCATCTCCAACCCACACCAGCCCTCTTGCACTTGTAGGTAAGTCAAGTCCTACATTGAAACAATCGACAAACAAGCCAGTGCAAAGCCCAAAGCACTCTCCGGTCTACAGCAGTAGCCCCAAGCATACACCAGTACCTGCGAGTGTCAGTCCGAAGCATGGTACTTCATCACCGAAGCATGGCAGCTCGGCGAGCACTGGGAAACCAAGTATGTCTGCCCTCAAGTCAGCCGCGAATTCTCCATCGAGTAAAAGTACGGAATCGGGCCAATCAAAGATAAAGTCTTCGTCCTCATCTTCGAGTAAAGATTCCAGTCGCGAGAAGGAACGGAAGACGTCCTCGTTGACATTTGGTGGATCAAGCGGGCATCAAAGTCCTAAAACTAAATCCTCTAGTGGTAAGTTGAAGCAAGTGGAACTAATTCCTAGCGGAGAGCCGCAACCTTCCTTACAAAGTAGCGGTGGTAGTACACCTCCTTCCGGCAATTCTGAGCTGGGCAAATCTGTCATTGCACAGCAACAAGCAAGAAATAGGAAAGGCTCTTTAAGTGCAGTTATTGATAAACTCAAGAATGCTCAGCATTGTACAGATGATAGTGGAAATGGTGGTACAAAGACAACTACTAGTGGAAGTAGTAATTCAAGTAGTCAGAAAGAAAGGAGTGTTGGAAGTTCCTCGAATAAGATCACTGAAGGGAAATGTATTAGCAAGAATTCCTCGATCGATACGAAAAATCCTGCCGAATATATGGTGAAACATAGTTCAGACGGTATGAAGATAACAATCAATAAAACTCGTACAAAGGATTCTAAGTCTGGGTCAAATCTGAAGCTTTCGTCTTCCTCTGGATCGGTTGTAAGTGGAACACCTTCCGCATCTTCAGTGTCCTCTACGTCTATATCCGGTAATGGATCACCCAAGACTCATACTGGTTTAAAGCCAGGTGTTAATTCTGGACCAGCGTCTAAGAAACCACAATCACAAACATCCCCTAAATTATCTGGCTCTTCATCATTGTCTTCCGGTAGCAGCAGTGCAAACAAGGCAGCATTATTGGGAGCAAAGACACTCTCTGCATTAAAATCGATCTCGGGTTCGAATTCGGGAAGTGGAAATGGTGCAGGACTAAGTGTTGGTAGTAGTGCTACTAGTAGTGGTTTACTCTCGAAGAATGTACTATCGAAATCATCATCGAGTTCGCCAAAAACTACTAGTTCAGGTGTTACGGACTTAAGTCGAAGTCGAGATAAATCTCGTCTTTCGAAATCGAGTGAGAAAAGTCTTTTTCCATCAAAGGGCATTGCTGATTCAAGAAAATCAAGTCCTTCCGCACTCCGAGAAGAGAGTGAGAGTGAACGGGCTTTTAAACTTTTGGCTGCCCATGCTTCCATGTCGAATTTACAAAGCCTGCCTAATCTACCACCACAAATGGTTGTCGAAGGGTTAATGAAGCAACTTGATACAAAGTTTCAAATACCTAAACTCTCGGCAAGGGTGAATGCCGATGCGGCAGACAAAAAATCTGATAAACTCCCAATGTTACCTGAGTCCAGTAAGACTTTGGATAGCATAGTATCAAAGCAATCGACGGATCAAGGGAAACTTCAAGCATTATCAAACACAACTGTCTCAGCGACGAAATCTTCCACGGACGATCAAATTCAATCGAACCAAGTTCGTCGCGAGCACGTTCAGACTAAACCAGACAATCTTTCTATAACACCAGCGTCGACAGTGATGCCATTAAATTTAGGCACAGATAATACGAGTACTCTTATGCTGCCTCCAATGAGCACTGCCAGCAGCCACGACATAGACATCCCAACGAATCTCTCAATGCAATCGGTGGAGAATGAATCCCGGGAACAGGATCCACCACCGATTAACAGGACTAACACACAATTCCTAAGTAGTACTTTAAACTCCACTGCCGCTACTAAGGACGACTCAAATGGCAGTGGTCCGGTAATGGCCGTTCTACCGAAGAGTTCAGAAGTTCAAACGACGAATAAACCAGTTTATCCTATATTAAGTACCACAAGTCTAGCAGGTGGTAATGGATCAAGTGGTACAGGTTCTGGTAATGTGAGTTCTGAGAGTTTAAATCTAATCACAAAGCAGGTAGATTCCAGTCTAACCAAGTGTAATAAACCAGAGGATAAAAAGCAGCAGCAACAGCAGCAGCAGCAACAGCAGCAGCAGCAGCAGCAGCAGCAGCAAGTACAATCAGTAGGAGGTACAGCAACCAGTGCATCATTGGGGTCTCTAGTGACGTCGGACAGTTCCAATGTAATGAAAGTAACCGGGCCGGAAATGCCAGCTACTAGTTCGCAGGAAGCTGCGGAGATGCTGTTGGATTTCTCGACGCCAAAGGATGTTAGCAAGAGCTTGAACTTCACGAGCATTCCCGAGAGAGCTATGACGCAAGCGGCGTCCGTACGAAGAAATACGCCACCGCCACCACCACCCCCGGCATTTCCAGCGAGTCCTTCTGTTAGCGTGCACATCGTGAAAAGTCCTGCACCCTCGCCACGAGTAATTCCGCCCTCGCCCCATTCTGCATCACCTTGTATCACGGATGACGAGCTCATGGACGAAGCACTCGTCGGAATGGGCAAATGAAGATTACTCATACACTAGACACTCGAATTCGCTTTTATCTTAAGTTTTGCGAGTATACATTCATTGCGCTGTCCCGCGGGGGACACATCTTGTGACCTGAGTAATTATTGGAAAGGAGACTAATAGCGTGTCGGTCGTGCAATAGTATCCACGCATCGTTATAGATTCTTCCCTTAGATTTATTTCGTTCGTGCTAGAGACGACAGATTAAATGAATTATTAGTTTGTTCTTTTTGTTTTTTTGCGCGCCAGATGAGTCAATAGAATATGTCGATTTTCAAAGCGCCCTTCGAAAGAATGACGATCATATTGTATTAACTCTAAACTGACACTCCTAGAACTTTCGTCAAACGTTCAGATCTTCGTGCGAGTATGCGAGAGTGTGTGTTGCTACGTACTACTCGGGAAGGCGGGTGTACGAGAATGATGAGAATCTCTCTTCCCTTTCCGAGGGGCACCGCTTACCGAGGAGCGGGGATTATTTAAGCATGTGTTTCAGGACGATTGATTATGAATCGTGAATGGAAGGATTCGGGGGTAGTAATAAAAGGTTGTTCATAGATTTGTAAGAAAGCGAGAAGGAGAGAGGAAGGCGCGCGCGCCTGCCTGCCAGAAACGGAGGAAAAGGGTGGTGAGAATTGTAAATGACGGCAAGGTATGATGATAAATACAGACGAGTACATACGAGTTATTTTCGATAGAAACGATCTATGTCGGACAATATTTATGCAGGTACCGAAGAACGGGCATACAGTACACACGGATACTTTTGTTCGATAAAGAGATGTAAAAAAAAAAAAGAAGTGAATAATAATTTGCTTTATCATTATTAACTATATACTTATTATGTACCCACCTGGATGCTGCCTGGCCACTATTCTTTTGTAGTCACAGGTTTATTTTTATCACGAGTTTCATCACAAATTATTACCTTACATTTCTTAATATTAAAACCCTACACTCTTGCATCTATCATACGTCAGTCTCACACTTCCACCAATGTTTCTTCTTTTCTTAATACTTGCCACGATAACACTGTTCGAACACTGCTCAGTTAGATTCAATCACTAACTTCCCAAATACAAGGGTGTCTTTGTTATGATTGTTTTGGACTCCCAATTCTTTAGGTATTCAGTTAACTCGGACAAAACCAACTTCTTGGCAAGATGTGATCGAGAAATCCTTCTGTATATGCTGGACAATTAAGTCTTGCATAATATTCCATAGCATACAAGCTCATCAATAATCCATTACCAACTATCAGAGACATCCAAATAAATGTGTTCCCAGTTCTTCTACCCAATATTTGCAGGGTAAATCCAATGCCAAGGAAAAAGAAGAGTAGCACAGGATAGAAGAATCCAAAGGCGAATGCAAGGATGTACTCGTGAAAGATCGCGGAAGTAATAAACACCGCGGAAGTAGAGAGGAACTTGTTCTGTGGTGTTAGAATCTCATACATATCCTTATAAATGTAAGTATGAAGCCAATCATGCACCACCACATTCCAAGTCCTATAATATCTACTATACGTACTGGAAGTCCACCAATCCTGTAAAAAGAAAAGAATGACAATACAATTCTTTATCTAGAAAACAACACTCATTGGATTCCCAGTTGACGTATCATTGAGTTTCAATGAATTCAGAAAGGTTTTCACTGATATACGCATTGCTAATTCTGAGAATCGACGTGGGAAAGAACCAGGAGCAGTGCAACCGGTGTTCACCTGATGAAATCTTATGATGCGTAATACCTCGGATGATTCACTACGCGGAACATTAGAGTCGTCTGACTTTATCATCATTGAGACTTCATTGATTTTTTAATCAACTTGGGAAACGTCTGATGAATAATGTTAAATCTTACCTTGTAAAAAAGACGATCAGCGAAACGAAGGAGTTCACCTGTCGCGTTGAGCCAAGCGTGTAGGAGACAATAAAATCCACAGAGGAAGAAAAGAATACCGCAAACCATTGACATGAAGACATTCAAGATCAAAGATCTTCTATCATGATCCGGTGTACCATAAATATTATATGCTGGGAAGATAAATCGTTCGAACATAAATGCTGAGAAGAAAATAGTCATCGTCACTTCAGCTAAATGACACACTGCTTTCATCCATCGAATCTTCTTCGTTCTAGGATAACTATCACGGTAAACAAGAGTCGGAGCAAACATGAAATACATGTAATGCGAGAACCCAGCAATTTTCGGTGTAGGAAGATCCGAGTGAGGCTTGTATGATAGGAATTTCGATGCATTACTTCTTACGAATGCGTGAACTTTCATTATTATTCGAACCTGTGTTAAAAAGATATGTTAGAATTAAATAATTAATTCTACTTTTTAAAATACTATGTTGAATGTACCTGTTCCATAAGAACTACGAGAGTCGATGCCACTGGAAGAGAATGTGTTACTACTTCTTTCGTTGATAGCACACAAAATAGAATCTCATAGATTATAAGAATTGACAACCAACCGTAATCCCAGATTTTCCGAATAGTAGCTGTAAAATATTGTAGTGTTATTTTATATTATAACATAACTATATTTTCTTTATCGAATAAGACTTACAATTCGGTTGGAATTCGCTTCGTTGATAAGCCCAGGTACAAAAGGCTACGTAAACTCCTACGACCGAAGCTTTCATGTACAACCATGTAGAAAGAGCGATTGGGAATTTACCAAACACTAAAACGATCGTTTTTATACCAATCGATGGCCTGTAAATGATAATTTGTATTAATAATATAATGTTTATATTCGCTGTTTTAAATATCCTTTTGTTATAGAAATCATTCTTACACTTCTTTCCTAAGAAGATCTTCCACAATAGTATGTGTAAATAATAATCCAAGTATGACTATAAAAATATTATAAATCGTACGAATATGTGGGATTTCAAAGAGATCTGTGAGCATGGAATTCCTCTCTTGAAATTGTTTACTGGGTAATAATTCTTCTGACGAAGTTTTCCTGTTAAATCAAAAGAATAATAAATAATATTGTATAGTTCTTGATTCTAGGTCAGAAAATCTTGACTTTCTGATGTGTTTGATAAATGATAGTGAAAGAAGTTTAGCTGGTATGTTTGCATGATTGCTTACACTTTATCGCGGTACTTGTCGGAGTTCATGAGCTCGGTGGTCTTCCCTGGTTTCGCTGTCTCCACTTTTTCGATGATTTCCGATACCATATCGTCGATCCGTTCGGTTACTTGATCCAAAACATCCTTTCGCATTTCCTAAAGTAAAGAAATCATTGTGAATCTTATTAATAAAATTCTTTCGGCTAAAAGAAATGCGCCTGATCATCGAACAATGCGATGCCGTTCCTTTTTAGATATCTTTATCGTCGAGTGGTTTAATCAAACGATCGACCACTTCGACCAGTTAATAATTTTCCTTTATTAAACATATTGTTTATCAACCACGAATAACACTCGTGCTCGCACGTGTATCGTCTTGTGCAATTGTTTATCAAGGAAGTTGTGTAAATTATTGGTGCGATATTGTATAAGAAATGAATGATCTAAATCTCGTTATTAAAATCGATCGACAATCATACCTGCATTTGTTCCCGCAATCCATTGGCAATAAGTTCGCGCAAGTTTGGCTGCGATACTTCCGGTTCTCGTATTCCTAAAAGAAATTAAAGAAAGATTAATTAAAGAATTGAATGATTATAATATAATAATAGAACAACTATCTAAGAACTTTTCCTGTTGGTAAACAGCTTGGGTCATTCGATGATACTTTGTACTGACTATCAAGATTAGTTAAGTATCAATTTCAAAGACTCACCGGCATTATTCACACCATTAGCCAAGCTTCCGTTAGGAATATTACCATTGGCGAGTGGTCGACGATTAATTTGATTTACTCCTTCCATGATTCTTATATATTTAAACACTGATCCACATTTTCTCACACCTTCCACACGTTTCACTTTTACTAGTAAATCTTTCGAAAGACTGTCATTCAACTTGAATTAACAAATTATCCTTCAATATAATTCTCACAGGATTACAAGGAGATTAAGATAGATTTGTCTTAAGTAGAATAGGACGTCCTACGGAAAGGCTGTTTACTCGTCGAAGCTCAGAGAGGAACTGATGCGGTTCGAGTTTGTCGAGGGCATCGCATGACAATGTGCTAGCGTAGCACTCATCGCCAAGTAGCCAAGCAATCATTTTGACTACAGCTAATCGTAATCGTTATCGACGCTAACATTATCCTTTTCGAAACTCATCCAACTAAACACGAAACGTGTTGTTAATTGCGTAAACATTTCGCAATTGATGCTTTACAATTCAGTATTACTAACATTCCTTACTTACACAAGTTCTAAACCCGCTCTCTAAATCAACCTTTGATCGATGCCCTCTTAAGTGCACGTGCACTTGATTTTCGCAATTTTATTTGATTAGATTATCTGTCTTAGATCGAATCTATTAATCCTTCAATATTCTATCTCATTCTTTATTTCTCTTATATCCTAAAATTCTTGTGTCTAGTAAAACTTTCTTTTACTCGTCGTGAGTGCACGTGTCCTCGCTTGGTGCACTCGCAAGCCCCACGTGTCCCTCCTGCTTCACAAGCGATTACGTGTTCTATCTACTTGTCCGTGTGTTGGAGTGTGTTGTGGTTTTTTTTATCTCCCAGAGGAAAAGGAGGGGTTCAAATTATAGGGAACCAAAACAATACAGTATAAATATAAAAGCGACTATGTATTTGTTTATTTTGGTTTTTATAATTTTTAACGTCTGTTTCCTATTCTGATGTATTTGTTTATGACTATTAATAAATTTGATTTATATATTAATTTAGAAGAGATTAATTATGTAGAATAATAGGATAATATTTGTCAGAGTAGATTAATTGGAGAAAAGGTGAATGGAATATTGCAGAATCATTCGATCCTTGCTAATTGTGTATTGGAAGTTCTCGCGCATCATTGGTTTCTCCTATCGTAAGGCTTTTATACTTCTATTCCAGAAATAGTCGAACGTGTGCAAATGCTGTGATAACGCGGGAACAATGCATACCACAGTCCTCAGAATGATGTTGCTTTTACATATTAATGACAATTATCATTGGACAAAGCAAGAAATTCTTTTGTACGATTTCTTTCAATCATCACTTTAGGATAAATGATCGATCAATCGGCTTAATTTGGAAAAAGTTCGAAACACAAGCGAATCATTGATTTATCAGTGGGCAAGATGGCATTTGAACTGTAAATAAATAAAAATGTTGTAATTCAATGATAACGAGTTACGTGTAAGCCAAGGTTACGAGAATATTTTTGTATTAAGAATCAGCTGTCGCGGCGTATCAATCATTAAATAATGAATTATTAATTCTTACCAAAAAAATTATACAATTTCTAACTTTTCTTTTTAAAAAGCATAATATAAAAAGGGGGGGGGGGGGGGGAAAGTGAATGGTTCAATCAATCGTAGAATAAAGTGCGACTAAAAGTGGGAGTTCTACCTTCTTCGACTTTAATTGAAAGTGGGGGGTATTTATAACTCGGACGATATGAATTACGTTGCCAATCTCAGAAGGCAACTAAAGTATCAAAGAGCGCAGCTGGTAACACTTTCTGCTATGATATATCTTTTCCATATCCGATATTCCCCGCCATCTGTTGGCTGACACATTAAACCTAATTAAATCCTAACAAATAACAAAAGAGACTTCAACGCCAGATGTTCCTCTCATCTTCTTCATCAACCGGAAGTACATACCATACGACTTTCGCTCTCCGATTCATCTCGACTCATCGCAATCCCATTATCTCCGAGAGCGATTGTATCATCGCATCAACCCGGATAATCGAAACTCGATCTCCGGATCTGGATGATGACCTCGAAGGAGAAGGAAGAGTGGCGGGGAGAGTGGTTGTTCTCGAGAGTGAGAGGATCCAGGATCCTTGGAAACGGGGCAAATGATCTCGGAAAAAAGATGATGCTGATTTGATTCGACTTGAATCTTATTACTTTAATGAAGATTATTCATATTATTATAGAATAAGTGATAATAAAAGTAGTTATATGCGAATAATTAATTTATAATATATGAACCGTTTATTTTTAAAGTAGTATAACTCTATTTTTTTAATAACATTATATATCACGTAATTTATGCTTAATTCACTTTCAAAATAAACGATCCATATAATTCTGTCATTTATCATTCACTGTTAATATTTATTATTACTTTTTTATTAATACAATAACCATGCAATTTTCATGTTTAATAAATGCCTCAACTGCAATAGTTACATGTTGCGATATGATGATAGTGACTAACGCTATGGTACAATAGGTTAATCAGTGGATGATCGATATCAATGGACAGTGGCAAAAATCCGATAACACTAGTATCTCGCTTGCAGGGAAAGATTAGTGCAGAGGTATTTGATTCCAAGGCCGGTGATAGCGTAGGACTTAGGTCATTCCATAGTGTAACAGTCAGTGATTTCTATACTCTCATATTTAGTTGAGTCAGTGAACGTGAGGGTTTCTAGTTGATTAAGAAAAAGCATAGAAGCTCATTGAGAACTTCAGTCTACCATTAGTGTTCCTTTAAAGCACTTTAGGAAACATTGAATTTAAGATTCAAAGACTTAGAAAAAGAATTAATAAAATAATAGAAAATTGTACATTTTAAAAACTCGACTTAAAAAGACAAAGTTATATAATCAAAGTTTCAAAGAAGTTTTGAAGAAGCGAGATTAAATTTCGGAGTGACAAGAGAGGCGAAAGGAAGCAAGAGCCAGAGAGACTCGTTCTCGACACTGGCTCTTCGTGAAAGTAACATCAACAGGAACAGTGTATGGTTCGAGAGAGGGGATCCTGAATCGTTTCTGGTACCTAAGGTAGATCTCACTAAGCCAGTCGCCTGCTCGACGCTCACCTAACACGGCTTTCACCTCAGCCGATTCGCCTCGAAGGTGCCTTCTCGATTGCCTCGAGCAAAACTCGACTTCTTCGTCTCTTTCCAAGTGCCCAATACCAACACACACACACACACACACACACACACACAGACAGAGAGAGAAACATAGTGCAAGCATATGTCTGCAAGGAATCAAGGATTTTCGGGCATCGTTCCTTGCGAACGGTGACTCCAATCATCCCATCGGGATGATCGAACCCTGGTGACTCGTTTTGTGCCTCTCAAGCGTTCTTCTTCTTCCTCAACAATACTCGCATCAAGAAGAACCCACCACTGTCCCGGATTTCCGTCGACTTCGCACCACACCGATTTCTCCAACTTACCAAGAGAATTAACCTTCCATCGAGATTGAAACTTCTTTGCTGCTGCTTCGCCATCAAAAGAACAGGATTTATTTTCACAGGTATGTGAACAATTCTTTATATTCCAATAACAAGCATCACTAAAATTCCATCATGATTTGTGATGAGAATTTCATATACTTGATGAAAGAGACTTCAATGCTGGTAATTACAGAGTTGCATATGGAAGAGTCTTATATTGGTTTAATTGTCTTATTTCACCTGTTAAATTCTTATAATATCTTGAACTTTAAAACTATGTTATTCGAAGTATTTTCTATAAAAATACCTTCTTAAAAAATGCAATATTAACTAGATTGATTATTGAATTCCCAGATATTCCTATCAATATTAGAAAATCGGTCAAGTGTTTCTCTAACAAGAGGAATGTGATTTCTGTGTCAAGCTTCATTGATAATCCCGAGGGGGTGGGTGGGGGGTGGGGGTGGGGGGGGGGGGGGAGGCGTCGTAACGGTATTGCAAAAGGATAGAAGCGAGGGCGTGTGTTGGAAATCGGATATTTCTAGGACGACGTAACGAACATTCATTACAAGAGAACTATTACTTTCATTACTGTTAATCAACACAGCTAACGAATCATCACTTTCCTTGATTGCGTAATCTCTTATAATGATTATGACGCCAAAGAAAGAAAGAAAGGGAAAAAAGAGTTTGAATGCCGGTTCGAAGGAACGCGTGGGTGCTAAAAATGGAAAGTACCTCGAACGAGTCATGACAAGATGATCATAATGACTCTGTTTATATGTGTGTGTGTGTGTGTGTGTGTTGCGGTAAGGTGGAAGAGATTAGTGACCTTTAAGAAGAAGGTATTGGTTTGCGAGTAGATAATTCTTGCTTCCACCTGTGCTAGCACGTACACATATGTAAAGAGAGTGTCGGACCGAACAGCTGATGATACGTGTCATCAAATCCCGCTAGTTCTTCTTTCGAAGTAGATTCTACTCTTCTTTAAGCTTCTTCTTGTCTTTCCAATGCCATTGTTTGTCTCAATGATTTACAACTACCACGCAAAAACCCACGTTGATAGTTTCTTTGTGTGATTGAATTATTCGATTATTAAATGATCGAGTTGAATTTAATGATTTAAGAAGTAGAATCAATGAAAGTTCTTATAAATTCCAATGATTCATCTGGAATCTTTTTAGTTTTGTTTATGTGCCAGTATTAACTTCCTGTTAAAGGTATAACTGATGATCGATTGTTATCAGTGTTATCACTGACGACAAGAATCGGAATGTTATTGCTAGTGCAATTTGTTTCCTGGATAAATCCTGATAAGTCGACTTGATAATCAGTCGACATAGTAAATGGCTGGTTAGAAAGATAATTGTGATTAGAAAGGAAAAGAATAGTTTGCTCTGTGTTTTGTCACTAGGAATTTAATCCTTCTAGATTAAATGTATTTGATCAGAAATTCTCTTTCCTACTCTTTTGTCATTTATAATTATTAAATTAAATCTTGTATTTCTTGTTTTCATTATTTTATTGTATAGAAAAGTGTGAAATAGTGGAAGGTTGACTGGCAAGCTCCGGTGATTTACAGGTCGGTGTAGTCATTTCTCCAGGATCGCATTGCCCAGTTGAAATCGGAGATTTCCTTCAACAAATACTTGCGATACGCTCCGGGAGACAGGTCGTCGATTAGTGTAACATAATTCGAGGTGTCGCCACGTCCTTGGATCACTCTTAGATCTCACTTCCATCTCGAGTTTCTCGCCAACCATGCACTTTTCTTCTCCCATCACTTTGGAGTGAACTTTGCCTTACACTGGAATAATTCTTCAGGATCTTCCTTTTTCTTTATTTCATATTATCTTTAATAGTTCTATTAATTCGTTGATTATTTATTAGAATTTTCCTTGATTCGACTTGGAATAAAACTTGTCTAAATTATTTTTCTTGGTCTTTGTGGATTAAGTGATTATATTTTCGATTTTGGTATTCCTGTGATAATTCAATTAACCGGTTGCTTAATTAACGCGTCGACCTTTTAAAGGAACTCGAAAACAAAGGTGGGATAAGAAGAAAAGATTAGTTTCTATTCTTTTAATCACTGCCGAATCCGGATGCAATGGTATTCGTACATCTTTAATGACATATCGGATCTATTGGGAAAGCGGAATGATTCCCTGGGAGTCGATCAGTAATTCGTCATCATCTAGACGCGGGTGAATCACCTGACGTAGCGTGGGAATGACAGCGATGATTCCCAGACACGTTGACCCCCCTCTTGTGAGGAAAGTAATTGCTTCGAATGCCTTCTAACTCGTTATTAATTCCAAGAAAGGAAGAAAATGCTCCCTTTTACAAGAGGAAAGTCAAATCCATAATAAAAACAAGTACTTGTACATTCAGAATTATTAAAATCATTTTCCTTAATAAAGAAAATTCTTTCCTCCAAGAAAATATATTTTTATTCAGAAAGAAGACTTTTCTTTAACAAACTTTTCCCTAAAAACAATGTATCACTGTCTTTTTTTCTCCACTATAAAGACTCCGTTCTGGAACCGGTTAATCGTTGCAGAATTCTTCCCGGCGACAGAACTTATTCCCCCCCCCCCCCCATCCTCGCGGAATTGATCACAGGTTTGAAGTATCCTCCGTAGCAAGGTCATTCCTTTCTCCAGAACCTCGCCTTCCTCCGCGAAACTGTCTCCCTTTTCTTCGTGCTTCGTTCTTCTGACTCATTTGTGTATCCCCGAAAAATCCCTTGTCATTTCAATCGAACGTTTCACGTAGATCCGGTTCCTGCGAAATTTCTCTCTCATTCAAGCATCTGTGATGATTTCCATTAATTTCGGAGTGGGAGAAATTCGATTGGATGACATAGTTCTAAGGTCTGACCAGCGAGCTCCACTTCCACTGAGTTGGAAGTTGGTCCATGCGAGAGACATTCCAATCGTTGACCCAGCTTTGCTGTGGAGCTAGTGAAATAAGGTCGATCGTCTTTCCAACTATTTTTACTGCACGTCTGACTACGACGGTCCCATTCTACTCCCGAATTGAATTAGACTTTAGAACGAATTTAAACATATTTTTAAATATACTAAAATTAGTGAAATAAAATTATTTATGTTTCTATTTATTCTTGTCCGACTAGAACGGTTCTATTCTACTTCTGCATTGATACTTCCTTTCAATCTGTCAAGAGATCGAATTCCAGACGACTGTCACATTGAGAGTGGACCGTTCGATTGGAGACTTCGATGTCGACATTAAATCGTAACTGTCGTCGCTCGGCACACGGAAGTAGTACCGTTACACTCCTTCTGCCGAATAATCCAACGAGCACAATGTCTCTCAGCCAGCTTGGTTCTAAGCGGCGAAGGAAAGTTCAAGTGACTCGGCGTGATCCGAATCGGAGAGTGTCGTGTTGGCTACCTTCACACACATTCTCTACACACGCATATTACTATGAAAGAGTCAGACAGACACACAGAGACACACCTACGACTAGATTTGATCTCTTTTGCTCTGGTTTCCATACAACAAGGATCTCCTAGGACACGTGGGCGAGTTTGACAAAGGGTGTCCTGTGATTTTTCGTGAGGAGAGCATTGGTCAAGTAGAATAAGGTAGAAGTGTGACTCAGCCGGACAACGGCCTCATGGAAAAGTGGTAGCAGGACTTCGTAGTCAAGCCGAGGAAGAAGGAAGAAGGAAGGGATAACGCAAATAGCTCTAGGACCTCTAAAACCACATAGGCTCAGCTCTCTCAGCACGTACACAGGACTCTTGACATTTATGCACGCAGCCAGCTAAATTACGAGCGAAATAAACTCACAGTCGAATAGAGCCGGTTCGAAACACAGTGACAAGCGAAATTCTTCTCCTACAGGATATTCTTATAATCCTGTGGGAACTCGACGAGTCTTAACAATGATTTTTTTTTTATCCTTAATAGAACTTGTTGTTGAATAGGAATTTTAATAATGTTGATTTTTTAATCCTGTTAAATTAGGATAAATATAAAATATACGTGTGTTAAGGTGTTCTCAGTTAGAAATTCATTGGTGTAACTTGGCATGTTGCAGTCTATTTTTTTATCGCTCGAGTGACATTGAAGTCCTCATTCCTCGATGGTGAGAGGCCTCTCTTGCTTCCCCTTTGAGCGCAATACGCTCGCATGTCCGCAGCGAGCGGAAGAAATATCTGCCTCCTGCGAGGAAATCTCGGCCGGTTTCTATTTCTAAAAGACTCACGCTGAGAGAGAGAGAAAGAGAGAGAGAGAGAGAAAGACCCTGCAACGCCCTGTTACAGATTTTACTTCGAGCGGAACATATGTGAGCGAAGTTTCTCATTTCCAAACTTGAGATATATTTTCTAAAATATTCTATTAAAATATAATTCCTTATAAATTCTGATATTATAATTAAATGTTTCAAATAGATCTTTAAAAATACAATCTTTTCATAATAATTCAGAAATAATAGATTTATAATAATTGGACAAATAACTTTCGGGGAATTACTGTGAATGTTTGATCCTGGTTTTATCCAGCGGTGAATCGAGGGGTGTTTCAAAGGAAGGAACGAACCCGTGACGTGCCACGAGGGCAGCAACCGACACGGCGAGTTGCAGTGGACGTCCTTGCTACGTTATCTTTCACGGTTCGTTCCCTTTCACTTTCAGTGTCCAGGAACACAGCCAGCGCCCGGTACGCAGCCCGGACACCTTTGCGAACAAAGATACTTCTGCCCTCTTGATGCCGCCTTTGCCTTGTCGACCTTCTTTAATCTCCAATTTAAACCCACACAAATGTACATCCACTTATAATGGCAGAAAAACTATTGACACGTTTGGAATTTCTAGAATGCATTTTATTATAAGAAGAAAATTCTTTTCTGTTTGGAATTTATTAAAATAATTATTAATTAAAATATAATACTTGGTAGTAATTGTATGTAATATTATAGAAAGATTCAATTCTTAGAATTACTTATGTTATACAAGGTTTTACTATTATCCTGTTAGTTCCTTCACATAAAATATTTCTCTTTTACCAGGACTTTTAATCAGGTTTGAATTCGCCCTGGAAGGATCGCGTTTCCCTGGAACATTTGCATACACCGTGGGAGTTCGTTCCGCTCTGCCCTCCGGCTTCTTGATTTTTCCAGCAGGACTTCCAGAGTCCTTGTAGTCCTTGGTGTTACAGGCTCCTTTGTCCGGCTCCTGTTCCTTCTCTCAACTGGCTTCAAGGAGATCGAGCCTTCGAAACATCCATGAATGTTGCTGGAACATATACAATCCTGAAATATGTTCGTAGTTTGTTTTCTATCCTGGAAATTTATAAGGATTTTTGTTTTATTCGCAGGATGTCGAAGGCTCAACAACAAAATGGAACGTTACCCGGTGCAGGAGTTATGGGTGGTGCGGATGACTTCTCCGACGGCGAAAGTGTACCTCTCACGCAGGATTATGGCGGAAGGTATGTATCCTTGAACTGTCATTAAATGATTTTATATTTGTAAAGATTGATAATAATTAAAATATAGTAAAAAGAATGTTATTATATATTTATTTTTCTTTTATAAAGAAACAGTCATGATAAATGTTTTCCTAAACTTGTCTGTTATTGTTAAATCGATCGAAAATATGTGTCACATTTCGAGGGTGGAATTCGAGGATGCTTTTATTTCTTCCTTTTCAATCATCATTTATCTTGTTTTTGCTGGACCAGTCAAAGAACCGTCGGCGAAGAAACGAAGGGTTGGGATGTGTTCCGGAATCCACCTCCGAAGATCGATTCCGGTTCGATGGCAAACCAGAAATGCCTCGAGGCCACTGTCCAGGTCACCAAGGTCATCGTCTACCTCCTTGTTTTTGTGATAGTACTTGGCAGCGGTGTCGTCGCCAAAGGAACTATTCTTTTCATGACCTCGCAACTCAGACAGAATCGAACTATAGTTTGCAATAAAGATTTAGGTAAGAACTTTCAATAACAAAGTATTTATAAAAAGTTGTATTTTTTAATACTATTCAAGTAATTCAAGTCTATTTAAAGTAGCATTGAATCTTGTAATAATGAATCAAGATTTATTTAAACATATTCAGGATAAAAGGGGATAAGAAACTTGATCACAAAATACAGAAAGCATTCAGTGTACGCTCAATTGAATTAGCTTGAGTTACCATTGAGTTCTAGGATAATAAATCAAAGGATTCAATGTGCAGTGAAGTTCTAAAGGATTAGATGAAACACGAAGATTCCAACTATTGCTAGAACTTAGAATCCTTTATAATTTCATACTATACATTTTCTCTTAGTAGAAGAAATGATTAAAGAATCTTTATTAATTCCACGCAATGATTATTAATTGCCTGTTATTAGAAACTTGCTAGTAGGCTAATGGGCCACCACTCTCCAGTTAAAAAGGGAGAGGAGTTCTGACACAGTTCACCGGCGTATCGTAACGCCAAGCTTCACAAAGCCTTACACACTCCTTTTTTTTTCTTTCTTTTTTTTCTTTCTTTCTTTCGCCGGTCTGCCGTGCTGGCACGTAGAACGAACTGTTCCATGGTGCAGCCGGGCGAACAGGCAAAGGAGAGAAAGTAGCTCTGCGGGAAACGAGGTTGCACCGATCGACTGGCCACCGTCGGCCTCTCTAGGAAATCCATCTTAGATAGCAAACATTATCATAGATTAATCTAGTATATTAATATACTAAGATGTTGAATTCTTATATGATTTTTTATGAACTTGAACTTTCTGTTTGTTTGTGTTGTTATTGCTGATGGAGAAATTTTTGTATAACTTTCATGGATTCTTTGTGAATTCTTTGTTTGAGGATAAAAAGAAGTAAAAAAGATAGAATCAATGACGCAAAGACCGGAATTGTATCGAAAACACATGAAAAAGACATCATGATTAGCTGATCCGGTCTGATTTAGACGGGTTTTTTCTATGTTTTCCAGACTTCCTAACATTTTCAGGAGCTGAAATTTCGTGGAGATTGGTTTCTTGTGTCGAGGAAGAAGTGATATAAATTCCAGAGCCCCAGCTCAAAATTCATTTTTTCGCAAATTTTTCCATATGTACCCCTTCATAAATTTTCGATTTTTCGAAGGTTCTGGGACTTTGACAAACGCTTGATATTTCGATTGTTTGAGTATCAAAACGGATAGAAAACATGAAACCAGTGGCAGAAATGCCGGAATTGTACCGAAAACACATGGAAAACCGATCTTGAATAATTCATTTTCGTCTAATTCTGATGGTTTTTCCCATGTTTTTCATACTTCCCGACATTTTCCGGGGCTGAAATTTGGTGGGGAATGTTTTCTTGCATCAAGGAAGAAGTCATATAAATTCCAAAGCCTTAGCTCAAAATTCATTTTTTCGCAAATTTTTCTGGGTATACCCCTTGACGAATTTTTTGGCCAAAAAATGAACTTTGACCTAGGGTTCTGGAATTTATACCACTGTTTCCTAGCTAAATACTGAATCACTGCCTGAAATACCAGACCCTGAAACGGTCGGGAAGAGTGTTTCACAAATTTTAGATTTTTCCAAGGTTCTAGGACTTTGATGAACGTTTGATAATTCGATTGTTCGACTATCAAAACAGATACAAAATACAGAATTAGTCGCACAAATGCCGGAATTGTACAGAAAACACTTGGAAAAGCAATTCTGATTATATGTTTCTGGCATTTCCAGGACGAAACAAGCACTTCGTAGTAACTTTACCAGAGGAAGAACGTATCGCATGGATTTGGTGCATCGTAATAGCATTCGCTGTGCCAGAATTCGGCACTTTGATTCGAAGTATTCGAATGTGCGTGTTCAAGTCATGGAAGAGTCCATCACCATCGCACTTCTTGGTGATCTTCCTCATGGAAACTTTCCACGTAGTCGGATTGGCACTTTTATTCATCGCTGTGCTACCGGAAATCGACGTTGTGAAGGGTGCGATGCTCACCAATTGTGTTTGCTTCGTACCCGGACTTTTAGGTAAATTCATCGATAATCTGATTTCAATCATATTTTTTTTAAGACTTATAATTATTAAATTATGATTTCGTAAAGGTCTTTTATCTCGCAATAAAACCAAGGACGAATCAAAAAGATGTGTAATGGGACTAATCGACATGGCAGCCCTCGCAGCTCAAGGAACAAGTTTCTTTCTGTGGCCACTGCTGGATAGTTCCAGACCATCCCTTTGGCTTATTCCAGCTGCCCTCTTTTTAATTTCCTGTGGTTGGTGGGAGAATTACGTTTCCATGCAGAGTCCAGTTGGTACGTAAACATTATTCTCTAAATAAATTATCTCCAATATTTATTACAATACATATAATAAACTATCTAAATTTATCATTCTAATTCTTTTCCTAAAATATATATTTCTCATATAAGTCTACAAGAATTTTTTTCTTATACTAAATAAACTATTTAACCCATTCTTTTTAAAACAGGCTTCGTCCGAGCACTCGGAAGAGTGAAAAAGGAGATGAAATTGACGCGTTACTTCGTCTACGTATTCGTATCACTTTGGAAGATCGTCTGTTTCTTCATTAGCACTGCAACGATCCTTCACATGAGAGGCATGAACATCGGTCATCTTTTCACTATGTTCAGCAGTGCTTTCGGCGATCATCAAATCACCTACGAAGCAGTACAGGGTGGGAAACTCGGTGCAATTACTGATCTCGCTGATTTCGTACACACTGGCGATACTACCACTGCCAATGCCGATGTCAACACTCCCATTTATGTTCTTTTACTTCAGATTTTCGGCGCTTACTTCGCATATATCTTCGGTAAGTTATATTTTAAAGTCGTAAGAATATTTCTATATACAATAATTGATATAAAAAGAGCATCTTAAATATAAATAGAAAAGAAATTAATGATAATATTGAATTAAAATAGCTAGGTTTCTTTTTATAATTATACAAATGATTTGTTGTTCTTTTTTTAGGAAAATTTGCTTGCAAGATTCTTATTCAAGGATTCAGCTACGCTTTCCCAGTTAATCTAACTATTCCCGTATCGATTTCTTTATTGATTGCTGCCTGCGGTTTAAGGAACGGTGATCCATGCATCTTCCACGGAACGATTCCTGATTATTTATTCTACGTCTCACCACCGGATTATTTATTCTACGACTTCTTCACGAAACAATACGCTTGGGTTTGGTTACTTTGGTTACTCTCACAGACTTGGATCACTCTGCATATTTGGACGCCGAAATGCGAGCGTCTAGCAGCAACGGAGAAACTCTTCGTTGTGCCAATGTACGATTCCTTGTTGATCGATCAGTCGATGGGCCTCAATCGAAAGCGGGACGATCAACCGGAAGTAAAAGTCGAGGTAAATCGAGTGGAAAAATATTTGCCGATCAGTCGAGTTCTACTTTCTGTTATAAAGTCTGTCTATATAAGGAATTCTCTTTTATATATTAAATAATAATAAATTCCTCGAATAGATTAAAATAGAAAATTAAATAATCCTAGTATTATCTAAATTCTAACATCTGTTATACTCAGGATTTAGGTGAGTCTATATAAAGAATTCTCTTTTATATATTAAATAATAATAAATTCCTCGAGTAAATTAAAATAGAAAATTAAATAATCCTAGTATTATCTAAATTCTAACATCTGTTATTCACAGGATTTAGCTGAGTCTATATAAAGAATTCTCTTTTATATATTAAATAATAATAAATTCCTCGAATAGATTAAAATAGAAAATTAAATAATCCTAGTATTATCTAAATTCTAACATCTGTTATACTCAGGATTTAGGTGAGTCTATATAAAGAATTCTCTTTTATATATTAAATAATAATAAATTCCTCGAGTATATTAAAATAGAAAATTAAATAATCCTAGTATTATCTAAATTCTAACATCTGTTATTCACAGGATTTAGCTGAGTCTATATAAAGAATTCTCTTTTATATATTAAATAATAATAAATTCCTCGAGTAAATTAAAATAGAAAATTAAATAATCCTAGTATTATCTAAATTCTAACATCTGTTATTCACAGGATTTAGCTGAGTCTATATAAAGAATTCTCTTTTATATATTAAATAATAATAAATTCCTCGAATAGATTAAAATAGAAAATTAAATAATCCTAGTATTATCTAAATTCTAACATCTGTTATACTCAGGATTTAGGTGAGTCTATATAAAGAATTCTCTTTTATATATTAAATAATAATAAATTCCTCGAGTATATTAAAATAGAAAATTAAATAATCCTAGTATTATCTAAATTCTAACATCTGTTATTCACAGGATTTAGCTGAGTCTATATAAAGAATTCTCTTTTATATATTAAATAATAATAAATTCCTCGAGTATATTAAAATAGAAAATTAAATAATCCTAGTATTATCTAAATTCTAACATCTGTTATTCACAGGATTTAGCTGAGTCTATATAAAGAATTCTCTTTTATATATTAAATAATAATAAATTCCTCGAGTATATTAAAATAGAAAATTAAATAATCCTAGTATTATCTAAATTCTAACATCTGTTATTCACAGGATTTAGCTGAGTCTATATAAAGAATTCTCTTTTATATATTAAATATTAATAAATTCCTCGAGTATATTAAAATAGAAAATTAAATAATCCTAGTATTATCTAAATTCTAACATCTGTTATTCACAGGATTTAGCTGAGTCTATATAAAGAATTCTCTTTTATATATTAAATATTAATAAATTCCTCGAGTATATTAAAATAGAAAATTAAATAATCCTAGTATTATCTAAATTCTAACATCTGTTATTCACAGGATTTAGCTGAGTCTATAGAATTCTCTTTTAGATATTAAATAATAATAAATTCCTCGAGTATATTAAAATAGAAAATTAAATAATCCTAGTATTATCTAAATTCTAATATCTATTATTCACAGGATTTAGCTGAAATCGAGAAGGAGAAAGGGGACGGTGATTACGAAACAATTTACGAACAGACTGACGGTTCGACCACACCCCCGTCCGCGGTGAAGAGCAGTGATCACGTAACCAGGATATACGCCTGTGCCACCATGTGGCACGAGAACAAAGAAGAGATGATGGAATTCTTGAAGAGTATCCTTCGTCTCGACGAGGACCAATGCGCTCGACGCGTCGCTCAGAACTACCTCAAGGTCGTCGACCCCGATTACTACGAATTCGAGAGTAAGTCCCTTCGAAACCACTTTCCTTTCTTTCTTTTTTCCCCCCTTTTTATACAAAAGCTTAGTTTTTTTTCTAATTCGATGATCTTACAGCGCATATTTTCTTTGACGACGCGTTCGAGTTGGCGGACCACGACGAGAACGAACAGCAGGTGAATCGATTCGTTAAGCTACTGGTTGGTACTTTGGACGAAGCAGCATCCGATGTTCATCAGACAAGAATGCATGTACGAGCAGCTAAGAAATATCCAACACCTTACGGTGGACGACTTGTTTGGACTTTACCAGGTAAAACGAAAATGATCGCTCATTTAAAGGACAAAAGCAAGATTCGACATAGGAAACGATGGAGTCAGGTATGATTTTAATAAAAAGATTATCTTTTATAAAAAGGATAGTATGTTCTTTTAATTAATTATTATTATAGGTCATGTATATGTATTATTTACTTGGACATCGTTTAATGGAATTGCCAATTAGTGTTGATCGAAAGGAAGTTATTGCTGAGAATACTTATTTATTGACACTCGATGGAGATATTGATTTCCAACCAGCGGCTGTGAAACTCTTGGTTGATTTAATGAAGAAGAATAAAAACTTAGGCGCTGCTTGTGGACGAATTCATCCTGTTGGATCTGGTAATTAATGAATTACTATTTTATTCTAATGTTCAATTGAATTTATTTTAATTTAATAATTTACTAATAATTAATTATAGGTCCAATGGTGTGGTATCAAATGTTCGAGTACGCTATTGGTCATTGGTTGCAAAAGGCCACTGAGCATATGATTGGATGTGTACTTTGTAGTCCGGGTTGTTTTTCTCTCTTCCGAGGAAAAGCTTTGATGGATGATAATGTGATGAAGAAATACACGACGAGATCAGACGAAGCCAGACATTACGTTCAATACGATCAAGGCGAAGATCGATGGCTTTGCACTTTGCTTTTACAACGTGGTTACAGAGTAATTAAAATAGTCATTTTTATTCAGAATCATTTCTTTTCACTTATTAAAAATAATAGTTTAGACTAATAAAATTAAATGATATCTAAATATAATTATTAACAGGTGGAATATTCAGCTGCCAGTGACGCTTATACACACGCACCCGAAGGTTTCAATGAATTTTACAATCAACGTCGTCGATGGGTGCCTTCGACAATTGCAAATATTATGGATTTACTAATGGATGCTAAACGAACGATTAAGATCAACGATAATATTTCTTTACCATACATTTCCTATCAAATTCTATTAATGGGTGGAACAATTCTCGGACCAGGCACAATTTTCCTTATGTTAGTGGGTGCTTTCGTAGCTGCCTTTAAAATTGATAATTGGACTAGTTTTTACTACAATATCATTCCAATTCTACTCTTCATGATTATCTGTTTCACTTGCAAAGCGAGTATTCAAGTAAGTTAATTACTATAATGATTTTATTTAATATCTGCCAAATGTTTCAATGTTTCTTTGTGCAAATTGTTTCGTCAGCTTTAATGTTTCGTGTACGTCCTGCTTTTCCAGCTTCTATGCGCCCAGATTTTATCGACGGCGTATGCGATGATAATGATGGCAGTAATCGTTGGTACAGCACTTCAACTTGGCGAGGATGGAATTGGTTCACCATCAGCGATATTTTTAATATCTTTATCAAGTTCATTCTTCATAGCAGCCTGTTTACATCCTCAAGAATTCTGGTGCATAGTACCAGGAATCATTTATCTTCTTTCGATACCATCCATGTATCTTTTATTGATTCTTTATTCGATCATTAATCTGAACGTGGTTTCCTGGGGAACCAGAGAAGTCCAAGTGAAGAAGACAAAGAAGGTCCGTCGGAGTTCGATGAACTTTTCACCAAAGCTTTGCTTTCGCTTTCATGTCTGCTTTCTTTTTTTTTGAGGGGAAGAATTTTCAATTAGAAAATTACCATAATTAATAATGGTGATGGATTAGGTGTTCATGGCAGGAATAATCAGCATAATTTATGGGATGGTAATGATTGCGGTGATTGTAAGCATGGCAATAAGCGTAGTTATCGAAGGTTGGGAAGCACCATCATCGATGTTCCTCTTCTTACTGATGGGACAAATCATCATCACAGGATTACTACATCCAAGAGAATTAAAATGTTTATTTGCTGGAGTCATTTATTTTATAACAGTACCTTCGATGTACGTTCTATTAATTATTTATTCCGTCTGCAATTTGAATGACATCACTTGGGGAACAAGGGAAGTGAAGACGAAGCAAACTGCCGCGGTAAAGGACACTCTTTCAACTAACAATCATTTAATTAACACTAGCTTTCCATTGTGATTATCTTTCAATCGAAATCTAAGACACTTGTTCGATTAATCTCTAGGAAATTGCAATTAAAACTTGTGGTTTATTAGAAGGGAAGGTTTTAATATGGAGGGTTGGTAGATTTGGGTTCAGTGGACTAATTAGCCGGTTGTAATTAGCGGCGAAGGCTTCGAAATGAATTCTCTTTAACTCGGCTTCTAATTACTACGAGAGCAGGAACTCGAGCAAGAGAAAAAAGAGGCGGAGGAAGCGAAACGTAAGGCGAAGCACAAGTCCTTGCTAGGTTTCCTACAAAATGGAACAGGCTCCAATGATGACGATCAAGGATCCATTGAAATTTCACTAGCAGGACTTTTTAAATGTATGTTATGCACACATGGCAAACCATCCGATGAGAAGCAACAGTTGGTTGCTATTGCGGAGTCACTCGAACAAGTTGGTAAACGCTTGGAAGTCATTGAAAGGTATGTCATTTCAAATTAAAGATCCTTCAAAATGATTTCAAGTCTTTTAACACTAAATCTATCAAATTAATCTAATAAATTCATTTCAATCATTTAATTTCTACCATCTTATAATCATTTTTAATTGATGTTTCTTTAACTGATTAATGATTTTTTCAGGGCGGTTGATCCACACGCACACACAAGTGCTGGAAGAAGACGAGCATCATCGGTTGGTTCAAGGAATGCCGAACACTTAGGTGCGATTGGCGAAGATCCTGCTGAGAACGAAGAAGGCAACAGTGATACCGAAACTGTAACTAGCCAGAACTCCGATGGAAATCGTGATGCTGGTAATTTTATGAGCAGACCTTATTGGCTCAGCGATGAAGGATTGAAAAAGGGCGAAGTCGATATTCTATCCTTGCAAGAGGAACAATTCTGGAAGGATCTTCTTGAAAAATATCTTTATCCTATTGACGAGGATAAAGCTGAGAAGGTAAGTCGAATGAAAATCATTACCCTGATTTATTTATTATTATAAAATTAATTTCGTCCTCGACAGTGGTGTCCTTGAAGGTAAAATAATTTTTGTTCAATGAATGAAACAGATTTTGTCTATTTTATAAAAATCCGACGACCATCAGGATAATGTACAATTAAATATAGCAGAGTTAACATTTAATGAATTATTTACTAAATAATAAAAGATGGTCGTCAATCAATTCGTACAATAATTAACCGTGACATGCTGCTTACATCAGGCCCGAATAGCCAGAGATCTAAAGGACCTTCGCGACCAGAGCGTCTTTGCCTTTTTTATGCTGAATGCCCTCTTCGTCCTGATCGTCTTTCTCCTGCAACTAAACAAAGACCTGTTGCACGTGAAGTGGCCTTTTGGTATCAAGACAAACATCACCTATGACGAGAGCTCCCAGGAGGTAAAAAGTCCTCCGTCCATCTAGCTCGTGCGTTCCTGCCATCCTATATAATTCCTTTCTCGTTATCCTTAAATCCTTACCAGGCAAAAAGGACTACGTAGCACGGACGGAGTGTTTTTCTTCTTATTATTTCTAAGCTTGTCTAATGTTTCGTCCCTTTCTCCTTTCTTTTTATCTCGTCTACCGTCGACTCGACGTCGGCACAACCATACAACAATCGATCAACGACAAATGCAAAAAAAACAACAACAAAAAACAAACCAAAAAAAAACTATAGGCAAGAATCGCTGGTGACTTGGTTGAATTACGGAACAAGAGCGTCTTCGCATTTCTTATGTTCAATGCCTTGTTCGTTCTGATCGTATTCTTGCTACAGCTGAACAAAGATCAGCTACACGTCGTTTGGCCATTGGGCGTCAAGACAAACATCACCTACATCGAGGAAACCTCGGAGGTACCTCCGTCAAAAAGGATCATTCTCTGTGTCAAGGGAGCACTCACTGCAAATACTGATCCCTCGAGGCACTAACAAACCATATCTCCTACTCGGCAATTTACTCATTTCTTTTTCAATTCTTTTCTCTATTATATTGAATTATTCATACTCATCAATTCGAACTATTTATTTCATTATTATAGACAATTATCTTACTGTATATAATTCTAATCTGGAATGAGAAAAGCATCCAGAATAATATCACGACAGACACGAAAAGAATAGTAGAAAAAGAATACACAGTTTTTCTCTCGATTAACGAAGATTGATTATATCTTTGATATAATACATTCGACCGAAAAATGAGACGAAGATAAATCGACATACTTTTTTTTTTTTTTTTCATTAGTCAAAGATAGTTAATATGAAAGACATTTAATGGAGATTGTAAAAAGGGATGAAAGAGCAGCATCCCCCGAGTAGGAGATCGGTGCTCCGGTGATAACGGTGCACTTATCACCCCGCTGGATTGCCAATTGGGGCTCCTCTCTGTGTGTGTACATGTTCTCTATCTGTGTGTCAATAACACGGAAGGTCTCATTGACTAATCTTTGCACAGGTACAACATTCCACACCCGAGCGAATGGAATTCCACTTGGGGCAGAGGCAACTAGTGACTGGCTAGATACTAGTTCACACAGCTGTATCAAACACAAATAACTATACCCAAAATCCATACAAAATAGCCCCACTTGAACCCAACCCAACCCAACCCAACCCTACCCAACAAAAAATTAGCCCTGATACTTTTAGTTTATAACTCAGGCATAGTGTAAATGCGATCGAATACGTTTAACTAATTAATGTTTACTACGTGAAATGAGGTGGTTTTTATATAGTTCTCAACCATCTTGTTTTTCGTTTTTTTCAATCCTCTCCGGTTAATTGAAAGCACGTGTGTGTGTGTGTGTTGTATAATGTTGGAGATTGATAATGTTTGCTTAATTAAAATTTTAATTGCCATTGCTTGAGGGAAGATCGATTTACGGAGAGGCTTGAAATGTGTACCATACAACGGAGAGGCTTGAAATGTGTACCATACACTGGATTCATTGGTCTTAACTAGTACGCCCGATATTATAATCGATAAAAAAAAAGTATTCGCACTTATTGATTTTTCTTGAGTAAATCTGTTTTATGTAATATATTTTCTGAAATTTAAATTTATTATTGAAATATGAAATGGGCGAATACTTTTTTTTAGGAGGATTTATCTGACTGTCAGGGGAAATTCGACGATACCCCGGCGGCTTTTCCCACGTGACTCTCTTGCTCGCTCCTTCCACGTGTCCAATTGTGTCTAATTCGTAAATCATGCACCGCTAGACTCCGCCAGGAGAGGAGCACAACTAACCAGTCACCGTTCAAGTAACTAGACGGTGACTGCTTTCTAAAGTGTACTCATATGCATATTATAAATGTGTCGCACTTTCGTCAGTCTCATCATTCTGCCGCCAGGGGATCATTGTAGTTATGATAACAATCTTAAAATCAGAAATGAATTATGATCCTTGGTGTCAGAATGGTTTTGTTAATACTATCGTTGATGGACGATAGAATAATCTTGTTGATTCATTCGAAATTATTCAGTTTGATTATTATATTTAATCAACAAGTTATACAAGATTTTACACTTTCGTCCATTGAATTATTAGTTGTAGAAATTGAAAGAGGAATAGAAATTGGATTGTATTTAATTATTAGTACTCCAATGATTCCTCTATTATTTTTGTTTCACTTCCAGTTTCTGATAAAATTATCTTTTCTAGGTACATGTAACCAAAGAGTACCTTCAATTGGAACCGATCGGTTTGGTATTCGTATTCTTCTTCGCTCTAATTTTGGTCATACAATTCACGGCGATGTTATTCCATCGATTCGGAACCCTGGCGCATATCCTTGCCAGTACTACCCTCGACTTTTATTGCTTCAAAAAGGTATTTCTCTCATTCATCAATTTTTTTCCAAGTCAATAAATAAATCATTTAAAAAATAATAATAATTTCCAGGCGAAAGATCTTTCGGAGGAAGCTTTGTTATCGAAGCACGCGGTTGAAATTGTTCGAGATCTTCAAAGACTCGACGGAATGGAAGGTGATTACGAAGAGGGTAGCGGAAGTGGTCCAGGAAGAAGAAAGACAATCAGGAACCTCGAGAAAAGTAGAAGAAAGACCCAAGCAATTAACACACTCGACGTAGCATTTAGGCAGAGATTCTTCAGCATGTCTGAGAATGCAGGTATGTTCTTGAAATATAATATTTCATTTAAATGAATCAACATACAAATAAATAATCCAACTATAATAAAAACAAATGCAAATGAAATAGAATTAAATCAATTCAATTTCCACGCAGATACTTCAAACATATACTATCATTAAATTATCATCCACATTTTCAGGACTGCCAAGAAACATGTCAACGAGACGTTCAGCTAAAGCTTTCAAGGCGTTCGAAGGTAGAAGGAACAGTATAATGGCTATGAGGCGGAAGTCCCAGATGCAGACTTTAGGAGCGAACAACATATACGGAGTGGCTGGGAATCCCTTGGGAATTCAAGGACGACCTTCCAGGAGCAGTCAGATCTCAGTGAAGGATGTGTTCGAAGGTCACGGGGCACACGCGAATTCCGGTTACGAGCCTGACGAGAGTCCTGGAAATAGTCTGAGGCTCCACAACCTCGGTCAGGTCACTTGGAGAGAAGCCAACACCAATGTCTGACATTCCGCTTTGTCCAAAGTATGAATTCTAATTTGAATCTATTTTCTATTCATTATTTCTTATACTATATCATTGAATTTATATTATTAAAAGCATTATTATTAGTACTAAGTAATATATAATAATTCATTAGTAATATTTAAGAAATATTTTATATTAATTAATCAAGATTGTTGTTCGTTTGTTTCTTCTAATTTAGATAAAAGTCAATGACACTCCCCGTCGGGAATCACTCACGGATCAGGAGTGGACGCGCCATTCCGCCCTGAATACACGCCTGTCCCGACGAGGTCAGTGATCGAAGTTTACAGGACACCAAGGACGGACAAGATAAGACTGCCACTCGGTCCACGGTGGATGATATTTCCCACTTTTTATATACGAACTAGATGGAAAGAAAAGCGGAGCTAGAGAAAAGATATAAGGCCCCGGTGAATCGGTGCGTTACCCACTTGATGAACTTAATTCTTAGTGATTTAGAATAATTCCTCCGGTGGATCTTAATTTAATAAGAGCCGGCGACTTGATGCAATGACGCAAGAGAAGCGTATGATTCTTTGTAATCATTACTGAATGTTTTATGAAGAACGTGATGATGATCGATTCGATGCTTTCTTGCTCCTACGAAGGAGCCACATTTTTGTACATATCGTGCGTACTTGTATGCTTGAGTGAGAGAAAGAGAGAAAAAGAGAGAGAAAGAGGAAAGCAATGATGCTTGTTAGAGTGGGAATGAATGTAATTGACGATGACGGTACGTGTCAATGCGAAAGAGAGAGAAATAAAAACGTGAAAGCATCCGACTAGTCTGTCATCATTGTACACCTGTCATCTCCAACATTCCCAATAACAGACTGGAATTATTTTGTCCTGTTATTGAAGAGAGATTTTTTTTTCCCTCCCCCATTGTTATAGATTTTTTTTTTTTATTTCTTCGTTGGATGAAGAGCCTCTGTCATGAGGATCACATAGGCTGTCATCATATAATCGCTTATCGTTCGTTTCACTGTCCAATCCTGGTAAAATCCTTCGGTTGGCAGTGACCAGGAAGTCAGTAGATAAGGATAAGTCGCTGTCAGACCGTAATTGTTACTTGTGTGATATCTAATTGGGACAAAGGAAATTATATATCCTGTGGTAATGATTTAGAAGGAAGGACTCACGAAAAGTATCCACTAATAAGGAACCAGTATAAAGAATTATTTAGGCATTCAGGATCATTCTAGAATAAATTATAAATTGGGATTTTAATATTAATCTTACTGATATGAAATGATTTTATTAGTAATTGAATTCTTACTTGCGATTCTGAGTCAAGAAAATTCTTTAATTTGTATACACTGACACAAGACATTCCAACGATGATTCCAAAACCAACGATGCAATGATCGTGATGACAAAAGAGAGAATAAATAATACTCGCCATACTAAATCCAGTAAGGATCTGATCGAATATATTTACTCTTAATTTATCCTTCTTCTCTTCGATTTCAATTAACACAGGATCAAAAGCTACCAAAGTAATAATCGTAAATCACATCTGATAGATTTCTATTATAAAAATTAATGAAATATATTTACTGATTTACTATATCGTTTAATAAAAACTTTGTAAATCAGGATGATTAAAGATCGTGTTCCAATAGCAGCGAATCCAAGACAGGCGATAGTTAAACTTGGCAGGACTTTCTTATATTCCTCGAAGGATTGCTTGACAAGAGTATAAATGGACGTCCCACATGCTAGTAACAAGCACGAACAGGATAGTATTGATTCCAGGATCATATTTCCATTTCATCTCGCTTTTAACAATTCCAACTTTTATAAGATTTGCAACCAATCAAGTGTCAGTTACAGGACTACTACATTCCATTGGATTGAAGTTGTTCGATTCTGTCGAGTGTCCTTGAAATTCGATAGGAAACATTGCGTCCTTCATTTGGCGATGGGAATTTTTACAATTTTTACTGCTTTTAATCCACTCGATGAATTTCTATTGAAAGTAGTCGTATGACGATAATCGATTACCGAACATCGATAGTCGAGTGTATGTGTCAAAGTCACACGTGTGTATTTTTTTCATCGAAGATTTCTATTCACTTTTATCCACTTTCTGTATTTACAATTCGAAGGAGAATGATTGGTAAATGCGAGAATGATAAGCGAATGATGACGACTGTAATTAACTGGATGACGTTCACAATTCGAGTGATATGACGCGATGCAAGATACATTTCCCTTCTGGCTGCTTGCAATCGTCGCCACAATGACGATGATGATTTGCGCCAGCGAGGAAACCGTGGAACAGAGCGTGTCATTTGATTGCTCTTCTATCTGTGAGTAGAAACACACTCCTAACTGATGATCATCTAATTATTCTAATGAGAGGTTAATTTATCTGATGATTAGGTCCGCTCGATACTGGAGGAACTTCATTGGATTCGTGTCGATGTTGCGATAGGAATCATCGAGAATTTCCTAGGAATAATAGTACACGAATATATCCGGAAATATTGGAATCATTTAATATAGTTCGTAGTATTAGTAATTCGAAATCAGTAGAACAATCAATCAAGCTTCAAGAAAGTCATTCACAAGATAAGATTTATTATCGAAGATTGGCTAGGAATTTAAAATCAATCACTCCTATTTTCGACAATGATGATTTAACCAGAGCATTGTCGAGACATTATCGTCTACTTCCAAATGATCTTAATGATCGAGTGACACATAATTCCCCAAGAAAAACTGATAATTGGAAGAATAATATTATGTTGTCTCGTTTATTATCGACAGTGAGAAATTCGTACGAGTTTATGAATGATTATTATTGTAATGAAGGATATAAATGTCCTTCGACAAGGTCGTTCTTGAAAAAACATTTTGACAGAAGAAAAAGACGTATATCGTCAAGAAATAAACGTAATATAGAAGATCAAAGTGTTTCAGAATTATCAACAGAGAATAATATGTCGGAACAAGAAGGATTGGCTTATTTAGAAGCACTTAGATTATTAAACTTGAGTCACGTGCCACAAGTAACACCTGTTCAATCTGAAACAACTCCACTTGAATCATTTACGATGGAAACTACTGAATTCAGTTATTATTACAGTTTAACAGAATCATCTACAAAGTCACTTGATTATTTATTAATTACCACTGAGCCATCTGTATTAAAATCACCTCTGATTGAAATCACTACTGAATTGCCAACTATTAATTGGCAAACAATGACGAGTGAATTTGTTAATTTAAACATAGAAATAAGCACAACTGAAGAATACAGTGAAACAGAATATTATGAAGATAAGAATGAAGATAATTACGAAGATGATTATGAAGAAATGACAGATTTGGCTCACACTTGGTACGATTATCCAGAAACACAAGAGTCTACTTTAGGAAGAAGAAGATTAACGGAACTTCCAAGAACTTCCACAGGAATCAAGGTTCCAAGACCAACAACGAAGTCGTCGGTGCAAGAAACTTTACTAGCTACATTATCGAATGAATCGATTACTACGGCTGGGAAGTTTGGAACGCAAGTAACACCTGGAAGATCGAGTAACACCTCGTTTCAAGTTGCTAGCACGCTTCGATATTCAACCTTGTTAAGAAGTAACGAGACTTTAATGAAGAGCACGCAAACTTCATTGATTCCTGGTAATACGAGTTTTTTATCGAATGTTACACTTAGTACGAATGAAAATAGTGCTGAGAGGGTGAAAACTTCGAAAGAAAGTCTTCCTAGCACGAAGGAAACTGTGCTGCAGGATGTAAAAAAAGCTGAAAGTTCGAGTACAGTTTTTTATTCAACCTCATCGGAGAAATCCAGTTCACCAACTGTGGAATTTTCGGAGATGCAGCTTCAAACTAGTACAAGTCGATCTGCATCGACTTTCATTGCAGAAAGTACTGTCATATCTTTTGAAACAAGTTCGTCTGAATTGTTTGGGTCCTCGGAGCGATCGCCTGGGACACTTGTCAGCGAGTTGTTCGATGTTACAAGTTTGTCTAGTATGTCTGAAATAGTAGGAACTTTTAGTTCTACGAATGTTTGGATAGCAGAAGTCACGGAAAGTTCAAGATCGACAGAAGAAAGTGTCTTGTATAGTTCAAGTAGTTCGGAGGGACCCGAAATTTCAACATTGTCGAGTATTACTCAGCCAACAATTACTAAAACTGAAGCAAGTACTACTGAAAAATTAACAACAAGAACTGAAACAACTACAACAACGACAGAAAGTCCAAGTTCAACTGAAATTCCAACGACAAAGGGGGAAACTTCCACGATATTAATTATTACTCAGCCAACAATGACTGAAACTGAAGCAAGTACTACTGAAAAATTAACAACAAGAACTGAAACAACTACAACAACGACAAGAAGTCCAAGTTCAACTGAAATTCCAACGACAAAGGGGGAAACTTCCACGATATCAATTACTACTCAGCCAACAATGACTGAAACTGAAGCAGGTACAACTCAAAAATTAACAACAAGAACAGAAACAACTACGACAACAACAGAAAGTCCCAGTACAACTGAAATTCCAACGACAAAGGAGGAAACTTCCACAATATTAATTATTACTCAGCCAACAATGACTGAAACTGAAGCAAGTACTACTGAAAAATTAACAACAAGAACTGAAACAACTACGACAACAACAGAAAGTCCAAGTACAACTGAAATTCCAACAACAAAGGAGGAAACTTCCACAATATCACTTATTACTCAGCCAACAATGACTGAAACTGAAGCAAGTACTACTGAAAAATTAACAACAAGAACTGAAACAACTACGACAACAACAGAAAGTCCCAGTACAACTGAAATTCCAACAACAAAGGAGGAAACTTCCACAATATCAATTATTACTCAGCCAACAATGACTGAAACTGAGTCTAGTACAACTGAAAAATTAACAACAAGAACTGAAACAACTACGACAACGACAGAAAGTTTCACTACAACTGAAATTCCAACGACAAAGGAAGAAACTTCCACAATATCAATTATTACTGAGCCAACAATGACTGAAACTGAAGCAAGTACTACTGAAAAATTAACAACAAGAACTGAAACAACTACAACAACAACAGAACGTCCCAGTACAACTCAAAAATTAACAACAAGAACAGAAAGTCCCAGTACAACTGAAATCCCAACGACAAAGGAGGAAACTTCCACAATATCAATTATTACTCAGCCAACAATGACTGAAACTGAAGCTAGCACTACTGAAAAATTAACAACAAGAACTGAAACAACTACGACAACAACAGAAAGTCCAAGTACAACTGAAATTCCAACAACAAAGGAGGAAACTTCCACAATATCACTTATTACTCAGCCAACAATGACTGAAACTGAGTCTAGTACAACTGAAAAATTAACAACAAGAACTGAAACAACTACGACAACGACAGAAAGTTTCACTACAACTGAAATTCCAACGACAAAGGAAGAAACTTCCACAATATTAATTATTACTGAGCCAACAATGACTGAAACTGAAGCAAGTACTACTGAAAAATTAACAACAAGAACTGAAACAACTACAACAACAACAGAACGTCCCAGTACAACTGAAAAATTAACAACAAGAACTGAAGCAACTACGACAACAACAGAAAGTCCCAGTACAACTGAAATTCCAACAACAAAGGAGGAAACTTCCACAATATCAATTATTACTCAGCCAACAATGACTGAAACTGAGTCTAGTACAACTGAAAAATTAACAACAAGAACTGAAACAACTACGACAACGACAGAAAGTTTCACTACAACTGAAATTCCAACGACAAAGGAAGAAACTTCCACAATATCAATTATTACTGAGCCAACAATGACTGAAACTGAAGCAAGTACTACTGAAAAATTAACAACAAGAACTGAAACAACTACAACAACAGCAGAAAGTCCCAGTACAACTGAAATTCCAACAAAAAAGGAAGAAACTTCCACAATATCAATTATTACCGAGTCAGAAATTACAAAAATTAAACCCAGCACTACTGTGTCCGAAACTAGTACTAGTTTAATGACCGAAACAAGTCTTAGTACTACATTCAGCAGTGTACAGGAACAATCCACAACTCTTTCCATCACAGAACCAATGGAAACTAGTACCGAAAATACTCTGGTACAATCAACTAGTAGTGCAGGTACTGAAACTACCCAAAGTACTTTAATTATTACTAGTACCACTGAAGAAATAACTGAAACAAGTACTGTTGCAAGTTCCACAAAATCATCGAGTGCATCCCCAACAAAAATAGTACCAACTGAAAGAACAGAGTCAGAAATACCAAGTAAATTATTAATAGTTTCGACAGAACCCACGTGGAGTTTGTCCGAGGAATCATCGAGGCATGTAAGTGGCAAGGAAGAAACGGAAGCTTTTTCTAGCGAGGAAAACAAAAGGGAAACCGAATCATCGGAATACATGACCGAGGAGAAAGCAAGTAGAGCTTCCATTGTTCCTGAAAGCACAGTGTTTCAAAGCCTTTCCTCTCGAATTATTGGATTCGCATCAACTCTTGCATCGAGTGAAGGCACGTCGCTCGAATCCACGACGGAAACCGAAAGCACATCGACTGAAATCACAATGACTCCTTTCAAGACGACGCAATCGATGTCTAAGACTGCCAGTGTTCCAACAATCACTTTGAAACCCAGTTCCACTCTCTTACAAACTCCAACAGAGTTAGAAGAAAGTAGTCAGTCAACTGAAATCATAACTTCGCAAGAAGAATCGACTTTTTCTCATCGAACTTCAGGAAGTACTGTGTTTATGTCTGAAACGACCACTAAACTTGCGGAGACTTCAACTTTAGAAGTGACTGAGAGCAGTAGTTATCATGATACTTCAGAGAGAACTTTAATTATATCTGAAAGTACTGATAAAACATTAATTAAGCCTGAAAGTACTAAAACTATTAAAGAGAGTACATTATTTAAAGAAGAAACAGGAACTAGTACAAGTTATATCAGTGTAACAGATTCAACTAGTCAGGAAACTACGACTACTGAATTTGATATATCCACAGAGAGTACAGTAATTAAGTCTGAGACTACTGAAAGTATCATAGAAAGTATAAATATTCCGACTACACATGAAACAAGTACTAGTACAACTTCTACTAGTATCACAGAAGTAACAAGTATACAAACTTCAATGGAAACAACTCGTGAACTTCCGACTATCACAGAAAGTGCAAGTTCTGATTGGGAAACCGAGTCATCGATTAGTAATACAATATCCAAAAGTACTGATGAGTCATCCACATTTTCAAGGATCATTCCAATCGAAAGATCGACGAGCAGTTTAATAGAAGTGACAGAAAGTCTTTATCAATCGGAATTCAGTAAGATAGTTGAAACAGTATCGACTGTATCTGAAGAGGCTTCATCAATGGCAAGCTCCTCGACAAGCACATCGATTAAAAGCACTTATAGTACTTCCGGAAGTGTTGGAGTAGAGGAGACACCGAGGAAGAGCACCGAAAGTGGACTCGAGGCTTCGAGTACCAAGCAATTGCAGTTTACAACTCTTGAAGAGACCATAGCCGAAAGCACGAGCGAAACAATGAGTAGCTTGGCGACCACAGCGATTGAAACGAGTGTGGTAACGACTGGGTTGGAAATTAGTACTAGTGCTGTACTAGAAATAAGTAGTACTGAGTTGGGAACGAGTGTATTGTCTACGGAAATGGGAGAAGTTAGTACTCCGATATTAGAAGCAACTACAGTTTATTCTGTGCCTATTAGTTCCATTGAAATGAATACAAAAACGTCTGCATTGCAAACTAGTACTAGTTCAGAACTAGAAATAAGTAGTACATCAAGTACAGTTACTACTGGAATCGAAGAAATTATTACTTCGACGCCTGCATATATTCAGACTTCAGTTGAAACAAGTATAAAATCGTCTACATTGGAAACTAGTACTAGTACAAAACCAGAAACAAGTAGTACAGAGATGATAGCAAGTACAGTTACTACTGGAATCGAAGAAATTATTACTTCGACGCCTGCATATATTCAGACTTCAGTTGAAACAAGTATAAAATCGTCTACATTGGAAACTAGTACTAGTACAAAACCAGAAACAAGTAGTACAGAGATGATATCAAGTACAGTTACTACTGGAATCGAAGAAATTATTACTTCGACGCCTGCAAATATTCAGACTTCGATTGAAACAAGTATAAAATCGTCTACATTGGAAACTAGTACTAGTACAAAACCAGAAACAAGTAGTACAGAGATGATATCAAGTACAGTTACTACTGGAATCGAAGAAATTATTACTTCGACGCCTGCAAATATTCAGACTTCGATTGAAACAAGTATAAAATCGTCTACATTGGAAACTAGTACTAGTACAGAACCAGAAACAAGTAGTACAGAAATAATATCAAGTACAAGTACTACTGGAATCGAAGAAATTATTACTTCGACGCCTGCATATATTCAGACTTCGATTGAAACAAGTATAAAATCGTCTACATTGGAAACTAGTACTAGTACAGAACCAGAAACAAGTAGTACAGAAATAATATCAAGTACAAGTACTACTGGAATCGAAGAAATTATTACTTCGACGCCTGCATATATTCAGACTTCGATTGAAACAAGTATAAAATCATCTACATTGGAAACTAGTACTAGTACAGAACTAGAAATAAGTAGTACAGGGTTAGTATCAAGTGAGATTACTACTGGAACGGAAGAAGTTACTAATTTGACACCAGAAAGCAGTATAATTTATTCTTCACCCGAAACTTCAATTGAAACAAGTACAAAAATATTTACATTAGAAACTAGTACTAGTACAGAACCAAAAACAAGTAGTACAGGGATAATATCAAGTACAATTACTACTGGAATCGAAGAAATTATTACTTCGACGCCTACAAATATTCAGACTTTAATTGAAACAAATATAAAAACGTCTACATTGCAAACTAATACTAGTACAGAATCAGAAACAAGTAGTACAGAAATAATATCAAGTACAATTACTACTGGAATCGAAGAAATTATTACTTCGACGCCTGCAAATATTCAAACTTCAATCGAAACAAGTATAAAATCGTCTACATTAGAAACTAGTACTAGTATTAAATCAAAAACAAGTAGTACTGTCGTGGAATCGACTGAAACAACTATGCAAATGGGAGAAGTTGCTGTGACAATAGAGGAAACTAGTCCCCCAGGCATATCCGCTTTAGTTGGAAATAAAAGCACTGCTTCCGAACAGACTGAAACACAATCCATTGTTAGTTCGCTACCCGAACTATTTACTGAATCTCTAACAAGCTGGATCAACAGTTCGTCGACCTTGGAGGAGTCCACGATTTCAAGTATATCGACAGCAGAATTGGAACTAATAACGAGCACCGGAAGTGGGACTCAATATGAGACATTATCGACCACCAAAATGTCCTCCTTGATTTCTACAAACACCACTGAATATCTGACTGAAATCAGTGAGAGTTCTTCATTGGAAACTTCGACTGAGACTACTCAAAAAAGTGAGAGTACTGTCGTTCCGGAAACAAGTACTTTTGAAGGAAGTACTAAAGTCACTGTTTCAAATACAGGATTTTTTTCAAGTTCGGAGTATCCATCAACTGAGACAACATTGTCTTCTGTTGGAATTACTGTTCCTACTACTTTTCCTATAACTACAACTGAAACTACTCAAAAATCTGAGACGAGTATATTTCCCGAGACAAGTCATATAACAGAAACAAGTATTTCAAGTACATCTTCAAGTTCTGAAACACCTGAGACATCCGAGACAACTTTAACATCGTTAAAAACCACTGAAATAATTATTCCAGTAACTACTAAACAGGAAACTACAATTATAACTATAAAACCAACACTTCCAAGTGAGACTACAATCTCCGAAAAATCTACCTCAACTACATTTCAGTCGACACGAACGTCTCCAAGAAAAACAAGTACAAAAATGAAAACATCGACTTCCAAGAAAAGTACTGAGGAAATTTATGTGGAAACAGTCACGTATCAGGATTATGCGACAGCGGAATACGAAGAATACGAGGAATATGAAGAAGAACATTCACCATCGTGGTACGATTATAATGAGGAATTGGAAAGCGCAACTCAAAAATGGAGCAGTCAAGAAATTGTAACAAGTTCATCGAAGATAGAAATTGAACCAACATCCAAATTAAGTAATACAATGGAAATAACAACATTACAAGTTACTTCTGAAAGAACAACACTTACAACAACGTCAACAAATGCTTTGGCAAGTATTAAAGAATATGAGCTTTCAATAACATCATCTGAAAGTTCATCAAGTGAAACAAGCTCTGAATCGATGATCACTGAAATACCAATAACTTTAAGTGAAACTGAAAGTAGTTTATGGGAAACCCAGTCATTATTTCCTACTTTTGGAACGTCTCAAATTATTACAAAGGAAACTTCGACAGGATTTTATACATCTCCTGCATCAGTAGAGATTGAAAGCACCGAAACAAGTTTTCCAACAAGTGAATGGACACTCGAAACTTCGACCTATCATTCAGGAACACAGTTTACAGTATTTACTATGCCAGAGGAAAGAAATCTGACAGAACTGGAGCAAACAAGTGTTTCTTCTTTAACTCCAACTCTTCCCGGAAGTACAGAAACTTTATCATCTAAGTACTTTTCAAACGAAACGGATGTTACCAAAACTCCAATAACAGAAAGTCAAAATTTAAGTACTATCATTGAATCTGAATCAACCAGAACAGTGGAATTCAAAGATATCGAAAGTACATCGAATAAAAGTACTTCTGGCATTGAGTCAACTAAAGTAACAATAAAACTAGAAACAGAAGATTATCTCGATCTCACAGGAACCGAAGAAAATATCACTCAAAGTATCACAGCATCCGAAAGACAGGGATCAGTGAATTTCTCTCGTACGATTGCTAGCAGTACAGAAACACCTGTTGAAAAAACCTCGGCTTTATCGATCGGTGTGTCAACAGATTCATCTTTCCAGGCGAGCACAGCTGCTGGCGAAGAAATCTCCAGCAAACTGCAAAGTACTGAAACTCCGATAAACACCAGTTATGTAAACGTCAGTGAAACACCGACTGAGTTCAGCTCGCAGGAAATTACGATACTCGAGAATAATTTAAACTTTACTTCTGTCTTTGAAAATCAGACCAAGCACTTGGATAATTTTACAATTTCGACGGAAACTGTTGAAAGTTTTAGTGAAGAATATAAGAATAAAACGATAACGCATTTGGAAAGTAGCACTGCTCCAATTTCTATGAGTGATACGAATGAAAAAGGTAGCAGTTCTTTCGAAGAGTCCTCTGAATCATTCTTGAATGTGGAATATGAGAATGAAACGTCGATGTACTCGACAATCTCGAGTTGGTATAATGAGAGTTCCACGATTCCGTTTATTCCAACTAGTGGAATGGAAACGATGTCGATTTATTCGGAGAGTACTGAAAGTGTGGATAGTTTTGGGACTCCTATTGAATTCTTTAATGAGTCTCAGAGTATTAGTGAAGAATTGATATTTTATAATGAAAGTACTCCATTTGATATGAATGATACAATAGAAACTAATTATTCAGGAAGTACTTCTCTTCCAATTTTAAATATTTCTATTATCACAGATATGAAGAATACTACAGAAGAATATATTAACGAAACATATTCCGAAACTCCATTTAACATAATAAACGAAACAACAACAGAAATCCAGATTAATGTATTAAATGAAACTGAGAACATTTCAACTGAATCATCCACAATAACTACTACAAAGGAATACAATATCTCCCAACTAGAATTACCCACATTTCCCACAGGAATTACAGAAAGTCCTACAACCGAGAACATCACAGAGTTCTCAGCAATTCTAAATTCCATTTCAACTGAAACCACTTTAACCATTAAAGAACCATATTCATTGGAATTAACTCCATCAATTAAAACATCCGAGAAAATTTCCAGTACAATTACTCCAATTTCCGGTACATCGAGTTATTCAGGAATCGAAACAGTTTCGACAATTCCCACAGGAGAGATCGCACGTGCAACAAGTGAATCACCGACACTTTCACCGGAAGCACATGTCCCAGAAATCACAGAGATATTGGAAAGCACTCACAAGAGAACATCATTTGATATCTCTGCCACAAGCTTTCATTCACAAATGTTCACTGAGACATCGAACTTTGACTTGGAAAGTACTTTAACTGGAGCAACAGTAAACATGGATGAATTTGGAACTCTAGAAACATTTTACGATGATAATTATCGCGATGGATCTACGGAATCGTATGATTATTATGATGAAGATAGTACAATTAGTACAAAATGGTATGAATATGAAGAGGAGAATATTACTAGTACAATTAAAAGTAATTCTGGTAGTACTGAAAGTTATTTAGTAACATTAACATCTTTATCAGGATTTAGTAGTAATTTTACAGAAACAAATACAATTGTTCATGAAGAGAACTTGACAAGTACTCAAAGTTTACCTGTCAGTATTTCTAGTACAATTAATACTAGTACAATGATTGAGAGTAATGAAACTTACTCAGAATCTACATTATCTTCATTAGAACAATCTAGCAGTGAAGAGACAACAATTACATCGAATACAACATCAAAAACCCACTCATTCACAGAAGACACAACCAACACATACACAAGTGGTTTCGAAAGTACTAACATTTCGACCACAGTGTCCTTAATATCCGAATTCAGTGAGACTGTTGTATCCACATTCCCATTAAACGAGACAATCAGTTCCGAGGTCGAGGAAACAACCTCGCCAAGCACAGAAGAAGTTAATGAAACTTCTGGTAATATTCCCCTAGGAAATCGTACTAGCTCATCGTTAAGTATGCAATTCACTGAATCCAGGACACCGAAATTAATTGGTCCATTTAATTTTTCCACCGAAGAGTACACATTATCTGTTACAACAAGTTCTGTTGAAAATACGAAACCTTTGTTATTGTATGATACAAAAGAATCGAGTATTTTGGAAACAGAGACGACGGAAACAACAAAGGAAATCGAATTGACTTTGCCGAAGTTTGTTACTAAGCCTGTTGAAAGGAGCACTGTGAATTATACTGGAAGTTTGGGAATGTTGGAGATAGAAGAGTCATCGACATCATTGAAGGGTGAAAGTTCAAGCGAGGGAATCCCTGATGCAACAGGTTCGATCACTGAAGAGGAGGAGCGAAAACGTTTGCAAGAGAAATTGAAGAAACTTGGCGATAAGGAAATTTACATTGCTAAGAAAGAGAAGGAATTAAATATGGAAGAGAATGATTGGAAAGATCAAAAGGAATTTAATAATTATTCTGAAACTAGTACATTTTCTACGATATTGTTTTCAATATCAACGATCGATATTGATATGGATGATATCGAAGAAATGAAAGAATATTTACATCGAAAAGAAGCAGAATTAAATGACAGGGAAAAGAAATTGTTGGAAAGAAAAAAGAAACTTGAACTTGACAAAGAAAAGGATGGAACAGAAAGTACACTTGAAATCGAAGAATCAAGTATACCAACAGGAAGTTTAACTACTGAGAATTGCACCGAGGAATCCTCGGAAGCTGATCCTGGTGAAAAGGACGACAGTGAAGGACGAGAAGTTCACACAATGTCAGCTGTTACAACAACCGCATCTGTTACATCTAAAAAACAAACTGGTATTACTGTATCTGAAGTATTTGCTGCTTCTACAGAATCCACAGAATCCACAGGATTCACAGGATCTTCAGGAATTACAGGATTTGAACCAACAGGATCAAGCAACAATCCAGAAAAGGCAGACAAACACAGAACCACTTCAAGAATAACAAACATACCACAAACAATGCCAGTTACAAGAAAGATGTGTTTGAACGTCCTTGAAAAAATGCCATCAGGAATGAAGGACGAAGGAGTAGTAACAGAAGTGATATGTTTGCCATTCCATCCACGTATGTCAGACGAAAAAGGTGAAAGAAATACAAAATCAAAATCAGAGGATTCCAACAAGGAAACAACAATAATCAGAATAAATAAATTAATCTTGGGTGAGCACGAATGGGAAGAACACACGGATCGAAATAGATGGAAAAAGGAAAATATTGCAAGTACAAGAAAGACTAGAAGGATTTTATGGTACTACGATAGAAATTCCAAGCCTCTTTTATGTGAAAATATAGTTTCTACGTTGGAACCAGTTGTTGATGACACAGAATACAAGATGATAGAGATCGACGAGGATTCAAGGATACCCGTTGAAAGTGGAGCTCTAATTGGTTCTAATCGGTTTACCAAGCCGTCGAGTTGGAAGTTCTTCCCTGTTAGAAGCCACAGGACATTTGGTGTCAGGAAGCAGAGCTTCTCTCAAGGTGGGAGTATTAATTCCGACAGTGATTCGTCATTCGATAAAGACGATCCTTCGGGCGATGATTCCTCTGAGATGCAACTAAATCAAAGTGCAATCTCGGATTCACCCTCCGATTACCAGGATAATCTTGTTAAGTCTCCAATCAAGGATATCGAGAATGAGCTTTTCTCATCGACGATAAAAAGAGTGGCTCGTGAAGATAATGAAGAGGAAACGAGTGAGTTTTAATCTTATTTATAATTCATTAATATAAATTATACATTCTTAATTCATACTAAATAATTAAAACAATTTAACTTATTTTAATTCAATCCAATTCGAATAATATAAAAATGAATACAAGGTCTAATGTTATATAGAATTTATTTCTAAAATCATAGCAACTGTTATCGAAAGAAAGATTCCTTTTACAGGAAGAGAATTCGAAGAGAGTAGAAATGCCAAGACAAGAGTGCCTCCGGGTCCAGAATGGCCAACGGAGGAAGCTAGCACATACCACGTGGGTGGAACTAAAACGTGGATGCTCGAATACCCTGACGATTCCCCAGGGCATCACAGAGACGAAGAGACTGGCACGACTTGCGTCTACGTTGTCGTCGAGGAGGATGAAATGCCTGAGGAAAGGCAAAAGTCCACCGTCGAAACGTACGACGTTTACAATCAAGAAAGCCAAGACGACCAATCCGAAGAAGAGTACAATTAGATAGTAAAAGTCATTTGGACAAAGTGTTGAATCTCAAAGTGAATTAATTCATTTAAAATATACGAATGAATTTATCATAATTGTAAAGTACATGTAAATATGTAAACAGATTGAATAAATTATTTAGAAAGGAATAGTAATTTGAATAAAGTTTTGAATGAATGGAATTCAAGAGTTATTTGATTAAAATAATTTAATAGAGTTTTAAAACTGCAATAATCCAATCACTCTTACGGGACATTGAATCCTTTTGACCCGTGATGGGAATGGGTGGAATTAATCACGCAGTCCGAGAAAGAATTGGCTTTGAGCCAGTTGGCGGTGCCACGGCATCTTTCACAGGAAATACGAGGTGGTCTCAGACACTTCCCGACTCGATAATACGATTTACTTCATTCCTGATAAGCTCCGAAGTTATATAAAAAAATCGAGAAACATTCCATAAACACAAATATATTACAATCCCTACAAAAGAATAAAATACCAAAAATCCCTCAATAAAAAGCCATCCCTAAAATAAATCCACGCTATTAAAACAACTAATAAAATTCACAAGAATCCAAGTAAAAAATAACTTCGCTCTGCGGTTTTTTTATCACCCTGTGGTTTTCCGGATTCCTTTTTTTAGTGAGTTGATCTGAAAAGTGCGAGCCAGTCTCGGTTGTTCCTTCGTTAGCTCCGAATCGCGTCAGTCCCATCGCTTTTTTCCTTCGGGTAAACCAGAAGAGGAATAAAAAAAAAAGGAGAGAAAAGAGAGAGGTTCGTTAAGGGGAAAAAGCGAGAATGCTGGCATCAAGGAAGCACTTAGCCATTGGCTGTAATCTGCTTGCTCTAATTCTTTTGGTGAGTATGCCACAAGGAAATTTGGTGATTCTCGATGTTCTACGTGTTTGAGTGTGTCTTGGTAGGTCGCAGAGGAAGTCGAAGGTTTCTCCCGAAAATGGTACAATTCGCCAGTCTGGAAAGAAGCTGGAGAGAAGAATAATGCTGAGAATAACAAGCCACTCGAACCAGCTTGGCGAGTGTCCTTCGAAGGACGAGTGCAGAGGAAGAATATTCGATATCCGTCAGGTATATAAACGCGGTAATAACGATCGAATCATTTCGAGTGGACATAAAATCGAAGACGAGTCAATCGTATTTCTTGGTAGATTTCCCTTCACGAAATAATGGCCGACCGAAGGAGGCTAACTTTGTCTTTCCCGATCGTGCCTTAGAAGCACGACGACGCCATTCAATGACCACTTGCAAAGGATCAACTTTCTGCGAGGATGCCACTGGATATCCTGATGATCTTGTCAACGAAGTCATCTTGCATAATAGGAATCTCAGGAAATATGAGAATGTCGACGCTCTAATTGTATTTTATCATTTTCTTATGAAATATAATACTTCTTATTTTATGTCTACGTTAATTAATAAATTTAATGACTTATTAAAAATAAAAGATGGATGGGATCGACCAAAGAGTGGGTATGAGAGATTCGGAATCCCTGTGTCTCTCTGTGGTAAGATGACTTTGCTCACTTAATACCATTAATCTCTGCTCTAATCTTAACGATCATCGCGTTGGCTTTGTTCCCAGGAAAAGATAGTTTACCCGAAATCTGCTGAAAGTATGAATAACGAATGGTTATTCATTGTGAATAATCCGAACTTTACCCAGGGTGTAAGAATCGAGACTTGCGTGTAAGTGAACATAAATGAATCATTTCAATAATGATTCAACAATGTTAATAATTCTATAATCATTTTCATTCAGTGGCGAAGGGAAGTCCTGCAAGATGATCGACGGTTTTGCCGAAGGTTATACAACCAGTTGCGAGCAAAAGTACATTTATCGTCAACTGACAGCGATCACCACCGACGGAAAACTCAATCGTGACTTCTTCCGTTTCCCAGCGAGTTGTTGCTGTCACATTCAATTCACCGGGACAGAATCACGCATGGGGCTCTTTGATATATTCTCGCGTCGGTCAACGCCATAAATTCCCGAAGGACCAACCACATACCGAACTAACATAAAAGCCACTCTCACAGAAATCCTGCAGGAACAGATAAAACCACAAAAATCTTCACAAAGGAATTCCAATGTATTTTCATGCTGCAATTCTCAATAAATACAGTGCTAAAATAGTCAATCTTATTCGATCATTTATCACAATGGAATCAACTGTCATTTGTAGAGAATTATTATTAAAATTGTTCTAATATTTATAAATAATATTAGTTAATAGAAAAGGATGAGTCGAATTAGATATAATGCTCGTAATTGTTGCCAGAATCGTATTAAGTAGGGTTTCGACGGTGTTAATGGTGACCTCCGCGACCTCCATGACCTCCGTTGTGACCTCCATGGCTTCCATTGTGACCTCCTCGTCCTCCGTTGTGACCTCCATGACCTCCATCGTGACCACCACGACCTCCGTTGTGACCGCCGTGGCCTCCATTGTGACCTCCATGACCTCCGTTGTGACCTCCATGACCTCCATTGTGACCTCCGTGACCTCCGTTGTGACCGCCACGACCTCCACCACCGCGATCTATTCTCGGATGTATCTTGTTTCCGTCGTCCTTCGGCTCCGGCTGAGCAGGATTGTTTTTGCCTTTGTCATCATCGGCCATTGCCAGAGCAATTAACAGCAACGCGAAAAGAAGCACCGAGAGTTTCATGATGATCGATGACTTTCACGATCCTGACTATTAAAGTCTGGATTCCCCGATGCGCTTTTATACCGGTGGCAAAGAATAGGGCGCACGACGATGTACTTTATCGCTGATAATGCAGTATCTTCAAGTGTCTCAGTGTTTGAACGGTGCAGTCATGAAAAGCATTAATCCATTGTTTCATTGTATGATTCACGAAGTTATTGATCTGAAAGAACTAGTCGCAATTGCAAAGAATTGTGGAAAAGTTAATGGTTTCTCGATGTGGTTACGTTTATGCGATGGAAGTTTGGGAAACGAAAAGATCGGATATTTTCTACATTGTCACGCAGCGAATTGTTATTGTCGAAATATTGAGTAATCCGTCGCAAGTCGTTTCAGGAGAGAATTCCGATGGAAGAAAATTCATTATTGATAACTTACTTACGAAATGTCTCTTTTAATATAAAAGACAAGATTTCATAAGTACTTATTTCTTCAATAAAATTCTTCTGAAATGAATAGAAAATTAATCTAGTAGAAAATGAAGGATTTAAAAAGACAGATATGTTTGCCAGGATGCATAAATATATTTCTTTCAACACACTGTGAATACAGCTCTTGAATAGAGCTTAGTCTATCTAAATAAAGGGCGCCCTAATGCCTAAGTCGTCCGGATTCCAAATGGTCCATGGTTTCCATTCCAAGTGGCAGGACTTAATGATAGCCATGTCCATGATGACCACCATGATGCCCATCATGGCCCCAGCTGTTGTGACCATGATCCCAATTGTCATGACCATGATCCCAATTGTCATGGCCATGTCCATGCCAATCTCCATGTCCATGTCCATGTCCATGTCCATGTTCATTCCAATCTCCATGACCACCGGCCAACGCCATAGCGAACAGAGCGAAGAGTGCGAGGAAGATCTTCATGGTTTCTTTGGATACTTTCAGGCTGAGACGACTGATACCCAAAACCTCAACGTACCCGAATTTATACCCCTGCCACTTATTAACATTATCCCCGATTACAAAAGCATCTCGTCAACTTATTTTCCCCTCTTGTTTGCTTTCAGCCGACATGGAACAGTTTGCGCGCACTTGTCATACTTTATTGTTGGCCACAACAATGATAACGACCACTAAAGCCTGGACACATTCCTTTGGCTAATTGGGAATTTAAAAATAGATACTATTGTAAATCGATTTGAAATCAGATGATCGTATAATTGTGTGGAAAAGGAGGTGATCGAGGGAAATAGTAATATAGAATTTAGGACTTTGTAATATTATAAGTTATGTAATATTATTAGTTATTAGAACGGAAAAGTTTTCTTTAATGATATAAGAAATAATGATTAAGAGAATTAAATGGAGACTCATTCATTTAATATAAAAGTAGAAACCACTATGAATTTATGACATAATGATTGAATGTCAGGAACCAGTATAACAAACAGAAATAGTATTACAGAATTCGGTGTTTCCTAGTAGTAAAAGTTAGATTGCGGAGCATTAGAACAGAATGAAAGTTCATGCTGTAATGAGATTGAAAAGTTTCGCCGAAAGCTTCGAAAGGACAAACTTTCGTTGACCTATCCAACCTGGAAAACAACGGGCTCGACTGTTTGGAGGGCGTGTCACTGAAAAATAAGACCGAGAGGAAAATTACATAATGCGCCAACGAAAAGGAAGAAACGGAGGCAGGTTTTGGAAGATACGAGTGAGAGAGAGAGAGAGTAAATAGGCGTCGGAATTCTTGGTGAATTGTTTTCTTTGCCAATGTAGAAAACAGCTGACACGCCCGCCTGTATCAATAATGTGCGAACGTATCTCGAATTCCATTGTGACGAGGCGCACGCACCGAATCCTACTGAAAACAATAAGGAATTCGTGCGCGTGAACGATAAACACGCGTGCCAGATAAAGCACAACGTGTCACGAAAGGTGTGCGAGAAGATATAAGGGCGCGATTAACGATAATCGACTTCAGTCCGGCGAGAATCGACTTGCGATCTGTGTAAGGAAAGACCAGCGCTCTTCCGACAGATTTCTGCATCGAGTAAACCGTGTCGAGAGTGAACAAAATAATAGTTAAGGAAGGAAAAAGTGTATGGCATCGAGAATTCCAATATTTTTTCAATTAATTAATAAAATTGCTCTACTATTTTTATTAAAGTCACAAAATCATTGTATGATAATAAGTTAGATTCGTATTTGTAATTTTATAGTGGATTATTAGAAATATAAAAATACTGTAAAGTCTTAATTGCTTAGCAATGAAGTGAAAACAGTTTTATAGATATTTCCTTTAGAATCTTCTTTAAACAATCGAAGAACGCCTTTCTTTTTATCTTTTCCTTTCATCGGCAACACAAATAAGAAACCACGCGGTTATATACGTAACGAAGAATAGTTTACTTTATTTGCACGCGTTGATATGTTGACGCTCCAGTATTTTTAACATCTTTATTTCTTCTTTGCCGTACTGTTTTTCTCAGGTATCTTTCGCAGTGCCGCGCGTATACTGAGTGTTTCCCGGCGAGAAAAATACTCCAGGCTGTCACAGTAAAGCCTTTACAGAGTTTCCTAGTTGGTGGCATCCCCGAAAGATTGCAGGGAAAAATTCCTCCCCCACAAACATAGTTCAAAGACTTCCTTTCAAGCTAGGAATTTTCTATTTAGCTTTCCTTTTTTTAAGAAAGAAATATTCCCTGTTTCTAATTATTTCTTTTTCAACCTTTATTATTATAAATTATCAAGGTGAATGAGATGAAAGTCAGATATTTTTACATAGAAGAACAAATGTATGTTTCGAAGCACATTGTATACAATTCGATGATATTAAATTACTTAATACCGAAGTCTTCTGGTTATCCTTTTATGGATACAAAGGTGGATGTGGTTGATTTTTGATGATGACAGGTCCAGGTCCCATAATGATACCAGGTCTTCTAATGCATGGCCTTTTAAAGATGGGAATTGATTCCTTGATCTGGTCAGGCATTACCATAATTGGAGATTTAGAATCAATATTTCCAGTTGGATCGCCAATTTCCGGGATTCCAATTCTTCCAGGTATATTCGCGGCAACCATTTGCCAGAAGACGAAAAGCATTAGAAATGCTGCGAGGAACTTCATGATTGCTCGCTGTGCTTGCTTAACTGATGATAGTATCAGATCTCGCAAGCAGTTTTATACTCCTCGGTGTCCAATTGTCCAAACAAAGCGTGCGCTTCAATAATATGCAAATCATCCAGGATATGAAATGATAACTCAATTTGTTATGATTTTGTTGTTATTCTATGTAGAATTATCATTTAGTAAATAAAGGATATGAAAATGAAGCAAAGTTGTATGATGAAAGTTTCGATATAGTTTCCTAATGAATTTTATATTTTTATTATATATAATACGAATAGAAATCAGTTTTATAGAAATTGTAGATAATAAATTGATTTAAATGAATTCAAGTGAATTCGAATGAAAGATATCCTGATTGTAAAACACTGGAAAAGCTACGCTCCAATAGAAGCGAATTTTCCATGCCAATGAACAATAGCAGCATTTTCCCCGAAACACGATTCGCAACATCAGCTCTAAACACTCGAAAAAAGCTAGATCGACAAAGTAAGAGAGAAAAGGAATAGTGCGTGTGGAATCCGCACGTACGCTCGCCGCTCTAAATCATTGCCTGAATCCGATGTTTTTCACGCACGCGTCATTTATTTTCCACGAACCTTTTTCCGCTCCAGACAGATTATTACTTGGATGAGAAAAAAATCTAATATACGATTATTTAATATATAAATATCACCGAACGTAATATGGATTAATGAATGAAAATGAAATGCTTGGACTTTCAAGTCGAATTTCGCTAGACAAACACAAGTCGCAGCTGTTCGCAGAGTAACAAGTTAACGTTTTTGCGTCACGCGCGCATTATCGAGTCGTCAGAAAAATGGAGCGAGAAAATATAAGAGGGTGAGACTTTGACGGGTATCGATTGCCGATATCCGATATTCTCTGTCCCAACGTAATATCTACGCCAGCATTTCCGATCACCCGGATGCCAGTGAAGTGACGTCGACAATTTCACACCAAAAGATCTTCTTATATTTTTGAAATACCAAATTAAAATACAATTTTCAAATATTATTGATAGTAACAATATATAACTGAATTAGAAGTTTGAGGATTGTATTGTCTTCGGTGTTTGTGGCGACCTTCAAGAATTCTTGGCTGCCAGAATGTATCATTTTCGTGATGGTATCGATAAACTTGTCCTGAAGGAAGTCTGATGATAACTGGAGTTGGTGGTAGATTCGGTGGTCTTGGATCTATCAAGATATGATCATCATCATCATCGCCTTCTCTTGGTGCAGGTTCTTCAATAGATTCTTCGGGTAAACTTTTTTCAACATCAAGTTCATTTAATCCTTTTGAACTAGGATTTTCAAGTATTTCTTGAATTGGTTTAACAATAGGAATCGATTGGGAATCTGTCAATTCATCATGGCCAAGAACTATTTGCCATGAAACGAAGAACGTGACAAAAATAGTCGCGAACTTCATGATTTAAATCTCAACTTTACAATGTAACTGTCAATACGATTTCATGAGAATCATGCTTGACTCTTGGACACCGTCGCCTTTTATGCCGGCGCCCAGACAATTGTGACAATATCGGAAGTGATTGCTTTGTTTGCACTCTTCGTGTCTTCCGTGATTGATAAAGGCGCCGGTTAGTCTCCTGAGATTTATAATTGAGGAATCTTGATGGTTGAATATGCCTGATTTATTCGATTTTTGTCAGTTTTTTCAGTCTTCCTAATTGTTTCAGAAGCTAAAATTTGGTGGAAATTGATTTCTTGTACCAAGTAAGAAGTGATATAAATTCCAAAGCCCTAGCTCAAAATTCATTTTTTCGCATATTTTTCCATATGTACCCCTTCAAAAATTTTCGATTTTTCGAAGGTTCTCGGATTTTGATGAACACTTGATAAATCGATTGTTTTAGTATCAAAACGGATAGAAAACATGAAACCAGGGGCAGAAATTCCGGAATTGTTGCGAAAGCACTTGGAAATAGACTCCAGAATAATTGAGTTGTCTTAATTTCGGCAGTATTTTCCACTTTTTTAAGTCTTCCTAACATTCTCCGGGGCTGAAATTTGGTGGAGAATGTTTTCTTGCATCAAGGAAGAAGTGATATAAATTCCAGAGCCCTAGCTCAAAATTCATTTTTTCGCAAATTTTTCCATATGTACCCCTTCACAAATTTTCGATTTTTCGAAGGTTCTCGGACTTTGACGAACGCTTGATTTTTCGATTGTTTGTGTATCAAAACGAAAAGAAAACATGAAACCAGTGGCAGAAATGCCGGAATTGTACCGAAAACACATGGAAAACCGATCTTGAAAATTTCATTTTCGTCGTTTTTCCCATGTTTTTCATACTTCCCGACATTTTCCGGGGCTGAAATTTGGTGGGGAATCTTTTCTTGCATCAAGGAAGAAGTGATATAAATTCCAGAGCCCTAGCTCAAAATTCATTTTTTCGCAAATTTTTCTGGGTATACCCCTTGACGAATTTTTCGGCCAAAAAATGAACTTTGACCTGTGCTTCTGGAATTTATACCACTGTTTCCTAGCTAAATACTGAATCACTTCCTGAAATACCAGACCCTGAAACGGTCGGGAAGGGTGATTAAAAATTTTTCGATTTTTCAAAGATTGTTGGACTTTGACGAACAGTGTATAAATCAATTATTCAACTATGAAATCGGATAGAAAACAAAGAATCAATAGCACAAAGGCCACAATAGTATCAAAAACATTCCAAAAAAAAAAAAAAACCTTATTAATCATATACATGTCAAACTTGATCTAGAAGAATAATGATTGGCCATCATTACCCCATACCTATCAACACGATCAACACGCGCACGTCCCATTCGTTCACTTCCCATGTCATTGATAATATTCTTTGTCCGAGCATCTTTTATAACGCCAGACACATCAATGTTTCTCGACGCGCAACAATATAATCGCCGTGCGATATTCCTTGAAGAAAAAAAAAGAAGACGAAACAACGAGAAAGTATTAGCCACAATTGTATCGACGACAAATTTGAGACGCAATACTGACGAAACCGACGACAACGCTTGTGTCGAAAGATCCTTGTCTCGTATAAGAAGCCGAGTGGCGGAGCTCGTGCGACAAGTATATGATGAACTCCAAGATATCGCTGCTTCTAGTTGTCCTGGCCAATTGCCAACTAGGCTTTGGCAATCGGGCACTTGAAAAACTCCATCAATTAAATAATCATCGATACAACTTGATCAATGATCACAATTGGCGTCGACCATCACATTGGAATTCAATTTGGAACTTTCATAATCGTAACTACAACCGCCACTGGAATTCAGCATCCAACATCATACGAAATACTTACTCAAACTTTGATCGAAATTGGCCTTATCATAGAATAAAAAATACTGAATATTATGGTAACAATGGTAACAGGAATTATCATGTAACTTGGAGTCATTTGGGTAATCGTGGTTCTGATAATTATGACGAGGATGATTTGCAAAGGTACGTAGAAAGCAGAAGTCAAGAAATAAAACAAGATCCTGAAATTAATGAGAGGAATATCGAAGATCCTGACGATGATGTTTGGACTCATATGGAAATAAGAGATGAACCGGAAGATGAGTCAAGGAATAGTAGAGTGATGATAAGTACAAGTTGGCATGGAAAAGGTGATGATGGCAAAGAGGGAGAACCAAGAGGAAAAGTCGTAAGAGTGGTTTGGACTGATGGTGAACCGAAAGAGCTTGGTAGTAAGGATAATCAGGATGAGCAAAGGAACACTGTGAAGTTAATCCCGGAAAAGGAGTCGAGAATAATTGATCAGCAGCGCAAGGAAGACGATGAGATTCTTGAGCCGAGCCAAAGTAAGCGCGATTATGCCAAAAAGGAAAACGAAAGCATAGGAAATCTAGAGAACGTAAACATCACTAAAGACCACTTAAAAGAGAAAGATCTAGGCATAAATCCTGTAGAAAACCAAGAGGAAGTCAGTAGCATCAAGGAGGAAACTAAGAATCCTGTCGAAGTACCTGTTCTCGAAAGTAAAATCGACGAAAATATGTCAAAAGAGGCCATTAAAGAAATTCAGGTTGATAAAGAGAAAGGTGTCGAAGCACCAATAATTGAAAATAAAATAGAAGAGTCTAAAAAAATTGAGGATGACAAAGAGAAAGTGGTCGAAGCACCAGTGATTCGTGAATTAGAAGAGTCAAAAAAGGAAGATGGTAAAAATCTTGACAAAGTGGAAGATAATGAAGCCAACAACGGTGTGATTTGGAGCCAGACAGTTTCCCAGCAGAACGGCGGTAAATCCAAGGTCACCGTTACTAGGAACATCATTCGGGACTCCAAACAGAATAGGGGCAATGTCGTCAGGATGGTTTGGAACTCCGTGGATAAGAAAGACGTTAACGAGGCGGACACCATAAAACAAGAGGATCTTAAAATGTCGGACAATCTACCAAAAAGAAGAGCAAGCTCAATGCTCGACGATATTAAAGCGAGACGAAAGAAGCTCGCTCCCGATGGAATTCTGGAGAGTGGAATTTGGATCAATGGGGTCCGAGTGGATGATTTGAATTCCATAGACGAACCTATGGTTAAAACCGTAACCACCGAAGAATCCACTGAAACAAGCAACGATGGGAAATAATGAAACAGGATCAAAACAATAGAATCGTAAACATACTAAAATCCCATTTGTATAAAATACTAATATTAATAAGAAATCATTGCATATAATAATCGTGTAATCAATATTCATTCATTGATCATTGAGTAGTGTTAACTGGATTTCCCAGTGCGGTTCCATTAATCTATTAATCTCTCTTAAAATGGAAAAGCATCGGATGCACTACCGCAGAGTAACCACGAGAGATGATTTACCGCAAGTGATTGCTTGCTGAAATGATCGTACTATTCTCGTATCCGCACTGTTCTATATTCTATTACTATCTCGCTAGAACCAACATATCACTCATGGTTTCTGTGTTTCTCTCTCTCTCTCTCTCTCTCTCTCTCTGTGTTTGCTAAATATATTTATAAACCAAGATGCATTGCTCTTGTTATTTCTACAAGCTTCCTAGAGAAACCTTGAAGCACTCTGCCGGTCCTCTTCAATCGAATCTATTTATAGCAATGGAGAAATGATTATTCTCGGTATTTACTGACTATTTGAAGGAGGGTCGCATTATTATTATCGAACTCTTTCTTCCTCTCCTTTTGGCAACTCGCACTTCATCGGTAGACTTGTTAAACAAGACAAGCACACCTGTTTAATTAAAAGGCGATGATGCGTGGAGATACGATGGATTCGACGCGCATAGTTAATTATTAGTTACACGTGAAATGCCAGACACGTGTAACAACAGTTGGGAGAATCCTTTGTGTCCGATTAATTGGATTAGCGTAACAAGCCTAGGAACTAGTTAAAAATTAATAATAAACCTTTGCAAATTCCAGTGAGTGTTAACAATTTGGAATACTAATAGTAAGTTAAAATTGCAACAGTTGCCGGAAATGGAGAACTTTCATTTTACATTTCCTCTGTCGAATTACACGTAACTTTTGCACGGGAAAGTTGTCCCTGAATTGTCGCGTGTCTGTCGTGCAATATCGTGGAGAAGACCGATTAAATTACACCATGACATTTAATGAATTCCAAAGTCGTGAGGGGGAACTCCTTGCAGGGATGAGCAAGGCTAAAGTTTTAGGGAGGAAGGGCCGGCTCAATGGGCGGAACATTTAATTAGGGGCCAGCGATAAAGTGCGTGGGATAAATCGAAGTAAACAAATTATTTGCAGCCGTGGCTTTACGCGGGAATTGTGTGCATTATCTGGAAATAATGTACTTTGGAAAGTTATGTTTGTGGAAAATATGAGTAACGCGACCTGTAAACAAGGCTACAGCTGCAGCAGTGGCAAAGTAGATGATTGTAAAAAGTTTTGTAACTCGTATTATATTGGCAGGGAATAATTTTACGATGTATTGAGTGATGAGTGATAATATTTAAGTAATGGGAGAACGCAAAGGGGATTGTATGGGGATCGTATTACTGTGAGCAGTACGCAGTAGTCATCAGCTGGACCAGTCCCCTTTAGATTATCGATCGCACGGCTGGAACCCGGCGGGTCGATAATCTTGAGTGTGGTCATGGTTTCAGCGCTACGCCACTCTTCTCCCACTCTAAGATCTGCCGGTCTTTCCCCATCCCATGGGCCACGTGGCCCTTCTGCGTCGCAAAAAAACATGGCTGCGCTCAACGCAACCCGTTGCTTCCGTATGCTACATGTACAGCTTAATCGTATGAATCCACCTAAATGTATACATAGAAAAGGATAGGAATAATTATTAATTAGTAATTACAACAATTTTCATATTCATTTGCAACAAACTACGCGTGTATTTAATGTACTCCTAGAATGAACACAGGTGGTTCGATTGTACAATAAAACAAATCATTTAAAAACTAGTAAATTAAGAGTACGTCTGCACCGAGTCTTGTTTATGTTGATAGGTTGATTTAAACCTTGACCTCAGGTTTCTTATCTTCAATAGAAGGAGCCGGGACCTCTGCTTCCTTGGCGTCGATGCGAGGGATGAGTACTTCGGGGATTTCGTGTTTCACTATTTTGTGAGGGCTCTTCCAGTCATTTCCCTTCCAGCTGTCCTTGCCGTCCTTCCAGTCATCATTGTCCTTCCAACCATCATTTCCTTTCCAGCCATCATTGCCCCAGCTATCTTTCTTGTTGTTCCAACCATCGTTTCCTTTCCAGCCGTCATTGCCCCAGCTATCTTTCTTGTTGTTCCAACCATCATTTCCTTTCCAGCCGTCGTTGCCCCAGTTATCTTTCTTGTTGTTCCAACCATCATTTCCTTTCCAGCCATCGTTGCCCTTCCAGCCACCGTTCTTGTCGTCCCAACCATCATTTCCTTTCCAGCCATCTTTCTTGTTGTTCCAACCATCATTTCCTTTCCATCCATCATTGCCCTTCCAGCCGTTCTTCCTGTCGTTCCAACCATCATCTCCTTTCCAGCCATCATTGCCCTTCCAGCCCTTCTTCTTGTCGTTCCAACCATCATTTCCTTTCCAGCCGTCTTTTTTGTCGTTCCAACCATCATTGCCCTTCCAACCATCTTTGTTGTCCTTCCAGCCATCATTGCCCTTCCAACCACCTTTGTTGTCCTTCCAACCATCTTTGTTGTCCTTCCAGCCATCATTGCCCTTCCAACCATCTTTGTTGTCCTTCCAGCCATCATTGCCCTTCCAACTATCTTTGTTGTCCTTCCAGCCATCATTGCCCTTCCAACCCTTGTCGTTTCCACCCCACTCGCCAGCAGAAACAGCGTGCCAACAAATGGCTAGCGCCACAACGAGCACCAAAAACCTCATGTTGTTCGCGTTGTACTTTCAACTGATGCCAACCATCCTCCAAGTACTTTTTTATATAGCATCCCCGCAGACAATTGTGCAAACAATTCTCATACTCCCCTACTCACTGTTGTTCGGCACTGGCAACTTCCAGTCGAGTTGTTGTTGATTGTTTACGTCTCTCTCTCTCTCTCTCTCTCTCTCTCTCTCTCTCTCTCTCTCTCTCTCTCTCTCTCTCTCTCTCTCTCTCTCTCTCTCTCTCTCTCTCTCTCTCTCTCTCTCTCTCTCTCTCTCTCTCTCTCTCTCTCTCTCTCTCTCTCTCTCTCTCTCTCTCTCTCGTTGGTATCTTGTGCAGTCGGACGAGCACTGGCCCAGCAAGACGTCTTCTCTCCTTGCGAGAGTCATTTAAAAATAGTGATGCTATCACAAATAAGATCTGTTGTTCCTGTTGTTACTGATAACAAACAGCTTTGTGGAAACAACGATTGACGAAGGTGGTTTTAGATGATCGCGACGTGAGATAGTCAAGAGAAGTATCATTTGAATATTATAATCGATACTTTATTCATTTTTTTTTTTCAAACAGATCCACTGATATTATTCCTATCGATAATTTCCAATCTTCTGGTTATATTTTCTCTTTAAGCTTGGCAATCTTTCAAAATATGACTCACCCTCGCTTACACTGTTATCTTTAAAGTATTGTCAATAAAGTGATTACGGAATTCTTTTGTTATTACAGTGCCACTTGACGCTAGGTCGTAGCTGATGATGAGAAATCGTTTTAGAGGCTATTCACTTCAGATTTTCACTATGCTGGAGTCTTTAAAGCTTATATAGAATGGTTGCATAATTAGAGCAAATAAGAGCTTGTTAGCAGACTTTACTGTTATTCCTCGCTCTTCCGTCATGATACTGTTATTGTTTGTTGCATCTCGAAGTCTTGTGTACCAATTTACATAACAACCAGCTGCGCATACATTGTCAAAGGTCGGCTTGGTGTAAGTTTCCTGCATATAAATTCACCGCACCCGTTTTGCACAGTTCTACTCTATATTAGCTGAACCTCGAACTCCAAAGATCGCCCAATGATCATCAGACTTCCCTCTCTCTCTCTCTCTCTCTCTCTCTCTCTCTCTTAAGAATTCGCCCACTTGGTCCAGCGTTGGCCTAATTATGTTAATGTAATTTCTTGCGGGTATACTTCCGCCAAACTTCCATCCACTTCCTCTTCTTTCAGACTGCTCCTGATTAAACTCGTAGTCGCTGACTTCTAGCTATATCACCGGTTTGGATAAATAAAAAGCCCGACCATCCAACTTATCCTCTATCGAGAGTTATTTGCTGAATGGCAACACGCGCGCGACGTGGCTTACCGTATCTCTCAATGTTTTTAATGATCTTGACTTCATGGAATAATAACCATGACATTGCCTGATTGAGATATCCAAGCATCTGTGCGTACAGGGAATTCCTGCATGAGGAAACAATGATTAACATTGAATAAATGTAGAATTTAGTAATAAAATCATGACTATACTATCAATTAAATTATTAATATAATCTAAATTAGACTCGCTCGACTGAAATTGCAATTGTAGGATTATTAATCCTCTCAAGAGTCTTAAAAAGATAGGAATGCTGATATTAATAGAAATACTAATATATATTAAAGAATTTCCCAATTTCTTTCTTCAAGCACTCCCTTTTTTCATTCGTGGGGCATTATAGACGAAATGATTCGACGAAAATAGTCTCGTAAGAGTCTGCCAGAGAAGAGATGATTAGTGATTCTCGGCAATTCCTTCGATTCCATAATTCCGAATGGAAAGTCCATCACGTAGGCCGGATAATGTCGAGATAGAGAGCGGGATTGCATTCCCTCGAGCGACTTCAGTCGGCCGGCGCCGTAATATCGGCCTTTATTGAGGCGGTAAAAATGTGGGCAAATGCCGAGTTTGCCCTGTGCAGTCGAGGTTAAAATATTCATCGAGTATACAGTGTATCTCTGTCCACGAGAAACTGGGCGCTTGCATACAAAGGGCTGACATTGCGGAATATTAAATAGAGCTACCAAAAAAAGGGTCGATAAAGTCATCATACAACCCACACTCTCCAAATATTGCCTTTGAAAATATCCTTCCTCTCTTGATAGCCGATCCATCCTTTCAAATAGCCCTTCACTGCTGACTTGTAATTATTGAAAATCCTGGAACCAAACTCTTGAATGTAATGCTCTCGCTTTTAGGATTTAGTTCCAACTCTCCCATTTCAATTTTAGATGATCCCTGATTATTAATGGTTCAAGTAGCTCTGTGTTCGCTCATAAAGTCTGGTGTAGACAGGTTTGCATGAAGAAGTGACGTCGAATTTGAATTGGAAATCAATGACGTCTGATAATTTAAAAAATTCAGTTCTGCCAAGCATATAATGCAACTTCCGATGCCAGCGGATATTTCTTTTATATAAGAGCGTCTTGTAACACCCTAGAAAAGTGAGTGATAAAATCTAGCAGCTCGAAAGTTAAACTGAATGGTGCCGAGCGGAAAAATAGAGAAGAGAACGACAAGCACTGGTTGAGGATGTTGCTTGCAGTATCTGCTCTGACAGGACAAACAAGTCTGTTAAAACCTGGGAGCCATAAAAGACAGTGCAAAGGGCAAAGGAAAGAAGAAGGTGGCAATGAGATTGTAATTGCAGGCGAAAGAGTAAAAGGAGACACTATCGTATGTGCATCACGGTAATTCTACAACAAAGTGCTAACGAGAAGGAGGTTTTCAGGAGGGTCTAACGATGGCCATATAATTCCTACAGCCTTTGATAATGGACTTGGCGTGAAAGAACAAGACAGCTTCAGTCTGAAAGGACTATTTCGTCAGACACTAATTTCAAATAGAAAGCTTAATGGATTTTAATTCTTCCATTTTCATTATTTAATTCCAACTATTATTAAAAGATCCAGCTTAGCCAATGAAAGGATAAAAACTGTGGCTAATTTTTAATATAACTAATATGAAATGCTATACTTGAATGACTAGCATAATATTAGAGAAGAGTTCGAGGAATCAAGCGTACTTGAAAAGAATCTTCGAACAAACAAAAAGAGTACATATCTGCGTTGGTAGAGCGTGCGCTCTAGAGAATGCGCGTGGTAGAGCGTGGAGGAGCTTTTGGCGCGCTTCTAATAGAGCTCAGTCCGTGACGGGCGTCCTTGCCGAGCGCACCCTCTGTGACGCGCTTCCTTCCAAAAGCCCTCGATCTCCTATCATTATAATATCATTAACCAGTCATTCCTGATAACGACACAACAAAGTGTGGGTGTACAATTGGATCACTCGCAGATCAAACATTTTCCCCCTTCATAATCTATTTTATATTACTTTCTTTCGTTTCTTTTCCATTGTTAGTATTTCTTGATTGAGTTCTTTATGTAGATTCATGTTAGACTGTGGTGACAGGGTGGTTGATTGGCTGCCCCAAGTACATGGGGTTTGATACTTGATCAAAGGTGACTTTAAGTCATTTTAGTGTCGATCACAAAGTTCATTAGACTTCGTAACTTTGCTTCGTCTTAATAGAGCTCACTTGTCAAGTGCCTGATAACTATAATTACGTGGGAACGTGAAAGCATGTGTGGTGGAATGCTCGTGGCATTCTCTCCTATCAATTTCTAAGAGTATACTTCGTAACAAGTCGCCCTCTGTCAAGTTCGATTGTGGCCCCAGTGCACTTTGGAAACTGCTTTCAGCACAGAGGCAAAAGAACAGGAGGAAAAGTCGATTATCTAATTCCTTTGGCTTATTCTCAATGTCTAACTTTCTCACGCATAATAAATTCGAACTTTTCTCAAACAAATGCGAAAATTCATGTTTAACTCGAAGTTCATTTTGCGGCGGACATCGCAGACGATAGAAGTAGTAATATCTTCTCTGGTTCCATTGGAATGCCTTCATTTCCATTTACTAAATTCGTTTTCATACACTCGGAGCGTTTCTAATATAGTTTATGAAGGAAAATCTACTCATCCATGAATATTACGCATACGAATGTCGGGTTTCCACGCTACGCATAGCTTGGGGTTGTTTGATAGATCATCCCTAATGGGAGCTTAACCGACGATTTCCCCTACGCCTCTGTTCTGATATCATCTCTTGTTTCTTCTGGCCGACTAGGTTTTGCATAATTCAGCGAGAAAAACCTGAAAGCAGTCCAACCGCACTCTTCCACCACTTGACAATATATCAGTGGTTATTACAAATTTAAATAATTTAGTTAAATAATTTATTCATTTTGTTTATTCCATTTGCCTACCGTGAGAATATCATTTCGTTGTGACAACATATCGACTAATTTGATGATTCTATTCAATATCCCAGTGTCCAGGGTATTAATCCCCCGGTGGAAACGCTGCATAATTCAAGGCGTTAATGATATCGGATAGCTAGTGCTTTACCGAAGTATTGGATAAACAAGGTGATCATGCCCGGAACGTAAACAACGGGAATACGTCGATTGCGAAAACAGTGGGGAAGAGCGAGTGTAGGCTGGTGAACAGGAAGACTTCACCAGAGTGGTAGGATCATCGAGAATTGTTATACCAGAGGGTAAGAAGAAAGTTTATAGAACTTATTTTACTTCCCTTAACGATAGATTGAAGCTTCGAGGGTACTTTAATAGGAAATAAGGTGTCGTCTTCAGAGATGAACACTTTAATTCCTTATACTTTCTATCTAGAAGTTCTTATCAACTTGCCCAGACTTTCCAAACATCCGGATCGTTCCTGCTCCGTTTAGCTCTTGATAAGGATTCATGTAACATTCAGTCTTTGCCCACACAATTCTATTCTGGAACGGGCAGGCATTAAGATTCAGATATATTCCGGGTAACACGAGCTCGTAATTCCTCGAAGTAAAGTCGATATGCCTAGCAGCCCAGCAATTAGAAGTTTGCATGGGCGTTTAAGGAGCAGTGAGATATCCAGTTTCTGGCTGTGTTGAGTAGAGGATGAATAGAAGATGGTGATGATCGAAGAACTATCAACTCTATTCACCTCGAAGACGTTTTCCTTAGCAATCCACAGGGAACATCCTTTTCCCTGTTGAACAATTAGGTTTGTATTCTCGTCTCTCTCACCAGGAAGCTCCAGTCGGTTTTTATCGTCTCAGGGTGTTTTTTTCCTCATTGCTTCTCGCGAGGATGAGATTTCTCATCCGCTTTTCCCTGGTTAGATTAAATCTTGCCAGCTTCGTGAGCAGCATTTGCAATGATTCAGTAATTAATCGAATTGAACCGCTACGTATTACGTGCGTCAGCTCCTAGTGACTTGTCCTGCTCTCATACATTAGTCCTGTCGGACTGTACAACCCAGGCGTTGCAACTCACCATTGATTTCTCCACTGAAGCGATACGAAATTTGAAATATTCCCATGAAACAGCATCGAGATTTACTAGTTGATCGTAAAGTCCTTCCTCTGTTCACGTCACGGAAGCCAAATTCCCCGGAAACAGGATATCCCATTTCATCTATGGCTTTTGTCGATTGCCTCGATCCGTCGGAAATTCAATACTAATACGCTCACAAATGCAATATGTGCAACTTGAGAGCTACCTAATTATTCGTCTCATTCAAGGATTCAGGACAAACGTAGTAACAAAGCATCGCTGAGTAACGAACAAGTTCTCATACATTTATCACTGATCATCTATCAATTGAACTGTAAATTCTCTGTACCAGTATCTCCTAAATACGTATATTCCAATTACGATAAGCTAACTACTATCAATAAGCCCGTATTATTACTTCCCTACGATTATGAAGCTTCACAAAGGACTAAGTCAAATTATCAATCCAATCAAACCACTTTGACAGTGTGTAATAGCTCGTCAAGCGATTCAATGATTCTCCGATCAAAGCGATGTTAAGGGTGATGAAATCGAAGGTGTTACCGTATAATTTCATTCCAAAGAGACTACTTAACACGATTCAGTGCACGCTAAACGGAATCGTGAACTACTCGGACAGCGTCCGGAAATAATAATTAGGAAGTCAAGCTGCCTCGGAGATGTTACGGCCAATTTCATTTGCCGTGGCAAGCCGCTCGTTTTAAGTGGCATAATTTCTCCTGGATAATAATAAATTCTACCGTTGGCCTATTCAAATAAATTCCAACAGGAGCACTGCCTTCTACTAGCCACGTTGAGCTAATAATTTTCACCACTTTTCCGCCATATAACAAAACGGAAACCGGTCCAGTAACTTCGCTCGGATAACACCATACACGTATATTTCGTGGTAGTGCTTTTACCACGAAGGCCTCGCATGCGATTGTTGTCCCAAATAGCCAGGGCCTTTCCAAGAGATAATAACGTTGAGTTCAAGCCTTGATTTTGACGATTCCACCTTTGAACTACTACCTTTCATTTACTAGACACAGGTAAATCCTTCTCGTTGAATACTTAAAGTTGTGTCTTATTTTCGTACTAAATCAAGGAATAGTCGTAAACCCTCCTTTTCCTAGTCAGATTAGCATTCCCTGGAAGAATAGGATAGTTAGAGATCTAATGGGATTCGTAAAGACAATAGACTACTGTAATACTTACCAAAGTGAACTCGATACTTCTCTCTTATCTTCTTTAAACGTTTACACTAGCCGGTTTCTGGACAAGTTCCAACAGTGTGTGTAAGTGCATGTAAGAGTAATCGGGCCGGCCAATAAATCACAAGTTTCGCGCGTAAAACTGTTGGCAGGCGGACTAAGTGCGTCGCAGCCAGCAGGTTGTGCACGAAACATCGCGTGTCACCGACATTTCGCCCAACTCTCCGAAACAATACATAGTAGAGTACAATCGACTAAATGTTAGATAGTCTTGGATTCCCTAGCAATGCAACTACTAATGTAACAACTCAAAACTGAAAATGCAGTCTTGAGAGTAAAAAGTCAATTCTCAATCCATGATACATGAACAATATGTTCATAAATCTCATGGAATAGAAATAGATCTTATTATAGTTAAATAAAAACAGTAATAGGTTCATTGCGTACAACTGGTGTAAGAACTTAAGACTCATAGTGGAGTCTTGAAAGTCCAAAAAGTCTTAGTACTTAATACATAAATAAGAGAGTAATGATTCATAAAACTTGTAGAATACAATAAATCTTGTCATAATTAAATAATAGGAATAATATCATTCAGTGCGTACAAGTAGAACTTTGTCTACTTTGAGACGTTCAATGTTCAATGTACACATTCAATAGTAAATCCTGCCTACGTTGCGCATAAGATTACAGAAACTTGTTGTCTATGATGTTCTAAATCTCTTGTGCTTTAGTATTCGTATGAATATATTCAGAATGCTTGTATAAAAAGACAAACATATGTGATACACAATAGCAATAACAATTCCTTGGGCATACATGGGATTTGGCCCACTTAATGCAATAAGCAATCACCGAGTCATGCAGATATCATTACTCAAGTGATATCGGTGAGTAAACACATGTAATTCGTATGAAAGAATACGAGAGTCATGCATGATAATGAAAAGCATGCAACAATTGACTCACCAAAGTTGCCACTCCTGTGGGGCTCAATGAAATCGTAGGTATTTCCAAGGGAAATCAATCAATGATTGTTTCATCCACACTTGTATCCTTGGTACTCCATTGTAGGATCACATTGAAACACTCACTTCACTCGAACAATCGAAATATAATAAGAAATATCGAAAAAAAGCCCGATCACGCACTTTTCACCCTTTCGCGCCGACGCCATCTTGAAAAAACTAATTAGCGCGTACCCTGTTTGAACGCGTTCGATTAATATCGATCTACCTCGTTTTTCGCGCGCTTTACATTTCGATATGTATCGATCGATGATATGTATCATTGCGCCCCCCGGCATAACCTCGTACGCCCTTTCCAGTGCTTTACGCGAGATTTAGTTGCTCGATGATTTCCCTTAATCGGATATTAGTTAATCGTGCATATCGAGTGAGTGGCGAATCGAATATGGTGGTTAGGAATTCGGAATCAGTGATGAAAGTGGTAGCTCGATGCTGGAGTGAATTGCAAGGTTTTTGGAAATATGATTTCGAAGAGTTTGTCATTGTATTTCGTAGCGCGTGGAACTTCACGGTGAGTAGACACAGATAAATTATAATATTTGCATGCTGGAAATATGGAGTGTGTATTATCTGTAGGCGAATCGCGTATTCGAGTCCTCCTTGTGGCAGTACATATATTATGATTCGATTGCCTTGCTGTCGAAGCATACTAATTTGTATGAAACATATATGTACTGTGATAACAAAGTGTACCTCTCTATTGTTTATCGTGTGCACTTGGTACACAAAGCTGTGTAACTGAGCCATATTTGTTTTACACATTGAGAATGAGTAGGCCGTTAGTATTACAATCTTCGCAGTAAAGATACGGAGAAGTAATCGATACGACGAAGTAGCAGTGTGAAGGGCAGAGGGCGTGTTGGAATAAAGCCAGGTTGCCGAATTAAAGCAGAACTATGATGAATGAGTTTGAAACCCCAACATTTCGTCTACAGGCGAAAATTTTTACGGATCACGCCCTTCACGATTAGATCGTGCAAGCGAGCTTCGGGTACGACCTGACACGCGATTGCCGATGGCGATTGGCATTCTACAACAGGATGGGAAATGATTTATCGGATAAACCACCGGCTGTTCAACCAAGAAATATTATTGGACGCGCCGAGCATTCTTGCCAAGCTGGAAAATCTCTTTCACGGGATTCGCCTATCAATCGAGTAGAGGCGTTCGTGGAATCTTTTGCTGGACTCGGCGACGAAGAGTCTAACCGCTTAGAATATTCTCTCAAGCAAGGACAGGCATTTCCCTTTTGCTCGAATGAAACCTGAACTCTTAGAAGTGGCCCGAAGGGGGAAGATAGATTGGATCGAGTTGTTAAACGTGACCCGATCGATTTTAACCAACCTCACACACAACTAAACGATCCCCCTTTTAATAAATCGTACATTCTATCTTCTCGTAACCACTACCGTATCCACGATAATTTATCGTTTCTCTTATTCTCTCGTTGAGAAAACATTTCAAAGGAGTGATCGTGTTCTCTCGCCTATCAATTCCAACTCAAGCGAGTAGAGTGAGTCAAATTAAAACGAAGTGATCGCGTGCCCACTAATTTGATAGTCGAGGGTCATTAAACATGTCTGTTCTTTTTTCGTGACGCTATGACCCTTTCGAGTCAGAGCTTGGGAATAAACGGTGCTAAAGGCTAGACAACTAAAGTATATACAAAAAAAGGATGGGGCGTTGAGTGGAAAGCCATTCATGACACAGATTATCTGGGGGAATGATGTTAACGTTCACCAAGCATTTCGGCGTATATCGATTTCTTATCGTGATCGCGTTTCACCAGTAATTTACTGGCACGCGATACGATTCGCTCACGTGTCATGCTTATGCATTAGCAGCATGCATCGCTACTGCCGCCGCTTTCACGCATCGCACGTGCCAATGAGGAACGAGAGAGAGAGTTCAGGGATAAATAATGTGCAAGTGATGCTCCACGCTTGGAACACGATAGTCTTGCGAAACTGCAGATCTTCTTTGACACTGTAAGACTTAGTAATCAGTCTGAAATTCATACGTAAATTTAATAGGTATTACGTATTTTAATATACATATATGAGGAATGAATACAAATTAAATTTGCTTTAATTTCCCCAGATTTTCCCGGATGTTTTGACGCTTGGTTGACTCAGTGTTAGGCGTCGTGTATACACATATGTCTAGCGAAGACCGCCTTTTATATACACCAAGCAATGCAATATCTCTTCGGCACTGTTTACCGTGCATTGTTCTTTATGACAAACGTGAATTCAATCCCTTGGGAACTGCCAAAGGAAATAGAGAAGCAGTATCACGCAGAGAAGAGACTGAATCGGGATATACAGCTATTCCCTTCGATATAAATCGAACACGCTGTATTGTGGGAGACTTTTCACCTGAAATTCTTCGGAATTGCTTCAGATTTTATAAAGTCCACCGAGTCAACGGAGCTTTCGATAAAACCCTTTTTGTATAGCATACTACGTCTTTTCTTATCGGCACAACAGCGTCAATCTTCCAATGACAGTTTTCAATGAATATTGCCGACAGCAGAAATCCTCTGCGTTTGAACTCAGCCTTCCCGAGGCAATCGATAGGTCGCCTTCGATGTGTGCATTTTTAAAAAGTCTTGGTTTTTCCTTGCCTGTAATGGAATTTGAGATTTGGAAAGACTAACAAATTACATTTAAGATAAATGTGTCTGGTAAAAGATGAATCTTTTCTATCTGAAATGAAGATAGGATTTTATACAAATAAGTTCAATCGGTTTGTGGATATCTCGAGTACTTGATGTTATCGGTTCTTGAGCTCCTTACGAGAATTATATTGTTCTTGGTAGCTTAATAATACGACATCCTATGGAACGGATGATTCCCATGGGATAAGCAAAAGGATCGTTTCGCAGCTGCTTTCCAGTAGGACGGAATTGACATCGGGAAACTGAAAACCCATCCGCTCAATGAGATTTCCCTCGACGAGAATGAGGAGAGAATGTCACAGTGCTAATAAATCATTCAATGGAGAATCTGTAATAGCAGATGTATCCGAACTTGTGGTACTTTATTAGTAATAATCTAGTGGAGAAGTAATCTACGCCAGAAAGATTGGAATCGATGCGATTGCCACTCCAAGCATTATTTCCTTCGTCAAAGAAATCTTCTATACTTAGACATTCTGAAAGAAGTCTTGTATTAAACGTTCCACGTGGAAGATGAACAAGCACTTTCTTTCTTGTATTTTGCTTTTGTGTATGATATTGTATTGTTAAGAGACAGGAAATTATCTTTCACGGCCCAATGCCAAGCAAGGCAATCGACCGACTTTTGCAGCCCTCTGTTATTCCATGTATTCGCTCACGAACATCCGATATTCACGTATTTCACTAAATTGATATTAATATGGTATTATTATCGTAATATTTGAAAATCCAGAGAAACGATTGATCGATGTAACAACGAAATGTCAGAGGCCTGGTAGAAATTGAATGGTTAATATCATACAACCCTCCCGTTAAACCTCTTTGTGGAGAGAAATATATTTCACGCTGTTATTCAGTGTAGTTTGACAATTGGAAGTGCGCGCGAACAAGAACTATTGATTTACCGCGGCTCCAATGAAATATACACTTTCTGTATTGCAATTCGAAACAGGCAACTCTTTCACATGAAAGTCAACGTTTCGAAACACCCCTTTTAAGTGGGTATTCATTTCACACAACAATACAATTCCCAATTAATTGTAATCCTAACCAGAAGGATTTATAATTCATATCAAATCATTTCTCTTTATTAATACAATTAAACAGTTCGAAAATGAATTCCTGTCCGGGAATAATTTCTAATATTAACTCCCTCGAAGTAACAAACTGGATTCTAACAAGTGCGACGCAGGTTTGAAATTGGATCCAATTAAAGTTATGCCGTATTTTATGAAACAAGTGTGGAACCCCTCTAAAGAATCAATGTCTTAAGCTGAGCTAGCTCAAGGAGTTTCAAGTTCTTAAGAGGAGAACCTAAGTTCTCCCTAAATTCTCAAGCCTCTCGTAAACTTTCAGTCATTTCGTCGAAAGCATTGGCAGTTAATTGTTAGGAAGAAAAAAATCTCCCCCCTCTTTCCCCATCATCCCTTTATGTTTGAAGCTCAACAGGATTTTGAGGTTGATTGAAAAGCCCTTGGGAATTGACGGCGCATTTTTTGTCTGGCATGCTCTTGGTTTTAGCGAACGAGGGGTAGGGAAAATAATTCCGGATTGATTTCCAATTACGGCCAGCAATCGGTGGCAGACACATATACATATACAGACACACAGACACCTGTGAGGTATTAGTACAACGAGAGGGACGTGGTTGTGCACGAATGCCGATATGAATTTATCACGCACTGATTGCGAACGGTACAACAATCCGGTAGATGCCACCGGCTGTGACTATAATTGACGTGTTTACTTTCCTTTGTTGACACTCGCCATCTCTCCTTCTCTGTTATTCCAGCTCTCTCGTTAGATAGCAAGTTTTTCACCCCTTTTGGTTGTACACCAAAAAAGCAAATACCTTTGATCAAAAGGCAGATATATCTTTTTCCATATTTTACCATTGTTTTCCTTTCTTATGTTATACCTGAAAAGGGTTGTGCAGCAGAATCTACCCAATATCGACACACACATATATATATATAGACATACACCTGGCAAAAGGCTACTGAAGCAAGAGCAAGTTATTCAACAAGTGAAATCACGCGGTACGTGACGCTCGGTGGATTCCAGTAAACAGTGCTATCTTGTTGGCTCACACAATGTTTTGCCGCTCGTGTGCTGACACATACGCTGGACGCACAGAAGCCAGCCAAGCTTTGATTAAACAGACGAGAAAGAAAGAAATACTATCGAACGAAGGTCTCTGATCGATTAAAATTGTCGACACAATCATGTCTCGAATTCGATTGTTTAATAAATCGTCGATATTATGGAAAGGATTGATTCAAAATGGATGGTATAGAAATACAAAAATTCCTGATGAATGAAAAGAAGAAAGGAAGAATGCGAGAAAAAATCTGAGTGGTCCTAAATCTACGGAAATGCGAGGCCGATACTTCGGAACAGAAGCACTCACCCTACGCTACGCTTGAGAAATTGCAGTTGGAAAATTCCATTTCTCTAAGCCACCGCTAACAAAAGGATAAAAAAAAATCCTGTATTGTTATATGGCAGAGAGCGAAATCTGCCCTTTGCTCAGCTATGTATATACATATACAGACAGTAGATGAATATACTCTGGTTAGACATAAATAATTCCAAAGCAAAGACAAGGTGAATGTACATATCAAACACGAACGTTTTCATTCGCCATTAATATCCAACCATTTATTACCTTTCAGAAAAACGAATCTAACAGAAGGAAAAATGGTAAAATCCATTCCTAACTCAGAGAGTTTCTCCGAAGTGGAAGTAGAGGGTGTCCTTCCTCGCATGAAGGATTCCCAGTTAAGAGATGAAGGAACCTAAGTGATATCGGGATAGAACGTTCCCTGTAGAAGGATAAAAATGTGCCAGTAGGATTACTCGGTTGCTCTTATCACTTTCGTCGAATATTCTGCCAAGCGCTACGTCAGGCCCTGAAATTAGTTCAGAAATTACTTTCACCATCCCTTGGCCAGTCCGATTTCGGTAAAGCTACTAAGACTACTTTTCCTCGTTCTTGCCAGAGGAATCCAACAACTGCAAATCACTTTGAGATGGATCGTGTTTGCCAAGATCTTCCAGGAATGACGAAACATACGAATTCCCGTGGGAAAAGCAGCTGCGAATTATAAGTGGCAAATATAAGTTCTTGAGATGCAAGAATGCCCAATCAGTTATGTACAAACTTCCTGAACTTTGACTGACTTGAGATGTAGACAAGACTCACAATTGGACGATGGAAACGATGAGAAATCAGATTCCTTCCAAGATCGAATTGTTTCGCAGCTCGGAGAATACCTGGGGTGATGGTAGAAATATTCATTGGCGAGGTGGTGAAATAGCTATGAGTAAAGTAACGAGGATAGAGAAGCATGGAATGGGTGAAATGAAGTTTATAAATTTCAACTTTCCCCCTGAGATATTTGCTGTGAAGTCAGAAGCGTAGGGCAGCATGAAATAGCTGAGTGAGTGTGTTCAAGGAATGAGGAAATACCAAGATGGTGATTTAGCCTCGGGTAAACCTTGTTAACGGCGCCACCATATCCGGCCAAATAAAATTTGCTGTCTGCTTCGCCAGACTTCTCGTTTTCTGGATCATTTGTTGCTCGACCAAGCAAACGAAGAACGAGAACGAAACTAGTAGTTGATTGACCAAGATTTTCGAGGGAACAACTGAGAAAAGTAGAATGAACGGCGAGGATAAGCACCCGGATAATCGTCGTGGTCCTCGTACTTCAGACACTCCCTACTTTGATCAGCCATTTGTACTAAATCGTGTCAGATAGACACGAATTCCTTTCCGGTTGAATGAATTCAACCCTAAGCGAAGTCCGAACCCAATCGAATGGAATCAATTAAACGCGAAAGGAGAATAAGTCTACCTCTAATAGTAATCGATGCGAAAGAGCTATGAGAACTCGTAGAAAAATGAAGAATGGGAATCGCTTTCGTTGAAAGAAATTGGTTTAATTGGAGTCACCAGATACTATCGAGAAGAATTTTTACTGTGACAGAAATGAAGATGGATCTGTCGAATCTCTTTTGATCGTACCCACTCTCTCCACTTTTCTAAAGCATCGCTTTAAAACTGATCCGATTTCTGTGTGAGAGAGAAATCATCCTTCTTCGAAGACATTTTCGCATTCCGAACATCGAACAGGATTTTCCTTCGACTAATACCCAGATTTGATCAATCGACATGGATTTGTCGAACGGAGCTAGAAATAGAAATGCGAGAGCCACTGGTGGCCAATGATGTTTGCTATCTGTGCAAAGAGCAAAGTTTATTTACACCCGAGTTATTACCAGTGCTTTTCCTTGGGGAGAGTGTCTTCTGGTTATGGCTGATACTCATCCATGCGGACTAGATTTATGTGAAAATATGGTTGACCAACGATCCGAAAGCCTGGACCCTTTTTACCGCAGCATCAGCATCAGATCGACACTGGCAGCTGAAGGAGCTGAAGAGATTTTTATGGTTTGAAGTTCGAGCTCGCATTATGGCGAGCACTTTGCGGTTAAAGCAACAAAGAGAGAGAAAACCTCTGCGAAACTTGGCTAAGAGAGGATGGATGAAGAAGGAGGAGTGTGAACTTCGATAAGCTGTCGAGATCGAGTAGTGAATCTATCTCTCTCTAAAATCCATTATCGAGAATGGACAACGATGACACAGGATGAACATTGGATCCGTAAAGAATTTCTTCAAATACATCTTGGCATTTCATCTCCATCGTCGGAGTGACAAATTGAATTAAAGTTCATTATATCAACGATTATTTTTCATACACAGCAATTCTGTACACCTGAGGGAAGCTCTTAGGGAAATTTCCATGGAAAATAAGCGTCAGATAAATCCGGAGATCAAGAAAGATCAACGTGGTTGCGACCCAGTAATCCTGACTGCCGCGTTGGCTGGCAAGTGCTTTATTAGCCATTGCATAGGAATATTATTATTCTTTGCCGTAAGGATTATTATTTATCAGTGGTGATAACACAGCTCTTTCACCCCTGGCAAACATTAATTACGCTGGGTTATTGTGTTGCGGTGAAACATCCGGGGCATTTCTCAGCAGATCTCTCTTACTGGTAGAGAAAGAATTCATTCTCCTGCAAACCTTACATCCAACTAACAATGGTTCTTTTTTTTGTGCGTGGCGGGTGAAATGAAAGATTGAACGAGAAGTATTGTCGTGTGCCTTTATTAGAAACGGCCAATACAAGCTCATCAACGTCACCGAACTAAGTCAGAGCTCATCATTTATTTCATACACTCTTACAATAATTTCCGGCGATAATTAAAAGAAGGCCAAGGCCTGCATCCTGCACTGACTGATTGCGTGAAATGCAGAGCTAATCAATAGCTGGACTGAAGTCATTCCTGGAATAACAAACTACTTCAAGTCCTGTGAATGTTGGGAAGATGTCGTAGCTAGCACAGGAAAGCTAGTGATCAATTGTGATGGGCTGCGTGGCAAAGGTCATCTACTAATACCTCGCACGAGTGAGTATATGTGCGCCGCGCGCGCAATTGCCGTGTTAACATACATACCCTGCGTTGGAGAATGATAATGCTGATATAAGAGATTTTCGGCTTTCTTATTTCAATTTTCAACAAAAGATTTAACATTGTCAAGGAATTATTTCATTCAATCAGCAATAGAAAATGATGGCAAGTGTTAGTAATCAAAGAAAGAGGAAGGAAGATAAAGAGAGGCTTGAAAAAAAGTGCCTGACGAGTGCGTCATGTGACGCCAAGGGGTTTAATATCACGCGTACCTAGAGTTGAGAAGGAGGAGGCGGGCGAGAGGAATCCACAGTGAGGCCGATTAACGACTGGACACGCGTGATTATCAGCGGATTCCTTAGCCTTTCCCAGCGATAATTCGAGTTGCCATTGGTCACGAACTCAGCCGGGTACACCGGTTGAAACCATGACAGTAGCACGCTGGAAGCCCACCGCAATGCCAGGCTCTCGACCAGCAGCTACACGTATCTTGGAAATCGACGAAAGATTCAGTCTCGGAGTGCCAGCGTAATAGGGACAAGTCAGGAGATGCGGCTGTCGTACGTTCGCTAGATTTCCAATCGATTTGCCTTGACAAACATCTCTTTGCATTAAGAAACGTCGACTAAAGTACTCTTAACATAGCAAGAAATCGAAGCACTACGGTATTTGAACTTCTAAAGGCATTGCAGTGACAGATGACAGGATTCCCTGAGTTCTATGTTGATTTAGTGTCCCCTTAGGGAATCGTGGAAAGACTTAAAACTATTTCAAATAAACACTTTGTCATTACAAAATATCTAATTGTCGAAGCTTGTGACTTTGACAGTTAAAGACAAGTAGAAAGCTGAGGAGGGATTACTGGAAGCGGAGGAAGACTAGCAGAGGATCATCTATTTCCAGGTGGCGATGCTATCTCGCCGAGGCTGATCGTTATGAGTGGGAACAACAGCGATTGGTATTACTCGGTTGACGACACGATCTACTGGAACGGCAGCTACTACAACAGCAGCACCTGCTCTGAGTTCGTCGAGAGCAACAGTATCCGTTCAACTGCTTGGTTCCAAGGAATCATATACTTCCTCTATACAACTATCTTCGTAGTGGCTCTGATAGGCAATGGCTTGGTTTGCTATGTCGTCTACGTTGGCCCACGGATGAAAACTGTCACCAACTTCTTCATCGTCAATCTCGCACTTGGAGATATTCTGATGACATTGTTCTGCGTACCAACCAGCTTCGTCAGTACCATCATTCTTCAGTACTGGCCTTTCGGTGCAGAACTCTGTCCCAGTGTTAATTACTTCCAGGTAAATGCATCCCTGATTAAACCATTCCGAATGAGAAAGTATTCTTCAGGAGCGATGCAAATTTCGTGGAAGATGAATCCTGCCAAATAATTGCTCATCAGAAGTTCTCGCCTCTCTTTAGCACAAAGTTTCCTAACAATTTCCTCGAATATGAATAATAATTCGTGAATGTCGCCAGCGATGTGACGTACTTCCGTTTATTGTTTCCGAAGACAAGAAATATAATACAGTTGTATTGTTACCACGAAACTAAAGAGGTTTTGAGTCTCATTCGAGGTATCCTACGTAGTATACTTCGACTCTCGAACGAATATTAAATCACTCGCCGCAACGAGAATCCATTCAGTTTGCTTGGAGAGTATACCTCGCCCCGTCAATAATTAGCCCTTAGTTGAAAAGCCGACAATACCGAGTCAAAGCGTTCTGGAATTGCTCATTAACTTTCCTAAAAGCTTGCTAGTAACTGAACGAACAGACTCGTCGATCAAACCACTTTGTTATATCGTGCACGGTGATCTAATTGTTTGCTGACGCAACTTCTCGCAGTCCTCGAGTGCTGACACGTCGAATTTCTATCTGTCATTCATGCCAGAAGTGTGCAAAGCTAACTTCCACGCAATACGGAAGTCCCAATTATTTACCTGCTTATTATTGATATTTTCTTATTGTTTCCACAGGCAGTGTCGGTGTTGGTGAGTGCATACACTTTGGTAGCGATCAGTATAGATCGCTATATCACCATAATGTGGCCACTGCGTCCCCGGATGAGCAAAAAGCAAGCGAAACTCACCATTGCATCAGTCTGGGTAACCGCTTTAAGTATCTCCGCACCAATCGCCATCCTCTCTAAACTGACACAACCGATGCAGATGTATGAAATATGCGACAAGTTCGTCTGCGAAGAAGTCTGGCCGAATCAGCACAAGTAATCTAAAAAGATTATAGAACTTCTAAATTAGCTTGACAATTGAAACCTCTCAATCAAAAGATGCCTTTATTCTGTCTGGCAGGTACTACTATTCGATAGCATTGTTGGTCATCCAATATCTCATACCGATAATAGTACTCGTCTTCACGTACAGCAGCATCGCCATCATGGTCTGGGGTAAAAGACCGCCTGGCGAAGCGGAAAGCGACCGGGATCAAAGAATGGAGCGATCCAAAAGGAAGGTAGGCTCAACAAAAGACATCCGATCGACCTATTAAACTACCATTCACCCACTGACTTTTTTAATGGACCAAGATTGGGTTAGGTGTTAGTGTTATACTCTCTAAGGGGATATTACGTGACGAATCATGTTATTCTCCGACGACCTGAAAGTAATCCTTCCCTTATTTCAAAGCTCTTACACCTCTTTCTCACTCGAGAAGCTTATATCACTGAAAGCAGAAACGCTTGGTTTCCCTTAAACGAGTTTAGAGAGAAAGGGTGAAAGTGTCAAGCCGTCGTTCAATTATAAATCGACAGGCAAGAGAAATTATACAAGTTTTCCAACCAAGTCTTGGGTTAAGCTTGAACCAACTAATGTGCCGCAATGCCTTCTTAGTATGTCAGAAAATACTATTTATTCTGCCAGAAAGTTTCGATTCCCTGAGGAAGATGAATAGAATTCCTCCCACTCGAACATTCTTAGCTTGCGGGTATTGGCGCCATCAGTCAGAGATATTCAAGCGGTACTTCATGTATGTGTATATTGTATGCTTAAGTGACTCACCGTGGGAGGAAATACGATGCGAATATAATTCGGCAAAAGCATCTATGTGGCTTTGGCAAAGTGAAATATAATATTACAGCCAACTGATAATCCATGGAAATTCATGGAGATATAAACCACACAAAGGATACATTCCATACGCTTTCCTGTTTTAACGAAGCCTCTATTATTGTTAGTTATTAATGTTTCCAGAGGCCGAACAAATCAGAACGCAATTTCGCCTCATTTACCAGAATACCTCGGAATGCAATATGCTTCCAACTAGGCATTGAAAATTGAACTACACAATACACGTGTTTAATTTAATTCATTTATAATGAACTCAGCGTAACATTCATTCGATTAGCATTTGGCTTTCCCTTGATTTCACGTGTAACTTAATTGGACGCATGTTGGAATTCTAATGGCGAGAGAACAAGCTAATAATCCTTTTTAAGGATATGTAAATTGAGGGAAAGCCATTAATCAAGAATCTCGTAAACAAGATAAAATCCAAGGCAATGAAGTCGGAGGTCAAAGAAGGGAGAGAGTTTGGAGAAGTAGGTCGAGAAACGTAAACAAAATCTGGAGCAGTCGTTTAGCACGATACGTTTCTGCCCAATTTCATCGAGGAGAGCCACAAATCCTATCAACGCTCGCGGTATTCTTTTGCGTGCTGAAAGTACGATCGAGGTAGTATCAGTTGAATATCTTAGCAAGTTCGTTCGAGGGGAAAAGCCGTAAGGAATAAAAATCTCTTCCGACTTATTGGCGCCCAGCACCCACGCACAACCCTCCTACATATTATTGGCTTATGATCGAAGAATTTCCATGAGAATTTCCCTACTCGACGAGTTGTGTTTCGGTCGACTGATAACAGGGAAATTTCACCTGCCTGTGCCAATTAAGGGGAAGGAAGGCAATATTTTGTCCTAACGGGAAGGGGAAAGAGCAAATCACCACGACTAGTAGGCCACTCGTAACTTTCGTAAGATGGGAAGGAGACAAGGATCAGGCACAATAAGGAAGAACGTATGAAAGGGGGCGGAAAAAAGTGGGGAAGTCAGCCAGAGGGACATCCTACTGTGAACAAATCGGATTAAATCAGAAGGCTATTTAGCGGAGACAAGGAATGCTTATACAGTAGTTGTGTCAGTACTGTATCATCCACAAGTCAACTGTTGCCCGAAGGAACTGTTAACTTCGCTTTGCTTACTGCCGGTGCGATAAGAAAAAAATGAATGAAGTCCGAGAACCTTCGAAAAATCGAAAATTTTTGAAACACCCTTCCCGACCGTTTCAGGGTCTGGTATTTCAGGCAGTGATTCAGTATTTAGCTAGGAAACAGTGGTATAAATTCCAGAAGCACAGGTCAAAGTTCATTTTTTGGCCGAAAAATTCGTCAAGGGGTATACCCAGGGGTATACCCAGAAAAATTTGCGAAAAAATGAATTTTGAGCTAGGGCTCTGGAATTTATATCACTTCTTCCTTGATGCAAGAAAACATTCTCCACCAAATTTCAGTCCCGGAAAATGTCGGGAAGTATGAAAAACATGGGAAAAACGACGAAAATGAAATTTTCAAGATCGGTTTTCCATGTGTTTTCGGTACAATTCCGGCATTTCTGCCACTGGTTTCATGTTTTCTTTTCGTTTTGATACACAAACAATCGAAAAATCAAGCGTTCGTCAAAGTCCGAGAACCTTCGAAAAATCGAAAATTTGTGAAGGGGTACATATGGAAAAATTTGCGAAAAAATGAATTTTGAGCTAGGGCTCTGGAATTTATATCACTTCTTCCTTGATGCAAGAAAACATTCTCCACCAAATTTCAGCCCCGGAGAATGTTAGGAAGACTTAAAAAAGTGGAAAATACCGCCGAAATTAAGACAACTCAATTATTCTGGATGCTATTACCATGTGTTTTCGGTACAATTCCGGCATTTCTGCCACTAGTTTCATGTTTTCTATCCATTTTGATACTTAAACAATTGATTTATCAAGTGTTCGTCAAAGTCCGAAAATCTTCAGGAATAATCGAAAAGGAAAACTAGGAGAAGTAATCATTAGTCGATTTCGCATTAAAGATTGTATATTTCTAACAGACTCGTATGAGTCAAGTGTTCGTATATTTGATCGTTTCGTGACAAGCGCGCCATCCAGTGGGGCAGGTTGAGGGGTTTCCAGGAAATCGTCAGGGGGAAATCGAACTTCTACTCGTATGCGAGCTTCCTCCTATCTCTGGCTGAAATCCCTTCGTTCTTCAGACCAAAAGGACTCTCGGCACGAGTCTTTAAGAAGTACGTTCCATTCCTAGAAACAGATATTTGATCTTATCACACAAACTTCCTTGCAAGATTGGCATATTGCAATTCTATACTAACGCATTGGTTGGTGTCGCAATTCCCATAGGAATTATATTACCGTCGCTGCATCTGCCCTTAATAAACTGATAGTGGCTGGAGCACTCGACGCCAAGCAAGGAATTCTCGTCATCCAGAGACTCAGCATAAAAGCGCCAGGATCTATGATGACTGCAAAAGTCTGCCAAGCCAAATAGAAACAATTCGAAATTATCGTATAGTGGAAAGTAGAATTAGTGTTGCATGCTTTTAGTTGGTAGACGTGAGTGTTTCCACGCAATCTACTGAAATAGTTTCGAGTTATACAACGGTAGCAAATGTTCTACCTGACATTTCATTAGAAATTCTACGAATAGCACGAATTTCTCTACCACCGCGCTTAGCAGCTTTTGTGCGGTAAAGATTTTTATGAAGAATCGCTGAGCTTTAACATTTTCTGCACCAGTGAAACTGCTAAAATAATCTTTCCAAACATTTACGATCCGTTAATAATTAAAGCTCTCACTTCCTCATAAATCCATTTTTTCCTTTTATCGATTATACTCGGTGACTTAATTTGAATCCAAATTAAGAGACTGATCGATCAATTAAATAACACGAGTCACCAGTTAAATTCAAATGAGGAAGAACACGAACAAGCGTTAATGCGATTATCCCAGCTAAAATTAATTATAACTTGGCTAAGTTTTGACAAAAAGGAATTTATGTGGGTACAAAAGTTGAGCAGTAAAAGTTAGCGATGGTGGGTGGCGCCCGTCGGTCTCTCCTGTGGGATTTTAGCTGGCAATTTTCTGGTTGATTTAATAGACGATCATCGAGCAATTCGATGTTGGGTTACCAGCGACCCAAATGGCTCGGCAATCGTAGCAATGCAGTCAACGGAAGATCGCGTGCGACCAATACATACTGCCTCGGTCACCTGATTTAATTAATGTTAAATGAGTCCTTAAACGATCTCCAGAATAGTCTGCCCATCGATCGGAACCCTACTGCCAACTACATTTGCAACATTGACCAAGAATTCTGCAATGCTATTCCTCTACAAGAAGTAATTTCATACAACAAAAGAAGTACAAAAGAGAAAAAGTTCAAACCTTCATCACTGAAGAAAGATAGACTGAGTGGACAACCAGGTTGTATTCTACGTCCACCATTTGGATAGAAGTCGACATTGCCTGTTGCCTTGGCGATCCCGTAAATCCCGTAATCGGTGTGTATTATGTCGACGAAACGAGCGTCCGAGGCCGCCAGATGAGATTCGAGGAAATTAAAAAAGGGACCCGCTGGATCTAAGCCTGGAACAAATGCCTTCTCACTAGCAACCTCTTTCACCTCAACACATTTCTACTGTTCGTAGGATTGAGTATCAAGGCAATCAAGCTTTAATATGATAATCCCCATCGATTGTAGGAACCCGTACAAGCCAAATCGACTCGTGGAAGAAGAGATAGCTTGGAAGTAGCAGATTTACGTGCCTGTTATCCTGGGGACTTGGAATCCTACGGTTCGCCCAATGAATCCTGCCACTTGTGCGCCCAAAGAGTGTCCAACAATGTGAAGCTTTGTAGGATCCAAGCCTACTTTAATCATCTCATTTAAAGTCTCTGCCAATACAATACCTACGTTGTTCGCTCTCTTTGCAACAATAGGATACATTTCTCCTGCGATTTGCCTGTAATCGGCTCCGAGTACATTGTGATCTTTTCGTTTGAGGTATGCTGCAATCAAAAAAAGGGAAAAGTATGTACGAAAGCTGTCGACAGTGTAACAAGTTTGATTCCCGGAGTTTTACGGGTTTTACCGGTCAGTACGGTGGCAACGCTTGGTCTCTCGAGACTCTCGGAAAAGCCATGAATGTAAAGGACCGTCGGCTTGCTCGGATCCATTTTTCCCACCAGCTGTGACGCCTCGTGGAGATCCTGCTGGATGTAGACATCGATTGTACTCCTGGAAGGATAGAAAGTTTCTTGAACAAAGCCATTGGAAAAGGACACACAACGTTCTCGTATGTGTGTGTGTGTGTGCTGAGACGATCCTCGCAAGATTGCCCGCAAACTTGCGATTTCCCTACGATCCAGAGACGACCTTTCGTGATACACTTTCGTGCTAGCCCGCAAATATACTTTGGACCTTCTGCTCGGACCAGCTGGTGTTTGAACGTTCTCCCCATATCTTGGGGGGGACGCGTTTCAATTTTTCCTGCTTTCTACACACGCTCACTCTGAATATAATATTGCCAACCAAGGACGAGGGTGGCAAGGAAGTTAGCGGACAAATCTCCAAGGCGTCAGTAGGGAATAGCGAATGAAAGAGAGAGAGAGAGAGAGAGAGAGTGAAATTTACCCAACATAGAGCCGCAGAAAGATTGTGTCCAAATCGGGTTTGGCCTGGGCTCCTGAAAGCACATAATCACCTTTTTACACGACGGATCTTCACTCTGAGAAAAGTTGCCACCAAAGCATGGCTACGACGAGAGATATAAATCAAACATTTTTCTTTATGAACTCACCGGCGAGAAAGACGAAGCTCGCAAGGAATGAAACAACTGCTACGGTATGCATTTTCCCACTGGCAACGAGGAGGCGCAAAGTGTTCTAATGGTGACAGGTGGAAAAGGTGTAATGGGAGACCGGGGCTTAAAGCGGCAGCCTAATTTCTCTCGCTTTGTGTCGTGATTACTTTGTATATATAGAGCCGGCTAGTTCGGTAATTTTATGCCTCCCACTAATTTATGAGGTGTCGCCGTGCGCCCGCGCCCACTATCTTCCCGCCTCGGCGATTGCACAATTCCACACATCCAGGGGGCTAACTTTACGGCTCGTTGACTCTTTACATAATTGCCTGACTGGAACTGGAAGCATGCATCACTCGAGAAGCCTGTTTAAAGTAGGCCTTTCTCGCCCTCCTCCCTCTGCCTTTAATTTCCTCCCAGTAAAATGCAAGGACTCTCCGAGCCCAAGTAAATCTCCCATCCAATATGAAATTTTGCAAGACAGGCATAATATTTACAGGCAAATCCTACTGTAATACGTATCACTGCTCGGCTGAGTTGCAGGAGATATCCAGAGATTATTAGGAGAGCGTTTGGAAGCTGGCAAATGCGCTCGCACAGATTTGGAAGCTGGGATTACTGAGTTGGCAGACACGCACAGCATGACGTACCCATAATTCTATCAACGAGTCGTGTAATCGCAGCAGTTAATTTATGCCCCACCCGAATTTATGAGGATGTCAAGTTTATCGTGCTAATAGTAATTAGGTGTATCGCACCGGCGATGCCGAGAAAACGGGCTCGGAGTTATCGTGAAATTGGCTTTGCACCACCTGGCCAGCTTAGACCACCGATAAAACCCCCTGCCAGCTTTTGTCGAACCTTATCAAAGGCAAGTCTTCGTCTTTCCGTCCCTTAAATTGCCCTCTCTCTCTCTCTCTCTCTCTCTCTCTCTCTCTCTCTCTCTCTCTCTCTCTCTCTCTCTCTCTCTCTCTCTCTCTCTCTCTCTCTCTCTCTCTCTCTCTCTCTCTCTCTCTTTTGGTTGTCTCTTATGCCTCCTGAAAATTTCTTCGCTCTCACGTTCCCTTGGCCATAGAAAAAGCCAGAGATTTATTGGCCACTGTTTGGAGTGCACACTCAGACGAACTCCTTGAATAATTCGACTCGGAGTACAAGTTTTAGATACGACTTCAATGAAGATAACACAAAACTTCCCAGATGCTTCAGCCATGTACTATTAAGCGGATCATCAAAAGAAGATAGTGGCAAGTGCTTCCTTTATTTAACTACCAATAGAACATTGGTCTGAAACCACTTCGCTTGGTAATCCACAATTGGAAGACTGTAAAGCACCGTGAATAAGGAACTGTCGAATATATATTTTATGGAAATGCTCGTAAGATCTCTATCATCAGATCTTCAGCTTCGTTTCCCAGAGACGATAGGGATGGTAATATTCGAAGCGCAATAAAATCGTCGACGCCAAAGACCCACGAATGTCAAGAGAACTTGGGAAAGTACCAAAGCGTATTTCAGTCGCATAAGAAACTACCTCTCATGATTTCAATACTGTTTCATCCCTTTCTTCAGGAGTACTCGAAAACAGACGGGTAATATTTCAAGATGTTAAGGGTACATGCTATTTCGTTCAAGTGTATTCCAATGAGGGGACACAAGATTTTGGGAATTTGTTGGAAACCTATGCTAATCCCTGTGGCTGTCAGTGGCACCCCTGTTTAATAGTAACCAGCCTGTTTATCAGAACTAGGATCAGTCAAGTACACTTAAAGCCAGCTAAACGCCAGAGGCAGCTGAGATAATAGCGGGGAAGGAAAGGCGGTTTCGTGGATTATCATCGTTAATCATAGCAAAGGTCGCAATATTTCAAGTACAAGCGACGTGGTTCGCTGCGTAGCACAGTGTTTCTCGACGTATCGAACAATAGACTGAGAAGAGGCGGATCTCATGCGAGCCAGCATAAATATTTGAGGAGCATCGCCCTCGCGAGAGGCGGACCCTCCACCTTTTTATGGACCAACCTAGGCGAAGTGAGAGTGGCTCCTTTTGCAGAAAACCCCAAGCACGACCCTCTAGGGATTCAAACTCACGTGCGAATGAACGAACACGTTTGATCCAAGGGATCACCGGGGGTCACGGACGGACTCCTTCCGCTATGGGAAATCTGAAATCTCGGATACGGAATTGTCAGAATCCGTTCGAACGTCCGGCTCGAAGGTGAATTTGCATATTCCTATAAGTATGGCATTTGATAAGAGTCCAAGCTCTTCTGGAGAATAAAGCTTGGGGGTTTAATGGTTATAAAGAAAGTCTCAACGAAGATTAAGCCTTCCGAAACAAAACGATTCATCACTCTCGGTAATTTCCCTTTGGGAACCATGATTTTTCCATGGCTTCACTGACGATCTCAGTCAAGTCCTCTTAATTCAAAGGCCATTGAGACAAATGGTTTGTTCGCTGCTTCCAGAATGCCAGGACGAATTTATGAACAGTTATAATTGCTACGCTCGTAACCACCCTTCGAAAGGGGTAGCTAGATTAAAGTGGTAATTCATTAGAATTTCCGAGGGCCAAGTTATTGGATAGGATGAGCTCCTGAGTACACAAAATGGAACTATTACATAAATTATCACACTCCATTACAAATTTGAGCAAACCACGTTTTCACGCCGATGCAATTCAGCCATTTCTATTCTATCTCTCACTTTATTCAGGATTCAACATCACGTTTATACGCCACTTCATTATTGCGCTGACGAAATTTACTCGCTTTAAAGTGGATAATCATGGCCTAGTGGTTTCAAGCATCGTCCCACCATTGTTTTACTGATTGCAGTTTAACATAGCATTCCGCAGCATTTTCGCCAGCCCACTGAATCAAATTCTCAAGGCCGATGAACGCTGTGACATGGGATCATCTGTTTCGCGTTAAAGCTCGTAATCATTATTTCCATTTTAACAATCGTGTACGTCGCAATGCGAAAATTTGCCGGCTGAAATATGGCAAGGGTGAAAGAGAATTGCGAAGTAGCAAGAGTGAGAGAGGATGATAAGGCACCATAGGATATCTCATGGGACAAAAAGTCACAGGAATGGGTGGCTTAAAGTATGCAAAAAGGTTGGGACAGAGGGCCAGGAAAGGTCGTCCGAGAACTGCGGTAAATTTACCTGTATCCCTGGGAATGGAAACTCTGTTTTAAGTGAATTTTTTACGCCCTAATCGCATTTGCTGTTGAATCGATAAATATTGTAACAGGCGTATATACCTGGCAGTGGTCCATCTCGCTTAATCCCCGAGTAGGATACTGACTCTATGAATTTTGAGAGTTTCAACGCTGATTCATTGAAGAACCTTTATCAAATATTTTTTATCAGAAATAATAGATGTCTAGATTAATACAGTGATCGAATTTCTGTCTTTTCAGGTGATCAAGATGATGATGACTGTTGTTCTGGCGTTCACCGCCTGCTGGTTACCTTTCAACATCTTGATGGTACGTTCGAAAGTGCTGTCAAATTTCACTGATTCCCTTGTTTACTTATGATAATGCAAAATACAATGCTGAAGCGCGAGGATCAATCATGTGAAAAGTATCATTTACATGACCTCGCTTGTGTCGGTCGAACTGTTTTTAAAAGTCGCGTACAATTTGCACGTGGACGACAGATACGCTCAATTCTTGGAGTGTTCCCCGGTCTGATAAGCAGGGACTTTCAGCTCGCAAATCCCCGAGGCGAGTTGGAGTGCAGAAAAATATTCAAATCCCTAAAAACACCTGGAAAAGCTTTGGCAAACCTTTTCACTTACTCGTTTCTGTAGATCTCGGAGAATCGTGTACGTTTTATTTTCTCTTGTAGCACAGTACAATAGTGGTAATTCCATGCGACGCATTATTCGTTGGTAATTACATCGTTGTGCAACAACGTTCAAAGTGAATTACATAATCGAGCTGGGGAGAACAAGTTTTTCGGCGGCTGCTCTTCTGAATCGATTCGATTAATTATGCTGTGTCGTAATTACTATCGATCTCTCCGGTGGCGACCGCGAGCTAACATAATTCGGGACGGAAAATCAGTTCACTCATTATTATGCTAGTTAATTCGAGATAGACTAACTGTATGACCAGTGGAATATCTATATGTCCTACAAGAATCCCTAATATCATTCGTTATTTATTATTCATTATAATTACAATTTAGAGAGTGTGAAAGCCCTATGAATCCTACTAAAAGACCTTTTGTTATTCTATCGGCAGTTAGTAGTGGAGGACGAACAACTAACTAGCTGGGTGGGTTTTCCCTTTCTCTGGATGGCTCTTCATTGGCTTGCGATGTCACATTCCTGTTACAACCCGGTAATTTATTGCTGGATGAACACGAGATTCCAGGCAGGCTTCCTAGCAGCGGTGAGTCGGGTTCCAGGAATTCGTCGGATCATCCCTGACACCCAGAACAACAATTACAACGCGAGCATGGCTGGCATTCCGATGAGCGGTAAGAAGAAGCATCATCGACAATTGTCATACCACTGGACACACCTGCAATCAGGACACACTTGAGCACTTTCGAAAGCGACGGCCAAAAGGAACACTCAAAGATTTTGTCGCTTCTTCTATACAACAAGATTGGATGGAGGAGAGTCGTATCTTGGTCCACATGCGATCATAATGAGAATTTTGGTTTCAGGCTTTGAGGGCTCGATGCTGAGACGCATGAATACGTGCACGACTTATGTGAGTGTCCGACGCAAGACCAATGGAAGTCACACTGCACCTGTGAGAAGTGCCAGCTTCCGAAACAGCGAGCCTCTCAAGCCAGTCGTCCAACATTCTCACCGGCATTTCTCCAGCCTTCAATCCCATTCGGAAGAACAGATATAAGATTGTTAATGTAGATTACTTGATTCAGGCATCCAAGTGTAAATCATCTTATGCTCAATTGGTCCAAGGCTGCCGTGGCTAAACACTGTCGATGAATCTTAAGCACTATTCGATTTGCACGCAAAAGTCCACCAGAATTAATGTACTCTCTGTGACTCTCCGATAAGAATAAGAGAACCCTTGCGCACTCTATCTAGATATCGCTTATAAAGATTGAAAGTTTTATTTCCCTGGAAAGCACGAAGGCCCCCGTAATGTTAGCTTTGTAGAAGGTAGAATAAAGGTCGGAATATCCCTTGGGTGTTGGTGAAAGGAGATTTCCTCCTATCAACGAGATTAGGTTTCGCTAAACTAACTAAGCATACGCATTCCATTATTTTCAAAGGGTTCTCGTTAGTAGATAATATCGGATGCAAGCTTTACCGTGTAATTTCGAAGTCTTTATACGTGAGAGCTCGAATAATTGAGTATCTTTTTTCAATCTCGGAATCCAGTGAGCTTAATCTTAAAGCGAGGAGAAAGCTTTAAATAATCTTTTGCGGCCGAGTTAACTAGTCAAAGAATTGTGATCCTTGTCGGACCCTGCTGATATGTTTCAGTTCCTCCGTCAGTTTCTTGTCGATTTTAAGTTCCTGCCAAGCTTTCCCGATTCATCGGACGATTCACACCTTAATCCCTAATTCATTTGGGGGTTGTTTCTTAATCTCACTTTATATTAAAGTTGATCGGCGAGGCGGCAACACGTAGATGTATAAGTGTTTCGCAACATTCACACGATATATTTCTGTAAATATACTACTTCGATGTTCGTTGTACAAGAACAGCTTGGACTCGACCCAAAATCTATGTTCTAAGTGCACTAACCAACTACCCAAGACATAGGTCACGTTGGAGGGCAGTCAAAGAGTAAGTTTTGGGTCGAAAGTCCAAGGACTTGTTTGTTCGTGTATATCTTCTATGTTTCTTCGTGTATGAATGTCAACGAATATGTAATACCCTTGATTAAATGTGTACATAAGGAGCAATAAAGACATTTTTATTATGTAATTGTATTGCGAAATATGTTCCAATATTAAATCAGTCAACATTCCCAAATCACAGCATTATATAAGAGAATCATTAATGATCTCTTGGATAGCTTGGAGGGAGCAGTGCCATAATTGGTAGTGTGGGGATTGGTCCAGAAGGACAGGTGAATGGAAATCAAGAGTAGGGGCAGGACGAATGAAACCTGTGCGAAGGCAGTCCTGAAATACCGTAAGAATGGCGAGGCTAATCCTTTAAGCTTCAATTCTTCCTGAAATATTCTTTTCTTCTAACTATTAATGTTTCTATTAATTGAAAAAACATTAAGACAATACTTCAATTTATTCATTTTCGTAATTAGAACATATTCATATCAATCAACATTTAAACAAATCTCGTTTACCGCCGTTTATCAGACGGTTATAAATGCGCACCGCCATTGGTCCATTTAAATTTCGATTCGAGTGCGCGCGCTTGCGATATATCAAAGTCGATCTCGAACACTGGCGGGAAAGAGCGCGATTCCTTAGTTAAAAACGATGGATCCTCAGTGCAAAGTCGTTGGCGCCACCATCCTCTTTATTTTCATAATTCCGTGCTAATTTCGTCGAAAACCAGGATCCTTCGCGTTCTAAATTCGCCTCGGCCATTTCTCCGCGTTCGCAAGCAAAAATCCGATACGAACATTCAATGCAGTGATAAATATCGAGCAATTAATATACGCCGCGCAATTGTGTCCATCTTTGTTCTCAAAACCGTTACGTCGCCATTCGAATTCCGCGAAGTGTTCTTCGAATTTCAATCTTGTGTACCTTTGTGTAATAAGCCAATATGATTGTGTGAGTGAAAGTGAATGTTGTGAATTGTTCAAATTGGGATTACTATTTTTGGATTACTCGAGGCATGCCGATTCAACAAGTAGTGAGTCACAGAAAATATTTATTTCTTTTTTGCATGGACATTGGCATGTTGCCATAAAGCATTTATAACTCTCATATATAATATTGTATAATAACTCTGGCGATCGGGGAACAATTGTATATGTTATTACACTACATATATGTATATGGCGTCACATCACAGAGATTGTTTGGTCTCGAAAACCATAAGAGATATTCGTACACCCTGTTCAACCGGGAGACATAATAAATGTACACGAATAGCATTAAAAATAATTATTCGCACAGGACGGACTTGAGAGATTCAAAAACCGTGGCATCCCTATAAGCCACTAAGCCTCCGCAATTAGCAAACCCATTTTCAGTGGGCAGATAATTCACAAAAGAATCATGCCGGTCTACGCAATCGGCACGAACAAACTTATTATATTCCAATAATTCTCCGCCCAAAGATCTAAGTAGAGCTTGCGGGCCGCAAGTATCCCACTTGTACGTAGAACTTTTGGAAAGAATATAAGCCGATGCTTGACCTAACGCGACATTAAGTATCTTGTAACCGGCTCCTGCTGGTTCCGCTAATACAAAACCAGCAGTTGCTAATTTAGATTTGATTTCCTCCTTTTCTACTCTACTCAAAACAGCTATTTGTTGATCAGTAGTATTCATCTGTATCGAACAAGTACCGATTCCATCTTGAACGAATCCCCAATAACAATTTCCTGTCCATCTGAAAGAATTGGATGTACAATACAATTTGTATTTACTAACATTAGATTCTTGTGTATTATGTTTACCCTGATTCAGAGTTGGTATGGAACGGTTGATTAACCACTCCCACAACTGGTGCACCGGTGCTTCTAACATATGCTCCAATTAAGACTGTTACACAGCGGAGACCACTGAGATGTATACCGGTTTCTTCGTGAACCACTTCTCCTCCATTAATATAATCAGCGGTTGAATCTGGAAACAGAAACTTAAGAACTTTCTTTGCAAATGCAAAGACTCTTATATTTATTCCACGTACCAATTGGATCTATCCAAATACCAAGATCATCCACATTGAGATGAAAGTCTGTAGGAATTTCTTTTCCCATTGGCACATCTTCCAGACAAACGTCTCTATGAACTTCTTCGGCTAAAAGTTGGGCAGTTTCCATATCACTGCCCATCACTTTAGCTAATAGTTGAGTAGTCTCTTCCACGGTGGAAAGAACTTCAACTACTATGCACTCTCCCATAGTATTGCTAAAGGTATTGTTCTCCTCGCCTTGGACCAGCTTCGCCAATTCTGGAAACTAATCCTCTTTGCACAGGCTTTCACTTATCACAAAGGGTAAGTTAAATAGCTTAACTTACCTCCAATTGTATGTCATGCTTGATGGTTTCTTGAATAAGCACATCGGCTAATGTTTTGAAATCCTGGAAGAACCTTGGATTCTTTTCCTCCGGCGATTTCTCCTGTACAAGTAGTTGAAACAGAGCATCGTTCTGCCTGCAAGCTCGCGCTATGTTCGCTGCCTTCTCCGAGACTTTTAATAAGATCGAAAGCAATCTGCTGCCGTCATTCATATTAGAAATCGTGGGGTGACTGACCCTGGACTAAAAGAAAATTAATCGTAGAGATTGACGATGATTATTGGTAGGATAAAAAAAAGAATTGGCAATTGGAGGCCGGATAATTTGAAATACGATTGAGAATAATCGGAGTTGTTCAGTTCAGTTTGGGCGGGAATGAATCCTTAGTAATTTCCTTATATAAGAACGATATCGAATATTGACTTTCCCCACTCGCCCTTTTAACAATTACGCCCACATTAGAATTCATTTAGTTGAAGTCGCGAAAGATTGATCATTTAAGAATTGTAATACGCGCGATTGACGCAAACCAGTCCCACTCTGGTCATTCATCTTGAATTCAGTTTGTCTCTCGAAACTCACTGATTTGCTATAATTAACAGTCGCCACTCCAAACGTACATTAAAAACGTTCGGATTTACTGTCGAGCACTGTCGTTGAGGGAAAGCTCTCGGGTCAGTGTCTGAAATAGAACTGGTTCGGAGTTATTGGTTTAAATATTGATTAGTTCTGCCCACGTCGAGCAGAACACCCATCGCACCAGCTGTCTCAGCTGGAATCAGCTGTCGAGCGGTTGATAGCCGGCTCGCGCAGCTTGTAACCTTGAATGCCGGGTTATCATTATATTTCTTGAATATATCCAATTAATTATTATTTAAATTGATAAAAAAACAATCAATTCAACACGTTCATCACAAAAGCTAAGTAACATCGAACAGTGAACATCGAGAGCAATTAAACAAAGTTGAATGTGGATAAAGTTAGTTTCATGTAAGATCGACTGATAGATGAATTATTTATTAAAAGTACAAAGTACAAATAATTGAGAGTACAATGGTCGCAATTGTGGGCGGTGGTATCGGCGGATTGGCATCTGCCTATTACCTTTTACCAAGATTGGCACAGCATCCACATCTACGCGATAAATCGATATCGATATTCGAAGCTTCTAAACGCGTAGGTGGATGGATTAACTCACAGCAATTAGCAGATGGTACTATGTTCGAACTGGGCCCACACTCTATTAGAGCGACTGGTGCCCCGGCATTCAATACTTTGAAACTGATGGAAGATATAGGCTTATCGGAGAAAGTGATTCCTGGGACCAAAAGTGCCCAGAAAAAGATGATCTATTCCGATGGGAGAGTACACGTGGCGCCTGATTCGCTGGGTTCCTTATTTGAGAAAAGTACATTACTAGGAAAAAGACCTATATCTCTTTTACTCAATGATCTTAAGCCATCATTCTCTCAGCCAAGTGACGAGAGTGTATACAACTTTTGCCGGAAGAGATTCGGACCAGAAATTGCTGATAAACTAATCTGCCCTATAATATGCGGCATCTTCGCAGGAGATGCCAGAGAAATAAGCATGAAAAGCTTCAATGAACAGATGTTCAAACTTCAAAGAAAATATGGATCCTTGACTCTAGGAGTAGTAGCAACGCTTTCATCCAGTCTCTTTAAAAGCAAGCCTAAGCAAAGTATAGATCCAAAGAGTCTAATGGGCAGAGCCAGGGCAGAACGATGGAGGATGGTAACTCTGCAAGGAGGACTCGAACAATTACCAAAGAAGCTTTGCGAAGTCATCAAAGACAAAGGAGTACAAGTTCACACTGATCACAAGTGTGAGAAGATCACATTTCATGACAAAGAAGTAGAATACATTATAAATGGAGAAACAAAGAAATCAGACTACATAATCTCTTCCTTATCAGCAAAACGCACCGCTGATCTTGTAGAAGATCAGCATCCAAAATTAGCTGAAATGCTAAGAGAAATACCTACAATATCCGTGGCGATTGCCAATCTTCAATTTCCCAAAGGAATCTTGAATTCAGATGCATTTGGCATACTCGTAAATCCCGCGGATGAACTGCCGGTACTCGGTGTTATATACGATCACTGCATCTATCCTCAGGATTCAACGGTACGCTTGATTAAAAACGCTCTTTATTTTATTTCGCTTTGGCTGAACATAATACAGACAAACTTAAAACGCGATACAATAGGACACACACTCAGAATGTAATAAAAAATAGAGTTGAGACAAAGACAGCGCATTAGTTTATCAATAATGATAGATACGATCTAGAGACTAGAAAGGACTCAATGGTTACGTTTTTCGATTAGCATAATTTTCGATTAGTATAATTTTCATGGCAATATCCAGGTACTGACGGTGATGATGGGAGGAGCATGGTTCGAGAAATATCTTGGCAAGTTACCGGCAAACGAACACTTGTTGCGTGTGGCGAGCGAGGGGCTCGAAAAGATTCTGGGCATACGGCAGCAGGCCACAGCGTACAACATCTCCGTGCTAAAGGATTGTATTCCACAGTATCGAGTAGGTCACAAGAATTTGCAGGAGCGCATTGCTATTTATTGTAGCGAACACAGGCTCCCAATTGGACTATGTGGTTCCTCCTACCAGGGCGTGGGAGTCAATGACGTTATTCTGTCAGCAAAAAGGATTTCCGATCTTTGAACAATACCGTCACGCAATAATACGAGAAACACACCAATAAGAAGTGAAGAGCAGATAGAAACACTTGCACGAATGTAAAGATTGAAGAAAATCATGTAGGATGCAAGAATATTGGGAGGCAATGGGTTTTTCTACAGAGCACAGCAATAAATATACATACAGATTTATATCTCCGTGACAAACAATCCTTTATAAAATCAAGTTCATACGTATAATAAGATTTCAACATAATCACTTTGATACATGAACACACGCACGAACGATTAAGAGTGCAGAAAATAAGTGCCACTACAATTAAAAGAGAGTACCGCTCGGGTACTTATAAATGTAAGTCTTATCTACTTAAACATAAAGAGTACACGTGCATAGAATAAGTTACGCAAATGCCATCACTCAATACTTAGTACCAGAACATCGCTTTCGATATACAAATGTCAGTCTGCCAAGCTCTCAGCACAAAATCACAAGAAAAACAAAATAAATCAATAGAAAGACAGGGTCAGGCAACGACATTGTTAAATTAGACGAGAAGAAATTCAAAATCATCTCACTGCATCGGATGCAAACACAGTCTAATCTTAGAACTCAGCAAAATCATAGGATAGCCTTACTGATTGACAGTACCTGCATATTTAACTTCATCGAATGCTTTTCTCGCTTTCTTCAGCTCTTCGTTCATTGTCAGCAGATCTTTCACCCTCGCATATTTCCTCGCATCTTTTCTCACTAATAACATATTTCATTAATTAGTTTTAAGTGTTTCATACTCGTATAAAACGTACTAAACTACAGTTTACCCAAAAAGACAATGTCCTCGACTTGTACTCTGCCAGTTCTGCCGATTTCCATAGCCCTGTGTGTCATTTCTGTAATGAATTCTATTACAAGATCTTCCAAAAGATCGACGCTCTCCGTGTAAGGGTTTTGATCATCTCCAAATCCGTACATCATACATCGAAGTTCCTTGGAAAATAATCGCTTTCTTCCACCGGGTAAAGTTCCTCCGATCGGAATCTCCGCTTCCTCATCCTCGAACTTTATAAACAACACTCGATTGTCATCCGTTCAGAATCGCAGGTTATACAACATTTCTTTATGAATGAAATACCTGTTCGAAGCCTTCTTCTGCAGCCATTATTTTATATATATATTAATTGATCTTGATACATTAAAATAAGATCGCGCGGAGTATTGTCTGACTTAAATCAGCTGATTAGAGATCGAAACAATTCACCTCAAACTCCAACGGACTTACATACGAACAAATCTATCAGTCGGGAATGGTGAACACTTCCAGGTGGTGCCAGTTTCAGTGCAGCACAACAAATTTAAACAAATGTTTTCGATATACACATAAGTGAAAATTGCAATTCCCTGGAAACCGCTGGATATTTTTAAACTTTACACAATTCGAGAAGACGAAATCGTGCTTTGCTGAAGATTCCTAAAATTCAAATTCCAAAGCATGCTCGGTTTGTAAAGGTTATAATATCAGAATACAGATTTTACATTATGTCGCAAGTAGTACCAGCGAAAAGTTGGAAGGAAACAAATCGTGTTTTCAAAGAACGTCGTAAACAATGGCGAGAAGAAAGATTAATAAAGAAAGTGAAACGAGAGGAGTCAAAAGATTCAGAGACCGAAAGCGCGAAGACAATGGAAGAAGTTCATTTCGAGAAGAAGGATATTTCAACCATCAGTATAGCTGTGCCAGGATCAATTTTAGACAACGCTCAATCACCAGAACTTCGCACGTACTTAGCCGGTCAAATAGCACGTGCAGCTTGTGTCTACAAAGTAACTGAAATCGTTGTTTTCGACGACAAAGGTGATGTCACAGAGTCTGAAAAAAAGAAGATCAGGAAAGATGATGTTCTGGGAGAACGAAGAGTCGGTTGCCTGCAACTTGCTAGAATTCTACAATATCTAGAATGCCCGCAATACTTAAGGAAATACTTCTTCCCTATTCACAAGGATCTCCAATATGCTGGAATATTGAATCCTTTGGATACGCCGCATCATCTTAGACAACAAGATGTTTCTCTGTACAGAGAAGGTGTTGTATCAAACAAACCGATCAAAGCAGGCAGAGGTTCCTTAGTAAATGTTGGTTTATACAGCGATGTTCATGTAGATAAAGTCTTAACTTCCGGATTAAGAGTTACTGTAAAAATTCCACCTGGTCAAGAAAACACCAAGAAAATCAAAGGATTCATTGTGCCACCGGATGTTCCTAGATCCGACACAGGAGTATATTGGGGATATTCCGTAAGATTAGCGGATAATCTTACAGAAGTACTCACTCAAAGTCCGTACAAGGATGGTTATGACTTAACAATTGGTACATCGGATAAAGGAACGTCTCTCAATGATCCTGAGAATGCAAAATTGGATTATCATCATGCGATCATAGTGTTTGGTGGATTATCTGGCTTGGAAGCAGCAGTAGATGTTGATCCGAACTTAGATGTGGATGATGTTTCACTGGTATTCCATAAATATCTAAATACATGTCCGGAACAAGGATGCAGAACAATTAGGACAGAAGAAGCAGTGTTAGTTACTTTAGCAGAGCTAAGGAGTAAATTAATTCCTAAGTGTCCTGCATTGCAAAGCCCTCAGTTTAATGCCTTTACTGATAATCAATAGAACGAATATTGTTTCAATAAGATAGACATTTATTATTTTATTACATTCGATACAAAGTTGTAAACGCTGTCAAAAATATGTAATATATATGTACAAAGTGATTTAATTGGTAAAAAGAGATTATTTCTGGTTAACAATTATGTATGGCACAGTTCACAACTTCTCTTAAAGTTCTTATAACTTTGCCTTGATCACTGGATCCTGTTACAGCTGTCCCGGAAACAATCATATTCGCACCAGCCTTTAAATGAAATAGAATGTTAATATTAATCATTTATTAATGATATAATTAAGAAATTTAATATATACTTTGGCACAAGCGTCGATTGTTGATGGGCCAACTCCACCATCCACTTCTATGTCAAGAGTAGGATAATTCTTCCTGAGCCAGGAGACTTTCTCCATCATTGGCTCCATGAATTTCTGACCTCCGAATCCTGGTTCCACTGTCATCACTAATACCATATCCGCTAAATCCACATAATCAACGACCACATCAACCGAAGTGCCTGGT